>CM028325.1:25778473-26378473 GCA_016647705.1 Eucommia ulmoides | reverse complement strand
TACCACCTGTAACGCCCTGGTTTTCCAAGGCCGCCATGCAGTTTCTCTTATAGAAAATTCTACCCCAAATATTTCACCATTTTTAACCGGTTTGGAATTTTAATTAACCAGGGTTAACCATAATAATTTGATTGGTTTCCTGTAAATATGCTAATTCTAAAATTATATCCCGAAAATGAAAAATTAATTTAATATTTTGATAATATACTAACATATACTATGATATATATATTCCACACACACACACACACACACACACACACACACATATATATATATATATTCCGATATATTAACTATAATAATATATATTATTATTATATTAAATATTAATATATGCATTTTACTCCAATACCACTGGAATGAATGGCCCTGATATACTATGATTATTATGACTAAATAATATATATTACTGGAAGGCCTAATCGACTATTAACACTGTAAAATATATTGATACGATATTACAACTGGATAGTAATAAACTACACGTAATTACATATATATATCCATAATGGCCCTGTTTATAATATATTATATTATATATCATGATTGACTATTCATAGTTAATAACCCTGCAACTATGATACCCATGTATTATCCATTAACTATGGAATAATCGATTTTCCATAGTTATTACATAATTAATATATTAGTTCATATATATCTAGTCATCGGCCATTATGGAGAAT
This sequence comes from Eucommia ulmoides, assembly GCA_016647705.1. Taxonomy (NCBI): domain Eukaryota; kingdom Viridiplantae; phylum Streptophyta; class Magnoliopsida; order Garryales; family Eucommiaceae; genus Eucommia; species Eucommia ulmoides. The sequence continues at coordinate 26,377,784 of CM028325.1, read as the reverse complement.
TAATACTAAAATCAACCGACCAATATTTTATTCTATAAAATCCGATAAATTTTACAACGTTACAGTGACCCACGACCAATATTTTATTTTATAAAATCAGATAAATTTTACAACGGCGATAATTTTAATTATCGATTTATTGAGTTGATTTTTACAACGATAATTAATTAGTACAATTTAAAATTGAGAATCAATTATATATAATATTTAATAATCCATTTAATAATTTTACAACACGGCGCCAATAATTATACTCAATTTATCGACTTAATTTTTACAACCGAAAATAACGAATACAATTATTTTTATTAATTGAATTCTTCAATTCAATTTTTTAAACAATAAATACTAACTAATATTATTACAAATAGAACTTCTAGTATAATTTCTATCGTCGTTCCATTTTCACCAATCCTGCAATTAATACTGTGGGGTTGTGAGCTAACGCTCAGTAGAACTCCCACCCCTCTAATATGTGCATTTAATTAACACGACAAATAAAACACATAGGTATGATTTTCACATTATTTTCACATAATCATAATTATTTCATAAAATTTAACAATTAAAATTCCACAACAATAACAACTTGAATCACACAGTAAAAAAATTAAATACTTATATTAAAATAATTAGAAATTTTACCTGAAATTTGAAGATGAAATCCCGAACTGAAATCCTCAGAAAAATTCCACACACACACACACACACACACACATATATATGGAAGATGATCAATTGAAACTAAAATTATTATTATTATTATTATTATTATTATTATTATTATTATTATTATAAACACATGCAAAACGCCACCTATAAACATATATGTGGCCATTATGGTTTCCTTCCTTAGGAAGGAAATTATTTTGGCCATTATTTATTTATATATATATTTATTTGCGCTAAGGTCTCTCTTAAAATAAAAAAAATATTAATTATACCCCAAAACCCTTAAAAATATATTTCAAATACCTCAATAGTCCCAAAAATTTTAAATATCAATTTAAAATTAACATTTAACTCCAAAAATTATCAAATATTATTTATATAATAATTTATAAAGCAAAAAAATAATATTAAACTCATATAAAATAATATTTTCAAAAATATAAATTTTCGGGCTATTACAGTTTATCTTTGACAATTTTTGTTTGAAAGCTTTTAATATGATGAAGGAGAAATTAATCTCTGCTCCAATTGTTGTCGCACCCGATTGGAGCGAATCGTTTGAGATTATGGGTGACCCGAGTAATTATGCAGTTGGGGCAGTCGTAGGCCAAAGAAGAGAAAAGATTTTTTGTGTAATATACTATGCAAGTAAAACTCTTGATAATGCACAAGATAATTACACGACTACAGAAAAAGAGATGTTGGCGGTCGTATTTGTATGTGACAAATTCCGGTCGTACATAATTGGCTCAAGGGTAATTGTTTATACGGACAATGTGGCTATCCGTTATTTGTTTGCGAAAAAGGATCTGAAACCCCGTTTAATTCGATGGATTTTATTACTTTTAGAATTTGATGTGTAAATTCGTGATAAGAAGAATAGTAAGAATATCATTGTAGATCATCTCTCAAGACTAGGGATTGAAGATGTTAGTGGTTATGAGAGCATTATGGAAGTCTTTCTGGATGAATACTCTTCAATGTTGAGGTAAGATTTCCTTGGTTTGCAAATATTGTTAATTTTCTTGCTTGTAATGTGTTGCCCCTTGATATGTCTAGTGTTTAGAAGAATAAATTTCTACATAATGTGAAGAACTATCTTTGGGATGATCCCATATTGTTCAAAAGATGTTTCGATCAAGTGACTCGGAGATGTGTTCCTAAAGAAGAAATCCAAAATATCCTCTACTATTGTCATGCGTCAACTTATGGAGGATATTTTGGTGCAACAAAGATTGCATCCAAGGTGCTTCAATCCGAATTTTATTGGCGGACCCTATTTCGAGACACTTATGCATTTATGAAAACTTGTAATCGATGTCAAGGGGTGGGTAGCATCTCAAGGTGGCATGAACTTCTGTTGACTAATTTCTTGGATGTAGAGATTTTTGATGTATGAGATATTGATTTTATGGGGTCATTTTCCCATTTGTTTGGTAAAAATACATTCTACTGGCAATTGATTATGTATCCAAGTGGGTGAAAGTTGTAGCCACTCCTATTGATGATGCCAAAATTGTCTTGAAGTTCGTTTACCGAAATATCTTAACACGATTTGGTACTCCAAGGGCTATTATCAGTAATGAAGGAACTCATTTCTGCAACAAGGTGTTGGATGCTTTCTTAGCAAAGTACGGAGTGAGGCACAAGGTAGCATTAGCCTACTATCCTCAAACCAACGGGTAAGTCGAAGTCTCCAATCGGGAAGTTAAGCAAATTCTCGAGAAGACAGTTAATGTAAAGTGAAAAGATTGGGCGACTAAACTTGATGATGCTTTGTGGGGGTACTGCAGTGCTTTCAAAACACCAATTAGAATGTCCCTGTATCGATTGGTGTTTGAAAAGGCATGCCACTTATCAGTAGAGTTGAAACACCGTGTGTTTTGGGCAATCAAGCACAACTTTGATCTAAAGGCTTCCAAGGAGCGACAACTCCTACAACTCAATGAGTTAGAAGAATTCCAAAACGAAGCATATGAAAATGCTCAGATCTATAAGGAAAGAACTAAGAAATGGCACGAAAAATATATATTGAGAAGAGAGTTTAGGTTAGGATAACAAGTATTACTTTTCAACTCCTGAATTAAACGTTTCCCGAGAAAACTAAGATCGAAATAGTTCGGTCCATTCAAGGTACATCAAGTGTTTCCATTCGGCACAATAGAGTGAGAAGATAGTTCTTCCGAGTGAATGGTCAAAGACTCAAATACTATTATGGGGGAGATGAGCGTTTCGTGGAGAAAATTATGCTTAAAAATACAAATTGAGATCGATAGTTGAGTCCAATTAGGGACATTAAATTTAGCACTTTTTGGGAGGCAATCCAAGTGATTTTTATGTCATTGTTTAAAAAAAAGGGTTCAAGAAAAATTTAGGGACACAGATGGTGATTTTGGGTTGAAATTGAATACGGAAAAGAGAAGTTCAAGTATTTTGTGCAGAACACCGGGGTTGTAGTGTGACAAAATGGAGCTGCAACGTGAAAAATTGGTGAAATTTAGTCTTCCAATCAGAAACTTCAAGCTGTAGCATGGGAAAATGGGGCTGTAGCATGAAAACGAGGAGAAAAATAAGCAAAAGCCGTCAACATCCTCACTGCAGTGAAAAAGGATATTGCTGCAGCGCAGTTCCCTTGTGCAAATTGAGCTTTCATTTTTTGGTGCTACAGTGTGACCCACTTCGCATTGCAGTGCTAACCCAACCGGCGCTGCAGTGCTAACTTCCCCACGCTGTAGCGCCCCGTCTTCTGTTTTGAATCCCTAACCTAACCAAAACACCCCGATTTCCTCAATCCTCAGCCCAAACCCAAATATTGCCCATTCTATTCTTCCTAAACATACCCAAATTCAATCCCTAACCTCGAAATCTACATTTTTTCTTCCTTAATACTTGCATGGGCACGTAAACTCAATGTATAACTATCCAATTGATTTCAAAACAATTTTCTGTTAGCTAAGTTCATGACAATAGGGATTTTAGAACTTGATTTGGGGAAAATTCACGGCGAAATCCTAGGCGAGGTAGTTCGGAAGATATGATTTAGGTATTTGTTTTTATCGCTTGAGCCTTTGAAGCTTACCTTGTTAAATGTTTATCACTCGTTACCTTGTTGAAGCCTAAAAACCATTTCAATTCTGAACACTTAACTAATATCATGACCAATTGAACTTTTTCCAAACCTATATCGTTAAACTGAAGGCATAAATTTGAGTGAATCAAGTTAGCAGTTGTAAATGCTACTTGAAGTGAGCGGTTGGGTTTAGGGCAAACTTTTAAATTAGTTCGGTATTCGAGTACTCACTTGTATTTTTGTTTGTTTTAACTATACCCGTGAAATTGTAATAACCGAATAAGTTTGGAGGTATAGTTGTTAAAAAAAAAAACATATATACATACAGTACAATTTCCATTTCTTTTGAAAAGTGAGTACGCCATTCTTAAATGTATGTTCATAGTTGTTTCAATTTTATTTGTGGGGTTTCGAGTGTGAGAGTGCCAAGCATGTGCCTCGGGTATCGTCAATTTAACGACGTTAACCTGTTTTCTATTTCCGATATATCCTTGGCCATTTTTCCAAAATCGAACCAAGTCCTAATAATCTTTTTGAATTACTTAGCCTACATTAGTGGAGAATAGAACCCATGTTAAGCTTATGGCTTCCCTATACCTTTTTGGTAGTAGTCATGAGCTTATTTGAGGGATAATCCCATCTGATCGACGGATAGTTATATATTCGAGTCTTAACACACACACTTTAAAGGATCTAGAATGACGCTTACTATCATCGAATGTTGAAATTCTAGAACACCACATGGTGTGTTTTATTCTTGAACTTGATAGGTGATAGGTGTAAATTACCTATCTATTTCCAAATCGAATATTGTTAGTTTTCGAGTCCGTTTAGTCCGTTTTAATATATTTTTATTCTTTTTGTATTAAAATAAGTGTTTGGGGTGAAAATGTATGAAATCGAATCATAAACGATCAAATCGTATAAAAAACGGTCAAAGAATAGTGGAAAAATGAGCAAGGAGGCAATATTGTGAAAAAAGCCCACTACTGCGGCGTCTAGACCTCCATCGCGGCGGTGAAGATGTAGAGAGACCCCATTCTTGCTGAATACCCAGATTCACGGCGGTGGAACATCAGGATGGTCCTTAATCCACCGTTTAGGTGAACAGTGAACCGACATACCCTTCGCCGCAGCAGTAAATCCCTTCGCCGCGGTGGCGGCGGTGGACTCTGCACAGTTTTAGATATTTATTTTAGATATTTTGCCTATTTAAACCTCTCTCCTCCCCTCTCCTTGAACTCTCTCCAGCCATAGGAGACCCTTTAGAGTTCCTATGATATTAGAGAGTGTTTTGGGAGAGCTTAAGCAAATCCTAAGGGGAAGAACACAAAACAACGAAGGAGAAACGATCTTGGAACGCTCTTAGAGATAAATCTTCAGATTATAGATAGTTTCTCTCGTTTCTCTCTTTTTCTCTTATCTTAGGATTATTTTTTGAGCATTTTTAGCTCGTTTTACATTGTATAAACGGTTAGGGCCATGAGCTAAACATGGATTGTAATAGGGATTAACGTATTATTTATAAAAATGTAGTTTTAGTTGAATTTATGTTTCGTTTATGGTTGTTCCTTATAATTTTGATTGTTTTGCCATGTTTTCTATGATTATATGCTAGTTTATATATATTGAGAATATGGGGTTTGACACTCGGGAGAGGTAACCCCGGATTCGGACTTGGGTAAACACAACACAACAATCTAACGACCTGGGAAGGTGTTAGAAAGTGTGCAATCGATGACATTGGGGGCAAGACTCACGTGACCTAGAGTCGTTAAGACGTTGAGGGGGATTTCGACGTTGACACGAAGTCACGTATTCTCCCGTCTTACACTCGGGAGAGGTGGCGAGAGAGTTTACGAACCGAGATTATCGGATATGCCGAATGCTGTTAACGTTAATTAAAACTAAATCAAATGCAGTTAAGTAAATAAAGTTAATCCCCAAGCAATCTACTCTCCTAAACAATCTCAACATAGTATTAGTATAGTTAAATTAGTATTAAATAATTAAATTTCATTTTTAGCGTCTAGATAAAGTTAGGTTATGATAATCGCGGTACTCGATAGTAATATCAACCAATCCCTATGGATACGATACCCAACCGAAAGGTCCATTATACTAAAACTTGATCCGTACGCTTGCGGTGAAAGTGTCAGCGCTTAAATTGCGGCCACCAAGTTTTTGGCGCCGTTGCCGGGGTTTGAAATGAGTGTTATTATCGATATTGTGAGTAAATAACTCGATTTTAATCTAGGCATTTCTTTTGTATGTAATTTTTGTTTGTAGTTTTATTTTTGTTTCTTATGTAGGGTACTGGGCGATGTTAGATCGACATGTATTGATGCATTTCTTTTAACGGGATTTTGAATCGTTTATAGTGCTGGTACCACACACATAAGCCGGTGAGGCATGTCGTTGAAAGATCGAAACATCCAAAGAAAAATCTCACCAGTCTTGAGGGCATCTGTCGGGTCGAGGACATTAAACCACTCGCTTCTTGGGAGGTGTACGTCGAAGCGTTTGTTATGCGCTCGCGTATTAACTACTCGCAAGTGCATGAGATCTATTTTTAATATAGTGGATCGTTTAAGATCGGATATCATTCCCACATGGACGGGTTGAATAATTGAGTATCACAATTTGCATAGTCTCCTATTATCCAGACGGTTAAAGAAATGATTTTAAAATTAAACAAATTAAAACTAAGCTAAACTACAATTAATGGGTTAATCATAACTAAGTTGATTACCTAGGGATTGATTTCGTTTACTTAATACATGTTTGATTTCGTTTTAGTTAACAATAACGGAGTTTATGGTATCCGACAATCTCGGTTCTAAAACTCCTCCGCCACTTCTTCCGAGTGTAAGATGGGGAAATACGCGACTTTGTGTTAATGAAGAGGTCCCCCTCAATGTCTTAACGAGTCTAGGCCACGTGAGTCTTGTCCCAACATCATCGATTGCACACTAACTAACGCCCTCCCGGGTCGTTAGATCGTTATGATGTGTTTACCCTAGTCTAAATCCAGGGTTACCTCTCCCAAGCGTCAAACCCTAGATTCTCAAATCCAACCCTAATACCTTAACAAGCATATTAAATTTGTAATAAAATGATAAACAAAATCGTATTTAAACACAAACAACTGTTAAAAAAAACGTATATTCCATCAAACTAGTATTTACACAACTACACCGATCCCTAGATAATATTTATCTAATCTATTGTGATCTTGACCATATAAGCATTAATACAAGAGATATTTATCATAATTTACAATAAAACATTAAATTACAAAGATAGAAATAAAGAGAGAAAGATCAAATCTTAAAGTGGAGTGATTCACTGTCGCCAAATATCGATCCGCCAATGTTTTCTCTTTTCCTGATGATGAATCTCTTCTTCAAGAATGTCCAAGGATCACCTCCTAAGGGTAGGGGCATCCAACAGTGTCCAGACCTCCCAAGTGTCTTTAATGGATGTGGGAGAATGGTATTTATAGGCCTAAGGTTTCAAAAATATATAAAAGATATTTTTCTCTGTACAGAGCTGACCGCCTAGGCTGTGGTTTTCTCCACCTAGGCGGAGGTTAAGTCGATTTTCTTACCACCTAGGCGGTGGTTTTCTCTGCTTAGGCGGTAAGTTGACACACAAACATTCTGACGGTTCACCGCCTAGGCGGTGGTTTTCTTCGCCTAGGCGGTGGACCAACACTTAAACACACTCCAACTCTCTGACGCTTCTCTGCCTAGGCGGTGGTTCTTGTTAATTTTTCAGCACTTTCTACAATCTCACCGCCGCGGTGGTGGCTCTTGTGATCTTGAAATCTTATTTTTTTCATCATTTCTTCACCGTTTTCGCTCATTTGTCACCTATTTGCGTCCCTACACCTGAATTAACTAAAAATAAACTAAAACGCAATTAAATATAAATAAAACACTCTATAACTAGCAAATTCCGCTTAGAAGTAGATAGGTAATTTACACCTATCAGGAGGCAACCCAGGGTAAAAAATAAGTTAGATCTATCTTTGTCAATTTGCGTCGAAGGCGAGATTCTCTCGCCTCCCAGGAACGTTTTCTAAACTCCCGTCTTCAATATCATGCTGTATACTGTCATTGGGATTGTTGACAGGTTATTTTGGACATCACCTGTTTTAAGTTGGTGGTGATGTGTTAGTATGTTTAGTATGTGTTTATGTTTTTAGTTAAGTTTTACTGTTTTTATTGTGTGCATGCTTGTTTAGGATTAGATTGTTTAGTTTAGTTGTTATTTTGTGCTGAGTTTTGACGTCATTTGGGCCTTTACTCGATGATGATTTTGTCCCTTGATTGTTTATTGAGGTCGAGCGTAAAGATCATTCATGTGTGTTATGTGTGCTTAACGTATCGTCTTAGTAAAAGTTATTGTGGATCCTAAATACACGAACATGTAAACTAAATATAACACTATCTAATTGCTTTGAAACAGATTATCCTTCACTCAATTTCATAACAATAGGGATTCTAGAACTTGATTAGGGGGAAATTTGAGGCGAAATTCGAGGTGAGGTTGTTTAGGAGATATGATTTAGGCATTCATTTGATCGCTTGAGCCTTTTAAAGCCTACCATGCAATATTATTATCCCTCATTACCCTGTCAAAACCAAAATGCTAATTCAATTTCTGAACATTCATCAAATACCCTAGCCGATTGAACTTTTTCCAAACCTTTATCGCTAAACTGAAGGCACAACATGAGTGAATCAAGTTAGCATTTCGCTACTTGATGTGAGCAGTTGGATTTAGGGCGAACTTTTAAATTGGTTCGGTATTCAAGTACTCGCTTTTCGTATGTCATTCATATTTTTGCACACTCTTAAAATTGTAGAAATTCTAACGAATTTGGGGGTGTGTTACTTAATACTTTTTACACACTCCTAAAATTTAAATATTTGAACGAGTTTGGGGGTGTGTTATGTGAAAAAAATAAAAATAAATTAATTTACATTTCTTTTTGACATGACAAGTGAGTATGACATTCTTAAACGTATGTTCAGGGTTGTATCTAATTAAACTATGGGGTTTTGAGTATGACTGTGCCAGCGATACGCCTTGGGTAACGTTAAGTTAACAACGTTAACCCATTTTCTATTCAAAATTATCCTTGGCGATTTTCCCAAAACCGAACCAAGCCCTAATGATCTTTTTGAACCTTTGAGCCTACATTAGTGGAGAATAGAACCTAGGTCAGGCGTATGAATTCCCTATACCTAAAAGGTTTTAGTCATGAACTTTATTGAGGGGTAATCTCATCTAATCAAAGGATAGTAGTATATTTGAGTTTAATCACACACACTTAAACATGATCTAGAATGGCCCTTACTATTTTTGAACATTGAAATTCTAGAACATCACATGGTGTGATTTATACTTGAACTTGATAGGATTGGGGGCCGATGAGGAAAAATCTTTCAGCCGATAGATGATAATCAAAATTTACACATTTTTGTTTTTAGTGTTTTTCGTTTTTAGTTTTCAATTTCATAATTAGTCTTTATATTTTCTCGTATTATGTGGGTGTTTTGCTCGAGGACTAGCAAAATTATGAGTTTGGGGATATTGGATAGGTGTAAATTACCTATCTATTTCCAAACCAAATATTGTTAGTTTTCGAGTACGTTTAGTACATTTTTAGTACGTTTTAATATGTTTTTATTCTTTTTATATTAAAATAGGTGTGCGGGGTGAAAAAGTATGAAATCGGAGCATAAACGATCAAACTGTATCGAAAACGGTGGAAAAATGAGCAAGGAGACAATATTGTGAAAAAAGCCCACCGCCGCGGCATCCAAACTGTTGCCGCAGTGTTGAAGATGCAGAGAGACCCCATTTTTTTTGAATACCTAGTGTCTCGGTGGTGAAACATCAAGATGATCCTTAATCCACCGCCTAGGCGAACAGTGAACCGACATACCTTTCGCTGCGGCAGTGAATCCCTTTGCTACGGCGGTGGCCTCTGCAAATTTTTAGATATTTATTTTAGATATTTTTTCTATTTAAACCCCTCTCCTCCCCTCTCCCTGAACTCTCTCCAGTCATAGGAGACCCTTTAGGGTTCCTATGATATTAGAGTGTTTTGGGGGAGCTCAAGAAAATCTTAAGGGGAAGAACACAAAGCAACGAAGGAGAAGCGATCTTGGAACGCTCTTAGCGACAAATCTTCGGATTATGACTAGTTTCTCTTGTTTCTCTCTTTATATCTTATCTTAGGATTATTGTTTGAGTATGTTTAGATCGTTTTACATTGTATAAACGGTTAGGGCCATGAGCTAAACATGGATTGTAATAGGGATTAACGTATTATTTATAAAAATGTAGTTTTAGTTGAATTTATGTTTCATTTATGGTTGTTCCTTATAATTTCTATTGTGTTGCCGTGTTTTCTATGATTATATGCTAGTTTAGATATATTGAGAATACGGGGTTTGACACTCGGGAAAGGTAACCCTGGATTTGGACTACGGTAAACACAACACGACAATCTAATGACCCGGGAGGGTGTTAGAAAGTGTGCAATCGATGACGTTGGGGCGAGACTTACGTGACCTAGAGTCGTTATGACATTGAGGGGGACTTAGGTGTTGACATGAAATCACGTATTCCCCCATCTTACACTCGGGAGAGGTGGCGAGGGAGTTTACGAACTGAGATTGTTGAATACGCCGAACGTCGTTAACGTTAACTAAAACAAAATGAAACAAATTTAAGTAAATAAAGTTAATCTCTAGGTAATCTACTATCCTAAACAATCTCAACATAGTATTACTATAGTTAAATTAGTATTTTAGTATTAGTATTAAATAATTAGATTCCATTTTTAGCATCTAGATAAAGTTAGGTTATGATAATCACAGTACTCGATAGTAATCTCAACCAATCCCTGTGGATACGATACTTGACCGAAAGGTCCATTATACTAAAACTTGATCTGTATGCTTGCAGTGAAAGTGACAATGCTTAAATTGCGGCCACCAATAGGATTGGGGGCCGATGAGGGAAAAATCGTTTGGCCGGTAGATGATATTCAAAACTTGCATATTATTATTTTTAGTGTTTTTAGTTTTTAAATTCACAATTAGTTGTTATATTTTCTTATATTGTGTGGGTATTTGGCTCGAGGACTAGCAAAATTTCAAGTTTGGGGGTATTTGATAGGTATAATTTACTTATCTATTTTCAAACCGAACTTGTTAGTTTTCAAGTATGTTTGTTATGTTTTATTATGTTTTAATATGTTTTTATTCGTTTTGTTATAAATCAGGTATGTGGGGTGAAAAGGGATGAAAACGAATCATAAACAATCAAATCAGATTAAGAACGGTGGAAGAACGGTGAGAAAATAAATCTGCAGCACCCCACTGCGGCGGTCAAGATGGAGAAAAGGCCCTAAAGTTACTGAAAACCCACTACCGTGGCGGTAAAAGAATAGGAGGTCTCTGCACCTAGTACCGCATCCACCGCTGAGGCCGTGACCTAGCCAACATACCCACCGCCGCGGCAGTCACTCTGCACACAATTTAGATATTTATTTAAATATTTTTTTTCTCCCTATATCTTCTTATCTTCTCTCTTCCGGCCAAAAGAGACCCCATAGAGGTTTATAATATTTTTAGAGTGTTTAGGGGAGTGCTCAACCACTTCTGAAGGAGAAGAACACATTGCAAAGAAGGAGAAGCGATCATTGAACAGTTTTAGCACCAAATCTTTGGACTACGGCTAAGTTTCTTTCGTTTCTCTCTTTATTTTCTTAACTTTGGTAGTTTATTGAAGATGTTTAGCTCGTTTCTCATTCTTAACTTGTGGTGAAAGTGGCGACGTAATATTTCGCCACCAGTGTTCTAGAATTTCAATATTCGATAATGGTAAATGCCATTCTAGATCGTGTTCAAGTGTGGGTGCGAAACTCAATAATATAACTATCCAACGATCGGATTGGATTATCCACTAGCGAAGCTAATGACTTAAACTGTAAAGGATTAGGATATCCATATACCTGATTGGGTTCTACTCTCCACTAATGTAGGCTTGGAAGTTCAAAAAGATCAATAGGACTTGGTTCGTTTGGAACATTTGACCAAGGGTATATCAGGGATATAAAACAGGTTAATGTTATTAACTTAACGATACCCAAAGCACAATGCTTGACACACAATCACTCTTGAACCCCCACAGATTAATTCGAAACAACCCTGAACATACATTTAAGAACTTTGTACTCACTTATCAAAATAAACGGAAATAAAACGATATTTACATATGTTTTTTTTTTTTTTTTTTTTTTTTTTTTTTTTTTTTTTTTTTTTTTTTTTTTTTTTTTTAACGAACCACATCCCCAAACTTATTCGATTATTACAATTTCACGGGTACGGTTAAAATGAAAGAAAAATGACAAGTGAGTACTTGAATACCGAACCAATGAAAAGTTCGCCCAAAACCCAACTGCTCACTTCAAGTAGCATAAACGAATGCTAACTTGATTTCACTCAAATTGTGCCTTCAGTTTTGTGACTTAGGTTTGGAAAGAATTCAATTGGCCTTGGTATTTGTTATGTGTTCAGAATTGAAACGGCTAATTGGCTTTGACAGGGTAACGAGAGATAAATATTTTACAAGGAAAGCTTCAAAGGCTCAAGCGACAAAATAAATGCCTAAATAATGTTTCCTGAACTACCTCGCCTAGAATTTCACCTCAAGTTTCCCCCTATCAGATTCTAGAATCCTTAAAACTATCATGAATTTGGCTAATAGATAATCGGCCTCAAATCAATCAAATAGCTATACATTGAGTTTACGTGCTCGTGCAAATTAGGATCCACAATAAGTTTTACCAAAACAACACAGAACACACATGAATGTGCATTACCCTTGACCTCGAAAAACAACTAGGGGATAATATCATCATCGGGTAATAGCTCATATGAACGCAAAACTTAGCACACAACAACAACAATAAACAAAAACATACTACACTATACTAAACACACATGCATAAAAACAAATTAACTTAAACTACGCAACAAACAACAAGTAATTTATACTAAACATACTAAACATCACCCCCAAACTTAAAATGGTCAGTGTTCACAATGACCCAATCATCGATCTCAACATTTAGCACACATTATAGTGACGAAGGGGATTTAGAACACATACCTGGGAGGCGAGACAATATCGCCTTCGAATGAAGTCGGTGGTGAAGTTCTAATTTATTTTGAACTTGGGTTACCTCCCAAGAAGCGCTTGGTTTATTGTCCTCGGCCTGACACAAAGAAGGGCTCATTAAAGAGCAACTTTGGCACATAGTAAGTGTCGTACAATACCACATATGGGTCTTGATTTTAAATGCTCTCAAGCTTGGAAAAATGTGGCATTGTTCGGCTCGTGCTTTCAACTTGATTCAATTCCAGATTATGTACTTGGTTGGCCAGAATGAATGTTGTAAAAGTCGGAGGATAATGATTGAGCCATATTGGATCCTCATAGATGTGATCTTCTTGGATCGGTGGTGGCATCAATATTTGGATCTCAAATGGTTGAGAATCACAATCGTCAATCCATGCTTGGGTCGTCTTCTCATTAAAATCATCGCTATTGAACTCCCCTAGGTTTCTCCCACTCATATCTGGTTCCTCACAGTGGATTTCACATTCGGATGTGACTTTCTTGTATTTGAGTGCCACCGTTTCTGCCTCGGCCTCAATGAAGCTAACAAGCTGACCTATTTGAGTCTCAAAAGACTTTACAGTCTCATCAATTTCAGCGCAGATCGTCTCAATTTTGTCAAGACGGTTTTCATGCTTATTGAGTCGGTCATTAGTTTCCCTCTAGAACGCCTAAGTCTCCCCAAAAAATTCAACGAACATTTCTTCCAGTGTGGGAGAAGACTCTACACGTTGGTCTGGGATGTCAATCCGTAGAGTCGAAATGGTGAAACTATCCCTCAAGCGTTGGTAGCTTGTTGAATAATTCCAACTTCAAAAATCAAACTCGGGTATGTCTTCCAACAACCAATAGGCTTCATCCGCGGTTAGTTGGTCGAAAGAAGTAGTACCGTTTCCTCTTTCCACCCAAGTTGTTGTTGCGGCTAATAACTCGACGAGGAAGTTCAGTAGTTGGCACTCCCTCGGGAAACGATGATTGGAGAACCGGAATAGAAAATCCTTGTATATATTCCAAGCATAATAAAATGGATCAGAATCTCATTGAAAGAAATGCAATAACACTTGTTGGTCTAACATCTTCAAGCACCTTGCAAAATAAACAAAATTACAAACAAAAATTATAAACACAACAAATGCCAAAATTAAAATCAAGTTACTTACTTACAATATCAACAATAATCTAAAAACCAATCCCCAGCAATAGCGCCAAAAACATGGTAGCGGAATATTATGTCGCTACTTTCACCGCAATTGTACGGGTTAAGTTTTAGTATAATGAGAAGAGTAAAGGTTGTCGTATCCATAGTGATTGGAATTAAACTGTCGTTAAGTACTACAATTGTCAGAACCTAACTTTATCTAGGCAATTCAAATTTAGATTTTTGTGTTATAAATAATATACTAAACCAATTAACTAATTAAACTAAAATATTATAATACTAATATTGACGTTTGAGGGAGTAAATTATCTAGGAATTAACTTCATTCATTTAAACGCGTTTAATTCAATCTAGTTTACATTAACAACATTCACATTATCCGAAAATCTAGGTATCGAAATCTCACTCACTACCTCTCCCAAGTGTAAAATAAATAAATATGTGATTTCGCGTCAACACCGAAGTCTCCTTCGAGTGTCTATACGACACTTGGTCACATGAGTCTTGCTCCAACCTCACGGATTGCATACTTTCTAACGCCCTCCCAGGTCATTAGATTGTCACGTTGTGTTTAAACCCTAGTTCGAATTTGCGGTTATCTCTCCCGGGTGTCAAACTCTGTATTCTCAAAATCAACCCTAATATCATAACAAGCATATCAAGATTATAATAAATGTTGGCCTAATATGTAGTTTTTGTTGTAGTAAGAGTGTTTTGGAGTTGGGGTTGGTAAAGATGATGAAGGAGAAGGTTGAGGAAGAAGGGTTTAAGATAACTAAAAAAAATAATTATAAATAAGTGTTTGTGTTAGTAATTTAAAGGCGATGGTGGTGAATTTGGTCCTGAGCCACCCATTCAGAAAGCCAAGATAACTTATTGATAAAGGCCTAGGCTCCGCCAATTCTGGACCCAGGCCTATAAACTTTAGTGGGCTAAACTCTCGGGGAAAGAGCGACGCCTTTGGAGAGGCCTTGGATCCATCCTAGGCAAGGGTCGGGTCGTCCTGTACATACGAAGTGCGACGCTAATTGCCAAAGGGTGACTCACCCCCCAAATCAACGAATAATATTTGCATGGCATGGAGGACGTGCAAATAACAAAGCAATCGTTATGCCAAAACAGAATTGGGGACGAGGCACTCCATTCGTTCTCTAAGATTGGCCAGGGACCATATCGATATGCGTAAGATGAGGGCTCAGTCCTTTGGGATCAACCCCTGGTGCTACCCATCTAGAGGTAGTAGGATGGAGGCAATCAAGGACAAATCTATAAATTCACTGTATTACCATTTTTTGGCAATATCAGTTGGCATTGTCATTGGGAATGACTGTTGAAGTCGTGTTTCTTCTCTACTGTGATTCGATAGTTCTCTATTCATGCTCACTCACTTTAAGAGTGTTGCCTTATGAGAAAATGCCCCTCTAGTACGACAATCACAGTCCGATCAATCGCATTTCCAATAAACGTCGATGAATCCTCTTGCACCTAGCCTCGCGTCGGTGCACGAGGAAGCTCACCGTGAAATAATCAAGAATAAGGTCGTTGACTTGAATAGCCATATCGCACAACTAGTGAATGCAGTCCAGGTACTTCTTCGACCACCTCCGGATAAAGCTCGTCCTCTTTCGCGAGGGGACTCTTGCCAAGGTGTGCAGATGCATTTCACGGACTAGTCTCCGTTAGAGTAGAGTATGTACACAACCCCCACGACGACCCTAGGAAACTAAATCCATCTGGGGGCATATTCATGCCATTAGAGATCTCCATCTCCTCTACCTAAAGACTCCCATGCTAAATCACAGCCACACGAAGCCCAAGAGTGGTACCCCTTCTAACTATGGAGCATTGCCTTAATGAAATAAAGGTCATGGTAGAAGCTCTAGCAAAGGGCACCGTGAAGTAGGCGCCTCGCCCAACTTGCCTTCCTTTCACTAGAGACATCTTAGATGAATTGGTGCCCTACCAATTCGTTTATCTCTCCAACAAAATGTCACCGCATGATAGAATGAAAAATCCCATTGACCATATAACCACTTTCAAGATGATATTAGACCCCTAAAGAGCCTTTGACATGCTGCGTTGCAAATAATTTCCTGTTACCTTGTAAGATAGAGCTCAGGAATGGTATCTCACACTCCCTCCTTACTCCATCTCGTGTTTCTCTGACCTTGAGAGGGAGTTGCTGATTAGATTCAAACCTAGTTGCAAGAGGGCCAAAACCTCTACTCACTTTCTCACTCTCAAGTAAGGCGAGGACGAGTCACTCAGTCAATTCCTCAACTGCTTCGACGAAGATGCTAAAGATGTTGACTACTTGGATAATAATGTGGACCTTGTCGCACTCATAAGTGGATTAAGGGAGGGAAAGTTCTTCTATTCTCTTGCCAAAAATCCAGCACAAACCTTGGACGATGCCTTGTCTCAGGGGGGCACACTTTGGTGAGGCGGACTCCATGATAAAGGACAAGGTCAGCACTGAAGGACCCAAGAAGTGGGAAGATGTCTGAGAAAAGAGATAACCTCTACCAATGGGGAACAACAAATTTAAAGCAGAATGAAGACTAAGGGAAGATAGCAGGCCTGAGTAATTTACACCCTTTAGGTTTCCCTTGGCAATGATCCTATGCGAGATCAACAGGAAAGAGTCGCCTTAGGCGGCTCGGCCTGTTGAAAGTTGAGGGGAGGACAAATAAACAAATACATACTACGAGTTCCATAAGAATTATGGTCACATGACGAATGAAAGTTACCAGCTAAAAGAAGAAATTGAAAAACTAATTCGACATGGCTATCTTTGGCGCTATGTCCCCGAAGAAAATCGAGAAGGAGAAAAAAGAAGTGAGCCACCCCTGGAGCAGAGGGATTGTAAAAGAAGGAGGTCCTGCCACATTGAAGAAGAAATCAAAATAATATATGGAAGGTTCGCCTCGGGTGGCACCTCCTGCGGCACTTGAAAAGTACATCTCCAAGCCTCCAAGAGAAAGATAAAGATAAATAGTAGAGAGATCCTGGTGACCACGGTGCCTGATACCATTATCACCTTCTCTGATGAGGATCTCAGAGGTTTGAATTTCCCCTACGATGATGCCCTAGTCATCACGACTGTAATCTCCAACTACCAGGTTCAAAAGATATTGGTGGATAGTAGAAGCTTCGATGACATCATTTCAGACTACCAGGTTCAAAGGATACTGGTAGATAGCAGAAGCTTCGCTGACATCATCTTCAGCGGATGCTTCGACAAAATGAAAGTTGACCCCGATAAGCTCCCTCTAGAGACCTCTTCATTTGTCAGCTTTTAGGGACAAACGGTTCACCCCTTGGGGTGGCTCGACCTTTCGGTGTCCTTGGAAGAGAAACCTAGTAAAACTACCATATGGCTCTGGTTTCTGGTTATAAACCGCCCATCTGTGTGTAACGCCAAACACGAACGACCCTCCATGAGTTTTCTCAAGGCCATATGCTCTAGGTTACCTAGCCATGAAGTTCCCTAAAGAGAACGGGATTGGTATGGTAAGGAAAGACCAGACCGCAGCCAGGGAATGCTTTATGGCGACGATCAAGGACGACTCTCCACTAACGATGGAATAACAATCACATTTGGTGCCCGAGCTTACGCCCTTATTGGATGAGTTGGGGCACCTGCCTGTTGAGGCTCCCGATGGGAGAGCACATGCCCGATGCCTAATGAGAATCTACTATCCATCCAAATAAACCTTAAGGACAACTCAACAATGGTGAAGATTGGGATCAAGATGGCTTCTGAGGTGCGGAAAGCCTTAGAGGAAGTCATTAAGAAAAATAGATATGTTTTTGAATGGTCACACTCCGACTTGCCAGGGATTGATCACTGGGTGTCCATGTATCAATTGTTCATCAACCTTGCTCACTCACCTATTCACTAGAAGATAAGGAAGTTTCACCCAAAGAAGTAGATTATTATCGCTGAAGAAACTCAAAAGATGATAGATGTGTGGGTGATCGAGGAAATTACCTACCTGGATTGGCTAGTCAACGTGATTCAAGCCAAGAAGGCGAGAGAGGGAAGTGGCAGATGTGTGTCGAATATAAGGACCTTAACAAAACAAGTCCCAAGGACTTCTTCCACCGCCAGGTATGAACTTTTTAGTTTCCTAAACGCATTCTTCAGGTACAACCAAATCCCAATGTATCCTCTCGACCGCCCAAAAATGTCCTTCATAGTGGACAAGGACACTTACTGTTATAAGGTAATGCCATTTGGACTAAAGAACGCCGGTACAACCTATTAAAGACTTGTGGACAAGATATTCAAGTTTGAAATTAGGAATTCCATGGAGGTGCATGTGGATGATATGCTATTCAAAAGTCTACTAGCCGAGCAATACATCCCGATCTCCAAAGGTTCTTCGATATTCTCTAGATGAACAGAATGAAGCTCAACCCCTCCAAGTGCGTTTTTGGAGCAGCCTTCGGTAAGTTTCTAGGCTTGATGGTGTCAAAGAAGGGGATAAACACCAACTGAGATCCGATCTGGGCCATCATGGAAAAGTCCCCCCCCAAAAATTAAGAGATAAGTTCAGAGCCCGGCGGGAAGGGTGGCAGCCCTAAGACATTCTTATTAAAAAAAATAGATATTTTTTTTCACCCTTTTTTATTTTAATAAATTAAAAAAAAATAATAAAAAAATAATGGGGGAGGTGGTGGCTGGGTGGGGTAGATGTATATTTTTTTTTATTAAATTAAGAGTAAAAAATAATTTTTTAAAAAAGGGTTATTAGTAAATTTTTGAATATATTTTTTTTTTTTGAATAGAAGAGAAGCACATTTAAGTCTTTTTTTTTTTTTCAAAAACAATGGGTCAAAAAGGTTAACTGATATTTTCAAATAATAGGAAAGATTTATTGTTATAGGTAAAATGATCGCGGAGGTGCCTAAGAGGTGTTGGTCCAGTTGTCGAGGGGAGGTACTCTATTCTCTTGTCAAACCGGGTTCGACTATTCTAAGAAGCAATGCGAGAATTAAATCTTGCATTGAATCATGAATCTACTAGACCGGTATGAGAGAGTGCCCTCTTAAGATCGTCGGGAAAGATAATTAGTCAAGGTGTGTGAAAGTTGGTCCGGACACACTTAACCTAACCGTAAAATAATAATTAAACTCTACTTCTCACATTCAAATAATGGATTCTCATAACAAATACTTCATTCTCTCTTTGATCATAGTATTATCACTCACAAGCACCCAAACCACCCTTGCAGCCAGGCACCTCTTGCAAGCTTCCGGCTTACCAATGCTGCCCACAATTCCGTCTCTCCCTACAGTGCCTCAGGCCACACTGCCGCCACTGCCCACCATCCCCCAAATCCCATATTTACCTATGCCGACATTGCCTGCCGCGATTCCAAAGGTGAGCCTACCTCCATTACTGGCTACCACTTCTCTCCCAAATATTCCTACAACAATTCATTCTCTTCCTACCATTCCAACTACAATTCCTTTCCTTGCGCCACCACCATCAAAATAGTGTGTTTGATTAACTGTCTGGCCGTGCGTTTGTTCACATTATTCTAGTTCTCTATAATTTTTGGTGTATGGTTGCATGATGATTTGTTCTACTAGGGTTTGCGGGTTCTTGTTCCATGGGTTGTTCTAGCCCTTGATTAGCTTGCATGTTTAATATTCTCCTCTTTTGGAGTGTGACTTGTATTTCTTTTATGAGTTCTATGAATGATATTCATTTTTCATATGTATCCATTTTTAATTTTAATTCCAAATTCAAAGCGAACAACCCAGAAAAACGTCTCTTAAACTCCTAATTCCTCTATTCCCTCAAATTTAGCCTACTTTTAAGTAGTATGAACTGGGATCAATCCCCTATTATGTATTTACAGTTTAACCCTTTTATACTTCTGCCTATTGTGCACAATTTGTTTTTTTTATAATATTTAAAGAGTATTTAGGGACTATTTTTATACTATTAAAAAATTTAGGGAGTCATAGTGTATTTTTTATGTTATTCATCCTGTGCTTGACAACGGATGTATATTTTTGTGTGAATGTTCATTCAATATTTCAGAACAAATAAAAAACCTTAAAAAATGCCATAATGAATGTACACTTCTGCGTGAATATTCACTCAATATTTTAGAATAAATCAAACATTGAAAAAATCCTAAGATTAGCAGAAAAAAATCGGTGTGAACATTTAGCAAATCACAGTTTGGTAGTCCCAGAATTTTGTTCTGAAAGTCTTGGAATAGAAACATATTTATTTCCTAGATATAAATAAAAATATGGAAATGCCAAAAATCCATTTCTAGTTTGTTCCTAGAATTATGTTAAGAAAGTCTTGGAACAAAAACATTTTTCTTTCCTAGATTTCCAGGAATTCTGAGTTTTCTGAAAAGAGAAAAAAGAAAAAAGAGAAACACTAAGGTCCAATTTGTTTAGTGTTCCTGTTTTTCTTTCAGATATTTAGAACATATTTCTGGGAACATGATAGAATAATTTTTAAACTATTGTTTCTGTTCCAAGTAATTTTTTGGGAACAAAAACAAAAATCTAGAAACAAATGCCTCCTAAAATATTACTTTGCCTTTGGGTAAAGTATAATTCAAAGAGCAATTTCATTTTTAAAAGGGATTTCACAATTTCTTTTTCTAAAATTCCTTATTTGGATACTACTAAAAGGAATTTGTATAATGAAATTTCAAAAGGAAAAAAATAGAATTTTCAAACCCCTTCAAAACATGTTTTATTTCCAAATCTCTTGAAAGATGGATTTTACTTCTCCCAAATAGGTATAATTAGAATGATATTCCTATAATTATATTATTGTAATAGGTATAAAAAAAAAAGTATAATTAAAATAGTATACTTAAAATGATATACTAAAATTACATTATTAAAATAGGTATAAAAATAATATAATTAAAATAGGCATAAAAATAGTATAACGAATTAAATTTTGCAATAGGTATGAGAATAGTGTAATTAAAATGACATTACTAAAAATAATACGATTTAAATTATAAGTATTTTTGTCACTACTTTGCCCCTCTGCAGTTAGGACTTGTTACACTTTACCCCTGATGCAGGCCTAAACTACAAGGGGGCAAAGTGCTGACGCGGAGAGTAAACTGCAACAAGTGCCAAATTACAGGGGGGTAAAGTCGTGACGTGAATAGGACAGTGGGCAAAGTGCAAAATGCATAACTACAGGGGAATAAAATATAATTAACCCAAAATTATATTACTGAATTACTAAAATAAAAATTATAATATTAGATATATTTTACATTTTCTATTATTCAAATATAATGAATATTAAAATTTTGCATACAAATATTTGTCTATTCAAATAATAAAATTATAAAATTATACAATCGAATTCTCTATTTAAAATAGTTATGTAAATAAAGAATTTGTAAATCATAAATTTTGAAATCCAAAAATTTATCAAAATTTATCCCATCCTTTACCCCACGCAACCTTACTATTTAGTCATTTCACAGGCACTAGGTTGGAGAAGAAAATTCTTCTCTCTTTGGTGGGTGGAGGGTATTATGTGGTTGAGAAGGTGATCTAACAAGTACATATGTACACTTCTACTCCAACTACATCTCATCAAACTCCTAGAACCATGCGTTGGATACTCCCAATAAATAGCCACATATTATCTGTTTCTTTTTATTCTAAACTCAAAGAACAAAAGTACACCTGCCTACACTTGCCAAAACCTCCCCCTTTTTACTTTCTTCTTCTCTCTCTTAAACAATGGCTTCTCATAACAAATATTGTATTCTCTCATTGATCATAGCGTTGTCACTCTCAAGCACCCAAATAACCCTTGCAGCTAGGCACCTCTTGCAATCCTCCGGTTTACCAACGCTGCCCACAATTCCGTCTCTCCCTAAGGTGACATTGCCGCCAATGCCCGCCGTGCCTCAGACCACCCTGCCCCCACTGCCCACCATCCCCCAAATCCCATCTCTGCCTATGCCAACGCTGCCCGCCGCCATTCCTCAGGTTACCTTACCTCCCATTCCGGCTACCACTTCTCTCCCAAACATGCCCACAACATTTCCTTCAATTCCAGCAACAATTCCTTTCCTCGCACCGCCGCCGTCGAAATAGTGTGCTTCATCAACTTCCTCAACATCTTTCTAGTTCTATTGTTTGGGTATATGGTCTCTCTTTCCTGCATAGGATATTGTGAGAGTGATTGTGCTATGTATTTTTTGCAGTATAGCTGCATGAGTGATTTGTTGTATTTGGGTTCTTGTTCCATGTGGTGTTGTAGCCCTGGATTATCTTTCATATATTTAATATTTCTTTTATATTTGCTATAAATAATATATTCATTTTTACTTCATTTCTATTTTACATGCCTTATTT
Source organism: Eucommia ulmoides (assembly GCA_016647705.1). NCBI lineage: Eukaryota > Viridiplantae > Streptophyta > Magnoliopsida > Garryales > Eucommiaceae > Eucommia > Eucommia ulmoides. Next base: position 26,355,297 of record CM028325.1, on the reverse strand, counting down.
TTCAGTTTTTATTTGAATTATTGTGATGGAAATGTGGAGATATATATATAAAATAGTGTATAACTCATGGTTGAAGGCGTATGTTTTAATTTTTTCATTTTTAAGTTAATAAGTAATCCACTGTAAAAAAATGACAATTGATTGGGCATAAATAAACAATACAACCGGAAACAAATCAACAAAATTTACATTCATGAATTTATAAATCAAAATTACACAACCGATACAGAGAATATTGGATAAATTTTTTTTTTGACATAATCCACTTTAGTTATATAACATTTTCAAATTATCGAGTCATATTTTCAAATAAATATATACAACCAATATCAACATAACCAATCAAGAATGTGGTAAAATATGTATAAAAAAATTGACAAAGCTACATTTGATTTTACAACATTCTCAAATATCATGTTTTCAAATGTACACAACCCAGATATCATGTTTCCAAATGTACACAATAGTGACCAACACAACAATATAAATTTAATAAAAATCAATCACTAAGACACTAACGTGCACAATCAAAAAAATTGAAGCCCACCACCAAGAAAAAACTAGAACTTACCTTAATTATTTTAAATGCAACTACAATTTTTTATAATCTTATATGAGATAATTGTCACCACTTAAGAAAAAAAACAAATAATTAAATCAATCTTAAATCCATAACTAAAAAAAAAATGATAATAATTCTAAAAAGACAACAAGTAGGGCGGGAAGCAGCTACTCACTAGACACCAAGTTTTTAGGAATATTCAATATTTGAGTTCCTCCTCTGGAGAAAAATGAAACGGAAACATAATTCTTGGAATCACAAAATTATTTTCAACAATAAAAAACAAAAATAAAAATATGAACCAAATAGATATGCAATTAAAACAAAATCCAGAACAAACAAATCCCTTGAATTCAAATGAAACTCTCCATATATGCAAATTCATATAAACAAATGATTATATTCAATTAATAATATAACTTACAAAACTTACAGTGCACAAACATAAACTTCTCCCAACCCTCTTGTACTATTAGATAGAGAAGTAGGGAACTCACAGAAGAAAATATTGTCTGCTTTCCTGACACTCCTGTTTTCACTTTGGGTATATATATGAACCGAATTTGAAAAAATCACACTGCAAGATAAGTTACTTGCATCCATAAGCACCTTTACTACTATTTAAAGGAATCAAAAACACGATTGCTAACCCAAAAGAACCATCAAACACACATGCACACACACACACACACACACACACAAAAATCTCAAATATATATCTGAAGTGATGTTGTAATTGAATTGAACAATATGTACCAAAATCCCCTTCTTTTGCGCAAAAATCAAACCAATTGCAAATGATATTTTCTCTATCAAATACTGACTTACACTATCTCTTCAACCATTAATCCAATCAACATCATAAAAAATTCAGAAATTTTTTAATGATCTAAAAATATAGATGGGTTTGTCTTTTGATGCAACGACAGTCTTTATCTCCGTCTTGAATTATTATATATATATACACACACATATAGGTAAAAAGCAATAGTTAATTTCAAGAATTTGATGAGAAATAAAAAGTTCGGCCTCATATGTGCAATGTTCCCATAACCATATTGTCTCTATATCTCATCTCGAAGAAAAGACGCATCAATTCTTGTCGAATACTTTTTAAAGGTGTCCTCTTGGGCCATACAAAGTGAGGGAGGTGTCATACTCCAATTACTTAATCTAGAATGGACAAATGGTCAAACCCCTTTCGCGGCCACAATTTTTTTAACAACACTTCAGCTTGTATAATTTTATCATCATCTTCCACTATCTTCCTACCATTAGAACTTGAGTCGTAATCCTCTTCTAAAGAAACTTGCCCCTCTAGTTTATCGTTAAGAACGCTGCATTCTTTTTGAAATTATGTACTATGAACTAACGTGTTATTGCCAACTATAAGTTTCACGATATATGCAACTTCTTGTAGGTACTTTTATATCTGTGCTACAAATGTTTGTGTAAAATTACTGAATTTTTGTAATTGCGATAACAATTTTACTTTAACAATTTAAGAGTAAATAAATAATTAAAAAGGAATACATAAATATCTCTTGAAGTTTTTTTTGGTTATGTTTTTTTCCTTTATCTTTTTTACAATAACATCCTTATGAAATAAATATATATTTTTTCACCATTTTCCATTTTAACAATTTTTTGTAAAAAAATGATAGGGTAATAGTGGCGGGGTAAATGCAGTTTATATAAAATTAAGAGTAAAAAACAATTTTTAAAAAATAGGGGTGTTAGTAAATTTTTGAAAAAAATAATAATATATATATATATATATAAGGTAAGGGCATTTAAGTTGTTATTATTATTATTATTATTATTATTATTATTATTATTATTATTATTATTATTATTATTATTATTATTATTATTATTATTATTATTATTATTATTATTATTATTATTATTATTATTATTATTTAAAATGGATAAAAGAGGTTAACTGGTATTTTACAAATGATAAACGAAGCTTATTATTTTCGTTAAAATGATAATAGAGATTGTTAAGATAATTGAAAAGTGGGAGAATATGAATCATATATTGATATATGTGAAAGAAAGATTACTAGATACAACGATATGTACACATATTTATAGGGGGAGTGGGGGTTAGGGTTTTTTCCTAATGGGCCACGTGGGCCAAGCCCATATAATACATTAACATCCATCCTCAAACTCAAGGTGGTAAGTGGGAGGTGAACTTGAGTTTAGAAACCAGAGAGTGAAAGAGTCCATGTGGGTGAGCTTTAGTGAAAATATCGGCTATCTGATCGACTGAGCTGACGGATTATAGAGGAACCATATTCTGGAGAATGTGATGACGGATGAAATGGTAATCAGTCTCGATATGTTTTGTACGCTCATGGAAGACATCATTGTGAGTGATTTGAATAGTACTCATATTGTCATAGTGAAGGGTAGTGGTAGCAGGAGAAGAGATGCCCATGTCAGTGAGTAGCCATCAAAGCCAGATAAGTTCTTGAGTGGTATTAGCCATAGCACGATATTAAACTTTAGTACTGGAGAGAGCAACCATAATTTGTTTCTTACTATACCAGGAAATAAGAGAATTTCCCAAACAAAAATAGTAACTAGTGGTTGAACGTCTATCGGTAGGATTTCCAGCCCAATCGGCATCAGAATAAGTTTGTAAGATGGGAGCAGACTTAACTGAGAAATTAAGCCCATGAATTAAAGTACCCTTGACATATCGAAGAATGCGAAGAACAACTGAGTAATGGGTGGTCCTAGGAGCGGACAAGAACTGGCTGACCTGATAAACAACATAGGCAATGTCAAGGTGGGTGATAGTAAGATATATAAGACTTCTAACCAATTAACGATATAGAGTGGCATCCTAAAGAGGTGAACTATCGAGTGGAGTAAGTCTGACGTTCGGCTCGAGAGAAATAGTGACAGTGGTTGAGTCAGTGATTCCAGCCTTGGAAAGGAGATCTGAGGCATATTTGTCCTGGGAGAAAAAAATATCCATTAGAACCAGATAAGACTTTGAGGCCAAGAAAATATGTGAGCATGCCAAAATCTTTCATCTCGAATTGGTCACTGAGAAACTTTTTTAGTTTAGAAATACCACGTAGATCATCTCCAGTAATAACCATATCATCCATGTACAGTAAGAGAATGATAATACCATTAGCAGTATGGAGAATAAATAGAGCCGAATTATGAGCACTTGGTGTGAACCCAAACTGATGAATGTTAGTGATGAATTTGGCAAACCAAGCACGTGGAGCTTATTTCAAACCATATAGGGCACGACGAAAGAGACAAACTTTATTTTGGGGGACATCCAGGCCTGGAAGGATATGCATATAGACTTCCTCAAGAAGATCCCCACTAGGAAATGCATTTTTGACATCCATTTGAAACAGAGTTAATCTTCGAATGGCGGTGACAACAAGGAGTGTACAGACAGATGTGAGCCTCGTCACTCGAGCAAATGTCTTTTCATAGTCAACGCTATATTCCTAAGAAAATACCTTGGCAACAAGTCAAACTTTATATCGTTCAACAGAGCCATCAGAAAGTGTCTTGATTTTAAACACCCATTTGCACCCAATTGATGTTTTTCCACAGGCAGATCAACAATATCCTAGGTATAAGTTTGGGCTAGGGCCTGACGTTCGTCATATATTGCTTTCTGCCACAGAAGATTAGTACTAGTCTCCTTATAGGATTAAGGCTCATGCAAATAAAATATAGTGGAAAAACAATGATAATCGGAAAGATAAGAAGGGTGGTGACTTACCCTGGTAGATTTGTGGGAGTGATCTGGAGGATGGCTATCAGAGGAAGTCAGTGTAGACTCATCAAACATAGGAGTATCCTCGGGCACAATCGATTGAGTTGGATGGGTGAGGTCAACTAATGGTTCTAGAGCCGGAGCTAGAGCTGGAGCTGGGTCTGGAGAGGTAGGATCAACTGGTGGTTCTAGAACGAAATGGGCGATATCAGTTGATGATTCTGAGGTGGACTCAACAGTACTTGAAATTGGATGCTCAAGAAATAACTCAATAGATGGATCAGTAAAGAATTTAAAGTTAGTAATAGTTGACATGTCAAATGACCATAAGGAAGAGAACATTTGATGTTCCCAAAAAATGACGTGATGAGAGATTCGAAGGGTTTTATAAATAGGATCCCACCACTGATACCTCTTATATTCAATACCATATCCATTGAAACAACATAGGTGAGCCCTTAGTCACAGTTTGTTGTGTTCATGTGGTTTGAGAAGAACAAAACAAGCACAACCAAAGACTCTGAGTTCAGAGTAATCAAGAGGTTTACCAAATATGCGCTTTAATGGGGACTGATTCTGGATTGTGCCAGAAAGTGCACGGTTGATTTTGTACACTGCGGTTAAGGCAGTGTCATCCCAGAAACGTTCAAGACATGATGACGAAATGAGTAGAGCACGAATAGTGACAAAAATATGTCTACTTTTGCGTTCGGCTCGTCCATTTTGTTGGGAGGTTCCAAGGCACGAGCGGTGGGGGAACGTACTATTTTTGTGAAGTAGGTTTAGAAAAGCACGGTCTTTATATTCCATTGCATTATTTGAACGAAAATTTTTGATATTCCGAGAAAATTGAGTTTGAACCATAGAAGAAAAATCAGAATATATTTGATAGAGTTCATATATGTTTCTCATAAGAAACAACCACGTATAACGAGAATAGTCATCCACAAATATAACAAAATAACAAGCACCACCCATTGATGTATGAGGAGAAGACCCCCAGACATCAAAATGTACTAAATCAAAAAGTACAAAGGAAATAGACTTACTCTCATTAAACGGTAAAGCTGATTGTTTTGCAAGTTGATAATGAATACAATGAAAAGACTCATGTTGCAATGAACCTAACTGACCACTAGAAATAAGAAAACGTAGACGACTGATACGCCCTGGTTTTTCGAACAGGAAAAGAATATTTAATAATAAATAAGTTTAAGGAGATTGGGTTTTTTTTGAAGCGCCAGTTTTCTCAAAAAATATACTTAGGCCATTTTAAAAATAAGGAGCCGCCACCTAACATTGGGTTTAAATGGTGTGTTAGGTCATTTTAGAAAATAATTTAAAAGACCTAAGTAAAAAAATTGACTTCAAAAAAAGAAAAATATGGTCAAACTAAAGATTAATTTAAAGGCTCGGGGGTCGGTTACGCTCGGAGAAGGTGTTAGGCACCCCAAGACGCCCGTCTAAAAATGACACCTTATGTCCAATTAAATCCAATTAGTTTAGTCCGAGTGTTTTATTTCATTTTGGAATCATTTTATTCTTATAAAATCTTTTTGGTATTTTCACAAATAAGGTGAGACAAGTTTTTGAGTTTTTTTGAATGTTCCCCCCGGTATAACATCTTATTGAATATTAAGGATTCAATAAGGATGGTCCCCGGGAGGTATTCATATATGTTTCCTAAAGATTTCTTTACTTTAAATGGTCAAACTCAAATAAGTGAATAAATATGAAAATATGAATGCAAAACTAAAATTATTTGAATTTATTTAGTATGCAAAAATGACCTAAAAAGAATTAAAGGGTTTAATTTAAATATGTCAATGTAAACTGATATGAATATTACGTGAATCAACCTGATTATATGTTACAATGATTTAATTATAAAACCCGTAAGTGGTGCACGTGTCATGACTAGATATGAAAAAGTAACATGGATTTATGAAATTAAAAAAAAAACTGTGTAGAAAAAACATATGTGAGTAATAAAAGTGTACTAAACATGCTGTCTAAATAATGTAAGAAATAAACATGCTAAGTGGAAACAAAAAAAAAAAAAAAAAAAGTCTACTTTGTGTTTGCCCGATTAATTTGAAGAAGTCCCGATTTGAAATTTCTTCGAATTCTATGGATATGAGAATCAATGGGAGATTCGTGGAAACAATTTTGTTGGAATTAATCTTCCCGAAACTTAAACGAAATCCAACGAAAAATTTACTGGAGAAAAAGATTTCTTAAAACCATTCGTTTCTAAATTCCACTCGAGTTAGGAAATAGAAACGAAGCCACAGAAAACTCTCATACGATTTATCAAATTATCGGATTCACCTTATGGTTCGTAAGGATTAATTCCTTAAAACAAAGATTTTATTATTTTTGATTTTTGATTTTTGATTTTTAGGGTTTTGATAACAAGAATTAAAATAAAATTAAATATATATATATATATATATATATATATATATATATATATATATATATATAATATAAACAATAAAACATCCTTCACCTAATACTCGGGTTTAAGCTCAACGTGAGAAACCCACTCCAGCGTTTTCATCGGATCATTGGATGACTTATTCTTTTTTTGTTTTTTTATGAATTACAAAAAAAATAAAAAAATGCAGAAATCAAATAAATAAAAAAACAGCGGGTGTCCTCGTCTAAATGCTCAAAGGTTCAAATTGAGAAAGATGAACCTCATCTCGGTGTTTTTCATCAAGTCATCGGACCATTAAAAAATAAAAGTTGTAGGAATTTAAATTGCGAAGAGAATAAAATAAAGCTAAAAAAAATTTAAAAATCAGAAAACATATATGTTCTAGGTCAAGAATCTCGATACTGGGGTTTTTTCTCTCGCGCAGACAGCTTCCTGAAAGGGTTTACGATGAGAATCACTCTCTAAGGGTTTTTTCTCTCAATTTATGAATGTCCTTGAAGGTTTTTTCTCTGAATTTTTATGTCTTTAAACTATGGGGAGGAGAGTCTTATTTATAGGAAAGATATAGAGTGAAAAATCATAGAAACTCCAGTCCCAATTTGACGAGGAAAATGAAACAAAACCTAAAAGGAAAGGTAAAAAGAAACCTAATCCCATTTTGATAAGGAAACATTTTCTTTTCCATTACTTTTCTTAGTTTTTTCTTTCTTTTTTTCTTTTTATCTTTCTTCCATTTTTTCATTTTTTTCTTTTCTTTTTTTTTTCTATTTTTTTTCTTTTTTTGAAAATAAATTTTAAAATAAAGCATAAAATTTTTGCGGGACTGTCAAAATGCCGTATCTACAACGACTGGATGAAGTATGACATAACCAAGAGTGCCATAATTTCACGAGTGAGAATGTTGGGATGGATGCAGGTGATTGGTTTGATGATGGTGAGGATGTGACTTAGAGGTGAGTGAGCTCAAAAAGGCGTCCAACTTTACGGTCGACTCCAAGGAGTTTTCCTATCTGAGGGTCCTGCACACGACAACCATTAGAAGAAAAATGCAAGTCAAGTCCAAGATTACATAATTGTCCAACAGATATAAGGTTAAGCGTAAGATTAGCGACCAAATATGTGTCAGGGAGAGATAAATGAGAATTGTCGGCATATCCACTGTGGCTAACCAACATATTTGATCCATTAGCAGTATGAATAGTAGGTGCATGCTCATTATGGATTTTAGAGAAAAAGATAGAGGCATCAGAAGTCATGCGATTGCAACAGGTAGAATCAAAATACCATCGAGATATACCTGGTATAGTTGACATGGCTATATTGTTACCAGTTTTATTTAGAGCCTCGGTAAGAGTGATGCAGAAACCACTTCAATCAGGTGTAGAGTTGTCTGGAGTTGGTGTAGCATCAGTGGATACAACAGAAGTATTATTTGGCTTAAAATAGAACTGATTGCGAGAGCCTCAAGAGCGATATTGGTTCCTATTGGATGGATTTCAAGATGGAAGCTTAGGGCAGTGTGTAAGATAGTGACCAGGTTTTCTACAGACTTTACACAGGTGATAGGTGTGATCTACCTACATATTTTCAAACCGGTTTTGTTAGTTTTAGAGTAGTTTTTATATTTATTTGATTATGTGTTGTGTGGGGGTACAAAGATTGGAAACTAGAGCGAAAACGATGAGATCGAATAAAAAACGGTCGAAGAACGGTGGAAAAAGGAGCAAGGCGAGAATATTCTGAAAGAAGCCATCGCTACGGCGTCCAGACCTACGCCGCGGTGGTGAAAATGCAAAGACTGATCTATTCTTGTTGGACACTCACCGCCTAGGCGGTGAAACTGCAGGATGTCATCCTAATCCACTGCCTTTTTCACCGTCGCGACGATTAGCCAACCGACCTACTCACAGCTTAGGATATTTATTAGATATTTTGCCTATAAATATCCCCTCCTCTCCTCTTGCTCCCTCGGGCCATTTGGATCCCCTTAGAATATATCTAAGGGTAGATAGAGAAGTTTTAGAGGTAGAGCTCATATCCTGAAGTGGAGGAAGACAGTAGAGCAATCGTTGAACGATTCTTAGTGACAAATCTTTGGATGAGGCTAAGTTCTTCGATTTCTTCCCTTATTCCTTTAACTTAGGATATTGTGAGCATGTTTATCTCATTCTTTATTTGTAAATGCAGTTATGGCCGTAGTTAAACATTGATTGTATAGGGATTAACAAATATATTTATAAATATGTGATTCAAATGATTTTGGTGTTGCGTTTATGTTTGTTCTTTGTAGTTTGACTGTGTTTATTGTATTGTTTGTTTATTATACTTAGATAGATACATAGAGAATACGGGGTTTGACAAACCCTATATTCGGATTAGGGTAAACAAATGCCACGATCCAATAACTCGGTCAGGAGTTGGATTGTGGACAATTGATGATGTTGGGGCAAGACTCACACGACCTAGGGTTGTTAAGATGTTGAGGGGGACTTCTTTGTTGAATCGAAGTCATGTAGTCTCCCATATTATTCTAGGGAGAGGTGGCGGTAGAGTTTTAGAACTAAGATTGTCGATAGGGTAAATACAACGCACGATCCAACAATTCGGTCGGGAGTTGGATTGTGCGCAATCAATGACGTTGGGGCGAGACTCACACGACCTAGGGTCGTTAAGACGTTGAGGGGGACATTTTCGTTGACACGAAGTTGCGTTATATCCCCCGTCTTACACTTGGGAGAGATGGCGGAGGAGTTTAGATACCGAGATTGTTAAATAGGTCGAACATCATAAATGTAAGTTAATCGAGATCGAACACGTATTTGTAAACCGGGTTAATCCCTAGACAATTCTTTCCCCTAAAACATATTAGTACAGATAATTTACACTATATTAGTTTAGTTTAATTAATTATTTACATTTTTGGTCGCCTAAATAAAGTTAGGTCATAACGATTATGGTACTCGATAATAATGACACCAATCCCTGTGGATACGATACCCAATTTTTCAAGATCACATTATACTAAAACTTTGTCCTCGTACACTTATGAGTAGTCAATACACGAGCGCGTAACAAACGCTTTGCCATACAAGTTTTTGGCTTCGTTGCCGGGGATTGGTTGTTGTCAAATTCAGTTTTCGGCAATCATCACCAAGTTTTTGATGACATTGCTAGGGATTGAGTTTTTTCGTTATTGTCGATATTATGAGTAAATGACCCGATTTTACTTTAGGCATTTCTTTTGTATATAATTTTTGTTTGTAGTTTTGTTTTTATTTCTTATGTAGGGTACTTGGCGATGTTAGATCGACATGTATTGATGCATTCCTTCCGATGGGATTCCAAACCATTTTATTGTGCATGGCCATGCACATAATCCGGTGAAGCATGTCATTGAAAGATCGAGCTGATCAAAGCAAAACCTCACCAAGCTTAAGGACATTTTGAAAATGTTGGGCCGAGGACATTAAACCACGCACTTTGGTAGCGCGTAAATACGCCACTACTTTGACTCGCAAGTATACGAGGTCAAGTTTTAGTATAGATCGGGAGAGTTAGGGTTATCGTGTCCACAGGGATTGGTTTTGACTATAATTGAATACCACGTTTATCATGACCTAATTTTATCTAGGCGAAGATAAATTGAATAAAATTAATTATACTAATACTAAGTTAATTAATCTAATTAAATTAACTATACTAATATTACTATGAGATGTTTAGGGAAAGTATTGCCTAGGGATTAACTTTTGTTTACAAAAACGTGTTCGGTCTCGTTTTAGTTTACATTAACGGTGTTCGACTTATATAATAATCTCAGTTCGTAAACTCTCTCGCCACCTCTCCCGAATGTAAGAAGAGGTATATAACGCGACTTCGTGTCAACGAATAAGTCCCCATCAACGTCTTAACGACCCTAGGTCACGTGAGTCTCGCCCCAACGTCATTGATTGCACACAATCCAACTCCCTCCTGGGTTATTGGATCGTCGCGTTGTATTTACCCTACCGACAATTTCCGTTCTAAAACTCCTTTACCACCTCTCCCGAGTGTAAGGCAAGGGAATACGCGACTTTGAGTCAATGAAGAAGTCCCCCTCAACATCTTAACGACCTTAGGTCACGTGAGTCTTGCCCCAACATCATTGATTGTCCACAATCCAAACCCCGATCGGGTTATAGAATCGTGACGTTTGTTTATTCTAGTCCGAATCCGAGATTTGTTAAACCCCGTATTCTCGATATGTAAATCTAAGCATAATAAATAATCAATATGGCAAACACAATCAAAATAACAAAGAACAACCGCTAACCAAACACAAACTCAACAAAACAACACTTTTATAAATATATTTTAATCCCTAGACAAAAATCATTTTAGCTCCTGGACATAGCCGGTTATACAATGAAAACAAAGCTAAACATGCTCAACTAACTACTGAAGTTAAGAAATAAAAGAAGAAACGAAAGAAACTTAGCCTAGTCCGTAGATTTGTCGCTAAAAATGCTTCGGGATCGCTTCTCCTTTATCGCAATGTGATCTTCTCCTTTGGAATTGGTTGAGCAATCCCAAAACCTCTCAAAATATCCCTCCATATGTCCTAAGGGGTCTCTTGGCCTAATGGAGAGGAGATGAGGAGAAAATTAGGCTCAAAATATCCTAAAATATTTAAAATAATATCTAAACTGGTGCAGAGGTTTTTGCCTAGGTGAAGGAAACTTTTCATAGGAGAAGTTATTGTAGGTAGGTTGGTTAACTTTCTGCTGGATTTCCACCTAGGCGATAGAATTTTCCGCCTAGGCCTAAAAACTACAGGTTTGCATTTTGTTTTGACTGTAACTTTTTCATATGAACTTCGATGGAGGTGATTCAAAAATCTATGGAAAGATAAGAAAAATATATACAAATTACATGTTTTGAGTGTTTCCAAAATCGGATTTCATCATAGTCCAAAATAGACTTGAAGTTACAACACCTGTACCGGCTTTGCACATTTTCGCCATTTTTCCACCGTTCTTGATCCAATTTGATCGTTTTTGATCCGTTTACATAAATTTTTACCTCAAACACCTGATTTAGACAAAAACACATAAAAACATATTAAAACGTACTAAACATACTCGAAAACTAACAACGTTCGGATTGGAAATAGATAGTTAATTTATACCTATCACACTTCTTGGGAGGCAACCCAAGGTCAAATAAATTAAATCCGTATTAGTCGAATTTATTCGGAGGCGAGATTCTCTTGTCTCCCAAGTACGTGTTCTAAACCCCCTTCATCAGCATGCTTTAATTCCATATATTGAGAATGATGATTGGGATCGCTGAGAACACTGTCCGTTTTAAGTTCAAAAGTGATGTGTAGTATGTAGTATGTTAGTACTGTGTTATTATTTTCTTGTGTGCATGTTTGTTTAGGTTAGTTTGTGTTTATTTGTTGTTGTTGTTGTTGTTGTTGTTATATGTTGAGTTTTGCGTTCATTTGGGCCGTTACCCGATGATGAAAATTACGCCTGGTTGTTTTCGAAGTCAAGGATAATACCCATGCATGTGTGTTTGGTGTGTTTGACTATGCTTTTTGGTAAAAATTATTGTAGATCCTAATTTGCACAGGCATATAGACTCAATGTATTTCCATTCACTTGACTTGAGGACAATTATCGATTAACCAAATTCATGACACATTAAGGATTCTAGAACCTGATTTAGGGAAATCTTGAGGCGAAATCCTAGGTAAGGTAGTTTAGGAGACGTGATTTAGGCATTATCTTTGTCGATTGAGCCTTTTTAGGCCGACCTTGTAACATGATTATCCCTTGTTACCCTGTCGAAGCCTAAATGCCAATTTCAATTCTAAACACAAACAAATACCTTGGCCAATTGATCTTTTTCCAAACCTTAATCACTGAATTTAAAGGCACATTTGAGTGAATCAAACTAGCAATTGCAAATACTACTTGTTAGTTTTTGAGTACGTTTATTACGTTTTAATACATTTTTTTTTTTGTTGTAAATTAGGTGTGTGGGGTGAAAATAGATGAAAACGGATCATAAACGATCAAATCGGATTAAGAACGGTGGAAAAATAAGCAAAAGGGAAAAAATCATAACCTGCAGCCCACCGCCGCGATGGTCAAGATGTAGAGAAGACCCTAAAGTTTCTAAAATCCATCGTCGTGATAGTGAAAGAACATGACATCTCTGCACCCACCACCGAGGTCGAGACCCAGCCGACATACCCACCGTCGCAGCGGTCACTCTACATATAGTTTAGATATTTATTTAGATATTTTTTGCTCCCTATATCATCTCTTCTCATCTCTTTCAGCCAAAAGAGACCCCTTAGGGTTTATAATATTTTGAGAGAATTTGGGGAAACCTCAACCAATTCCAAAGGAGAATAACACGTTGCGAAGAAGGAGAAGTGATCGTTGAAAGGTTTTAGCACCAAATCTTTGGACTACGGCTCAGTTTATTTCGTTTCTCTCTTTATTTTTTTAACTTTGGTAGTTTGTTTAGTATGTTTATCTCGTTTCTCATTGTATAAATTATTATGGCCATGAGCTAAATGGAATTTATCTAGGAGTTAATAATATTTATGAAATTGTTGTTTGTTTGAGTTGTGTTTCTTTAACGGTTGTTCTTTACTAATTCAATTGTGTTTATTGGTTTGTCATCATTATATGCTTGTTATGATATAGTGATAAATCGGGGTTTTATACTCGGGGAGAGGTAACCCCAAATTCGGACTAGGGTAAACACAATTCGACGATATAATAACCCTGGAGGGAGTTAGAAAGTGTGTTGTCAATGACGTTGGGCCAAGATGAATGTGACCTAATGTCGTTAAGATATTGAGGGAGATTTATTCGTTGATGCAAAGTTGCATATTAACTCATCCTACACTTGGGAGAGGTGGTGAGTGAGTTTACAATACAGAGCTTTTCGGATAAGTTAAACACCGTTATTGTAAACTAAATGAAACCAAACGCGTTTTTGTAAACGAAGTTAATCCCTTGATAATATTTTCCCCTAAACATCTCAATATAGTAATATTATTATAATTAGTACTTTAGTATTAGTATTATTTAATTTTAAACACATTTTTTACTGCCTAGATAAAATTAGGTTAGGACAATCGCGGTACACGATAATAATCTCAACCAATCCATGTGCACACGATAACTCTTACTCTTCCCATCTATACTAAAACTTGACTCGTATACTTGAGGTGAAAGTGGCGACGTAATATTCTGCCACCAAGTTTTTGGCGCTGTTGTTAGGGATTGTGCTTTAGATTGTTGTTGATATTGTGAGTAAATGACTTAATTTTAATTTAGGCATTTTTTAGTGTTTATAATTTTTTTTTTTTGTAGTTTTTATTTTTTTTATTTCTCCTGTAGGGTACTTTACGATGTTAGATCAACAAGTGCTTTTGCATTTCTTTCAATGGGATTCCGAGCCGTTTTACTATGCTTGGGATCATTACAATGAGCTGCTATTCCAGTTTTCTTATTATGGATTCCCGAGGGAATGTCAACTCCTAAATTTTCTCGACGGGTTATCAGCCACAACCAAAACATGGGTGGAAGAAAGAAAAGGTTCTTTCTCTTTCTATGACTTAACTGCGGAAGAATCCATTTAGTTGTTGGAGGAAATGGCGGCCTATGATTATCACTATTGGAATTATTTACCAAGTCACCAAAGCTAGGGGGATAGTTTTCCCACTACGGCGACATGGATTGACACACCGAACCAATATGTTGAGTCTTCCACCACCCTGGAGAAAATATTCGCTGATTTTATTGGGGAAACTCAAGCATTTTGGAGGGAGATAAATGACCGGATCAACGAGCACGAGAATTATCTTAATTATATTGAGACGGTCGTCGCCGACATCGATGTGACTATAACGTCTCTGCAGATGCAAATCGGTTATCTAATCTGCTGGGTTGAGGCCGAGTCAGACACGGTGGCACTGAAAGACGAGCATGCCATATCATGTGATAGCCACCGTGAGGAACCAGATATGAACGGAAGGCACTTGGCTGAGAGCGAAGATGATCATGCGAAGAAAGAGAGAACCCAAGAATGGAATGGTACTAGAGATTCACATATTAATCATTGTGAGTTTTTACCGTTTGAATTCCAATTGGTGATGCCGCACTCGATCCAAGTTGATCGCATCTACGAGGATCCGATGTGTCTCACATATCCTACACCGTTTCCAGCCCAGTACATTTATACTTTGCAAGCACATGAGGAGGATCAAAATTGAGTTGAAAGCCCGAGTCGAATAGAGCAATATCTTGACAGTCTTGAGGTCGTATTAAATCAAGACCCATACGTGGTACTGTATAACACAGACTACAGGTGTAAGTTGCGTTTTCACGAGCACTTCTACGTGTCAGGCTGAAGACCTTAAATCAACTGCTTCTTGGGAGGTAACCCAAGAAAAAAAAATTAGATCCGTCACAGCCGACTTGATTCAGAGGCAAGATTTTCTCGACTCCTAAGTACATGTTCTAAACCCCCCGTTTTCAATGTCATGCTTTATGCTTTAATTGGGATCGCTGATAGGTTGCTAAGGACACTGTCCATTTTAAGTTTGATAGTGATGTATAGTATGTAGTATGTTAGTTATGTTTTATTGTTTTATATGTATGCATGTTTGTTTAGGATTAGTTTATTTAAGTTAGTTATTGTTATGTACTGAGTTTTGACTTTATTTGGGCTATTACCTGATGCTGAGTCTGTCCCTTGGTTGTTTATTGAGGTCGAGCGTAAAGCTCATTCATGTGTGTTCTATGTGCTTGATGTATCGTTTTAGTAAAAGTTATTGTAGATCCTACTTGCATGAGCACGTAAACTCAATGTATAACTTTCCAATTGATTTGAAAACGATTATCCATTAGCCAAGTTCATGACAATAGGGATTTTAGAACTTGATTTGGGGAAATTTCAAGGCGAAATCCTAGGCGAGGTAGTTTGGGAGATATGATTTAGGCATTTGTTTTTATCGCTTGAGCCTTTGAAACTTACCTTGTTAAATGTTTATCCCTCGTTCCCTTGTCAAAGCCTAAAAACCATTTCAATTCTGAACACTTAACTAATACCTTGAGCAATTGAACTTTTTCCAAACCTATATCGTTGAACCGAAGGCAGAAATTTGAGTGAATCAAGTTAGTAGTTGCAAATGCTACTTCAAGTGAGCGGTTGGGTTTAGGGAAAACTTTTAAATTAGTTCGGTTTTTGGGTATAAACTTGTATTTTTTTCTTTTGTTTTAACCACACCCGTGAAATCGTAATAATCGAATAAGTTTAGGGGTATAGTTGCTAAAAAAAAAAAATATGTAGATATAGTACAATTTCCGTTTCTTTTGACAAGTGAGTACGTCGTTCTTAAATGGATGTTCAGAGTTGTTTCAATTTTATCTATGGGGTTTCAAGTGTGAGAGTGCCAAGCATGTGCCTCGGGTATTATCAAGTTAACGACATTAACCTGTTTTCTATTTCCGATATACCCTTGGCCATTTTTCCAGAATCGAACCAAGTTCTAATAATCTTTTTGAATTACTTAGCCTACATTAGTAGAGAATAGAACCCATATCAAGCTTATGAATTCCCTATACCTTTTTGGTTTTAGTTATGAGCTTATTTGAGGGATAATCCCATTTGATCGACGGATAGTTATATATTTGAGTTTTAACACACGTACTTTAAAGGATCTAGAATGGACCTTACTATCATCGAATGTTGAAATTCTAGAACACCACATGGCGTGTTTTTTTTCTTAAACTTGATAGGATTGGTGGCCGATGAGGGAAAAATTGTTTGGCCGATAGATGATATTCGAAACTTACACATTATTATTTTTAGTGTTTTTAGTTTTTAAATTCGTAATTGGTTGCTATATTTTCTTGTATTGTGTGGGTGTTTGCTCAAGGACTATCAAAATTTTAAGTTTGGGGGTATTTGATAGGTGTAATTTACCTATCTATTTCCAAACCAAATTTGTTAGTTTTCGAGTATGTTTATTACGTTTTATTACCTTTTAATAAGATTTTATTTTTTTGTTATAAATCAAGTGTGTGGGGTGAAAAGGGATGAAAACGAATCATAAATAATCAAATCGGATTAAGAATGGTGGGAAAATAAGCAAAATGGAAATATTCATAACCTGTAGCCTACCACCGCGGTGGTAAAGATGTATAGAAGGCCCTTAAGTTGCTGAAAACCTACTGCCGTGATGGTGAAAGAATAGGAGGTATCTGCACCCACCACTACATCCACCGCCAGGGCAGCAACCCAGTTGACATACCCACCGTCACGGCGGTCACTCTGCACACAGTTTAGATATTTATTTAGATATTTTTTTCTCCCTATATCTTCTCCTCTCCTCTCTTCTAGACAAAAGAGACCCCTTAGGGTTTATAATATTTTGAGAGTGTTTTGGGTAGTGGTCAACCAATCCCGAAGGAGAAGAACACGTTGCGAAGAAAGAGAAGCGATCGTTGAATGGTTTTAGCGCCAAATCTTCGGACTACGGGTAAGTTTCTTTCGTTTCTCTTTTTATTTTCTTAACTTTGGCATTTGTTGAGTATGTTTTGCTCGTTTCTTATTGTATAAATGGTTATGGCTATTTGCTAAACGGATTTTGTCTAGTGATTAATAATATTTATGAAATTGTTGTTTATTTGAGTCGTGTTTCTTTAACGGTTGTTCTTCACTAATTCAATTGTATTTATCTGTTTGTCATGATTATATGCTTTTTATGATATAGTGAGAAATTGGGATTTGACACTCGAGAGAGGTAACCCCGAATTCGGACTAGGGTAAACACAACGCGACGATCTAATAACCTGGGAAGAAGTTAGAAAGTGTGTAATCAATGACGTTGGGGCAAGACACATGTGACCTAGTATTTTTAAGACGTTAAGGGGGACTTCTTCATTGATTCGAAGTTATATATTCACTCATCCTATACTCGGGAGAGACGGTGAGTGAGTTTACGATCCAAAGATTATTGGATAGGTTGAATACCGTTATTGTACACAAAACGAAACCAAACACGTTTTTGTAAACAAAGTTAATCCCTAGATAATCTTTTCCCCTAAACATCTCAATATAGTAATATTAGAATAATTAGTATTTTAGTATTAGTATTATTTAATTTTAAATACATTTTTTACCGCCTAGATAAATTTAGGTTATGACAATCGCGGTACTCGATAATAATCTCAACCAATCCCTGTGGACACAATAACCATTACTTTTTCCATCTATATTAAAACTTGACCCGCACACTTGCAGTGAAAGTGGTGACGTAATATTCCGCTACCAGTGTTCCAGAATTTCAACATTCAATAATAGTAAACGTCATTCTAGACCCTATTCAAGTGTCTGTGCGAAACTCAATAATATAACTATCTAACAACCGAATTGGATTATCCACTAGCGAAGCTCACGACTTAAACCGTAAAGGATTAGGATATCTATATACCTCATTAGGTTCTACTTTCCACTAATATAGGCTCAGAAATTCAGAATGATCAATAGGACTTGGTTCGGTTTGGAACATTTGACCAAGGGTATATTGGGGATATAAAACAGGTTAATGTTATTAACTTAACAATACCCAAAGCACAATGATTGACACACAATCACTCTTGAACCCCATAGATTAATTTGAAACAACCCTGAACATACATTTAAGAACTTTGTACTCACTTGTCAAAAGAAACGGAAATAGAACGATAGTTACATATGTTTTTGTTTTAATGAACCACATCCCCAAACTTATTCAATTATTACAATTTCACGGGTGTGGTTAAAAGGAAAGAAAAATGACAAGTGAGTACTCGAATACCGAACTAATGAAAAGTTCGACTAAAACCCAACTGTTCACTTCAAGTAGCATAAACGAATGCTAACTTGATTTCACTCAAATTGTGCCTTCGGTTTTGTGACTTAGGTTCGGAAAGAAATCAATTGGCCATGGTATTTGTTATGTGTTCAGAATTAAAATGGCTGATTGGCTTCGACAGGGTAACGAAGGATAAACATTTTACAAGGTAAATTTCAAAGGCTCAAGCGACAAAATTAAATGCCTAAATCAGGTCTCCTGAACTACCTCGTCTAGGATTTCGCCTCAAATTTCCCCCAATCAGGTTCTAGAATCCTTAAAATTATCATGAATTTGACTAATGGATAATTGGCCTCAAATCAATTAAATAACTATACATTGAGTCTACATGCTCGTGCAAATTAGGATCCACAATAAGTTTTACCAAAACAACATGCCAAGCACACAGAACACATATGAATGTGCATTACCCTGGACCTCAAAAAACAACTAGGGGACAATATCATCATCGGGTAATAGCCCAGATTAACGCAAAACTCAGCACATAACAACAACAACAACAAACAAAAACATACAACACTAAACTAAACACACATGCATAAAAACAAATTAACTTAAAATACAGAACAAACAACAAGTAATTTATACTAAACATACTAAACATCACCCCCAAACTTAAAATGGTCAATGTTCACAATGACCCAATCATCGATCTCAATATTTAGCACACATTATAGTGACGAAGGGGGTTTAGAACACATACCTGGGAGGCGGGACAATATCGCCTTCGAATGAAGTCGGTGGTGAAGTTCTAATTTATTTTGAACTTGGGTTACCTCCCAAGAAGCGCTTGGTTTATTGTCCTCAGCTTGACATAAAGAAGGGCTCATCAAAGAGCAACTTTTGCACATAGTAAGTGTTGTACAACACCACATATGGGTCTTGATTTTAAATGCCCTCAAGCTTGACAAAATGTAGCATTGTTCGGCTCGTGCTTTCAACTTGATTCAATTCTAGATTATGTACTTGGTTGTCCAGAATGAATGTTGTAAAAGTCAGAGGATAACGATTGAGCCATATTGGATCCTCATAGATGTGATTTTCTTGGATCGGTGGTGGCATCAATATTTGGATCTCAAATGGTTGAGAATCACAATCGTCAATCTATGCTTGGGTCGTCTTCTCATTAAAATCATCGCTGTTGAACTCCCCTAAGTTCCTCTCGCTCATATCCGGTTCCTCACGATGGATTTCACATTCGGATGTGACTTGCTTGTCTCTGAGTACTATCGTTTCTGCCTCAACCTCAATGAAGCTAACAAGCTGACTCATTTGAGTCTTAAGAGACTTTACAGTCCCATCAATTTTAGCACAGATCGTCTCAATTTTGTCAAGACAAACCTCATGCTCATTGAGTCGGTCATTAGTTTCCCTCCATAATGTCTAAGTCCCCAAAAATTCATCGAACATTTCTTCCAGTGTGAGAGAAGACTCTACATGTTGGTTCGGGATGTCAATCCATAGAGTCGAAATGGTGAAACTATCCCTCAAGCGTTGGTAGCTTGTTAAATAATTCCAACTCCAAAAATCAAACTCGGGCATGTCTTCCAACAACAAATAGGCTTTATCCGCGGTTAGTTGGTCGAAAAAAGTGTTACCGTTTCCTCTTTCCACCCAAATTCTTGTTGCGGCTAATAACCCAACGCGGAAGTTCAGTAGTTGACACTACCTCGGGAAATGATGATTGGAGAACCAAAATAGAAAATCCTTGTATCTATCCCCAGCACAATAAAACGGATTAGAATCTCGTTGAAAGAAATGCAATAACACTTATTGATCTAACATCTTCAAGCACCTTGCGAAAGAAACCAAACTACAAACAAAAATTATAAACACAATAAATGCCTAAATTAAAATCAAGTTACTTACTCATAATATCAACAACAATCTAAAATCCAATCCCCGACAATGGCGCTAAAAACATGGTAGTGAAATATTACGTCGCTACTTTCACCGCAATTGTATGGGTTAAGTTTTAGTATATTGGGAAGAATAAAGGTTGTCGTATCCACAGTGATTGGAATTAAACTGTCGTCAAGTACTACAATTGTCATAACCTAACTTTATCTAGGCGATTCAAATTTAGATTTTTGTTTTATAAATAATATACTAAACCAATTAACTAATTAAACTAAAATATTATAATACTAATATTAACATTTTAGGGAGTAAATTGTCTAGGGATTAACTTTGTTCATCTAAACGCATTTAATTTAATCTAGTTTACATTAACAACATTCATATTATCCGACAATCGAGGTATCAAAATTTCACTCACTACCTCTCCCGAGTGTAAAATGAATGAATATGTGATTTCGCGTCAATGCCGAAGTCCCTCTCGAGTGTCTATACGACACTTGGTCACATGAGTCTCGCCCCAACCTCAAGGATTGCATACTTTCTAATGCCCTCCCAGGTCATTAGATAGTTTGTGTTTAAACCTTAGTCCGAATCCAGGGTTACCTCTCCCGAGTGTCAAAATCCATATTCTCAAAATCAACCTTAATACCATAATATGTATATCAAGATTGTAATAAATGTTGGCCTAATATGTAGTTTTTGTTGTAGTAAGAGTGTTTTGGAGTTGGAGTTGGTGAAGACGGTGAAAGAGAAAGTTGAGGAAGAAGGGTTAAAGATAACTAAAAAAAATAATAATAAATGAGTGTTTGTGTTAGTAATTTAAAGGTGATGGTGGTGAATTTGTTCCTGAGCCGCCCATTCCGAAAGCCAAGATAACTTATTGACAATGGCCTAGGCTCCGCCAGTTCTGGACCCAGGCCCATAAACTGTTGTAAGCCAAACTCTTGGGGAAAGAGTGACACCTTTGGAGAGGCTTGGGATCTATCCTAGGCAGGGGTCGGCTCGTTCGGTGCATACGAAGCGCGACGCTAACTGCCAAAGGGTGACTCACCCCAAAATCAACGAATAAAATTCGCATGGCATGGAGGATGCACAAATAATAGAGCAATCATTATGTCATAACAGAATTGGTGACAAGACACTCCATTCTTTCTCCAAGACTGGCCAGGGACCATATAGATATGTGTAAGATGAGGGCTCAGGCCTTTGGGATCATCCCCCTGGTGCTACCCATCTAGAGGCAGCAGGATGGAGGCAATCAAGGACAAATCTATAAATTCAATATATTACCATTTTTCGACAACATCAGTTGGCGTTGTCATTGGGAACGACAGTTGAAGTTGTGTTTCTTCTCTACTGTGATTCGATAGTTCTCTATTCATGCTTACTCACTTTAAGAGTGTTGCCTTATGAGAAAATCCCCCTCTAGTACGACAATTACAGTCTGATCAATCGCATTTCCATGAATCCTCCTGCACCTAGCCTCGCGTTGGTGCACGAGAAAGCTCACCTTGAAATAATCAAGAATAAGGTCGTTGAGTTGAATTGCCATATTGCACAACTAGTGAATGCAGTCCAGGCACTTTCCCGACCACATCCAGAGGAAGCTTATCCTCCTCCGCGAGGGGGCTCTTGCCAAGGCATGTAGATACATTTCACGGACTAGTCTCCGTTGGAGCAGAGTACGTACACAACCCCCACGAGGACCCTAGGAAACTACATCCATTTGGGGGCAGATTCATTCCATTAGAGATCTTCATCTCCTTTACCCAAAGGCTCCCATGCTGAATCATGACCACGCCAAGCCCAAGAGCGGTACCCCGTCTGAGGACATACTTCAGCTATGGAATATTGCCTTAATGAAATAAAGGTCAGGCTAGAAGCTCTAGCAGAGGGCACTGAGAAATAGACGCCTCGCCCAACTTGCCCTCCTTTCACCATAGACATCTTGGATAAATCGCTGCCCTACCAATTCGTTTACCTCTCCTACCAAATGTCACCCCATTATGGAATGAAGGATCCCATCAACTATATAGCCACCTTCAAGATGATCTTAGACCTATAACGAGCCTTTGACACCCTGCGTTGCAAATCATTTCCTATTACCTTGCAGGGTAGAGCTCGGGAATAGTATCTCACACTCTTTCCTTACTCCATCTCGTGTTTCTATGACCTTGACAGGGAGTTGCTGATTAGATTCAAACCTAGTTGCAAGAGGGCCAAAACCTCCACTCACTTTTTCACTCTCAAGTAAGGTGAGGACGAATCACTCAGTCAATTCCTAAACTGCTTCGATAAGGAAACTAAAGATGTTGACCAGCTCGATAATAGTGTGGCTTGTGTCATACTCATAAGTGGATTAAGAGAGGGAAAGTTCTTCTACTCCCTCGCCAAAAATCTAGCACATACCTTGGACGATGCCTTGTCTCAGGGGGGCATACTTTGGTGAGGCGGACTCCTTGATAAAGGACATGGTCAGCACTAAGGGACCTAAGAAGTGGGAAGATGTCCGAGAAAAGAGACAACCTCTACCAACGGGGAACAAGAAATTTAAAGCAGAATGAAGACTAGGGGACGATAGGCGAGTCCCATCCTAGAGGCTTGAGTAATTTACACCCTTGAGGGTGCCTTTGGCAATGATCCTATGCGAGATCGATGGGAAAGAGCTGCCTTAGGCGGCCCAGCCTGCTGAAAGCTGAAGGGAGGAAAAAAGCACAAATACATACTACGAGTTCTATAAGAATCATCGTCACACGATGAATGAACGTTACCAGCTAAAAAGAGAAATTGAAAAACTAATACAATATGGCTATCTTTGGCGCTACGTCCCTGAAGAAAACCAAGAAGGAAAAAGAAGAAGTGTGCTACCCCCGGAGTAGAGGGATTGTAAAAAAAGGAGGTCCCGCCATATTGAAGAAGAAATTAAAATAATCTATAGAAGGTTCGCCTCGAGTGGCGCCTTCTGTGGCACTCAAAAAGTATACCTCCGGGCCTCAAAGAGAAAAATAAAGATGAATAGTAAAGAGATTTTGGTGACCATGGTGCCTGATACTATTATCACCTTCTCTGATGAGGATTTCAGAGGTTTGAATTTCCCCCATGATGATGCCCTAGTCATCACGATTGTAATCTCCATACCAGGTTCAAAGGATATTGGTGGATAACAGAAGCTTCGATGATATCATTTCAGACTACCAGGTTTAAAGGATACTGGTAGATAGCAGAAGCTCCGCTGACATCATCTTCGGCGGACGCTTCGACAATATAAAATTCGACCTCAGTAAGCTTCCTCTAGAGACCTCTTCCATTTGTCAGCTTTTGGGGAGAAATGGTTCACCCCTTGGGGTGGCTCGACCTTTCGGTGTCCTTGGGAGAGAAACCTAGTAGAACTACCGTCGAGCTCTGGTTTTTGGTTATAAACCGCACATCTGTGTACAACGCCATACACGGATGACCCTCTATGAGTTTTCTCAAGGCCATACGCTCCAGGTTACCTAGCCATGAAGTTCCCTAAAGAGAACGAGATTGGTATGGTAAGGAGAGACCAGACCGTCTCTAGGGAATGCTTCATGGCGACGATCAAGGACGACTCTCTACTAACGATGGAATAACAATCTCATTTGGTGCCCGAGCTCACACCCTTGCTGGACGAGATGGGGAACCTGCCTGTGGAGGATCCCGGTGGGAGAGCGCACGCCCGACGCTCAATGAGAATCTACTATCCATCCAAATAAACCTTAAGGACAACGCCAAAATGGTGAAGATTGGGATCAAAATGGCTATTGAGGTGCGGAAATCCCTAGAGGAAGTCATTAAGAAAAATAGATATGTTTTTGTGCGGTCACACTCCGACTTGCCAGGGATTGATCCCCGGGTGGCCATGCATCAATTGTTCATAAACCTTGCTCACTCACCTATTCGCTACAAGATAAGGAAGTTTCACCCAAAGAAGTAGATTATTATCACCGAAGAAACTCAAAAGATGATAGATGTTTGGGTAATCGAGGAAATTACCTACCCGGATTGGCTAATCAACGTGATTTTAGCCAAGAAGGCAAGAAGAAAGTGGCAGATGTGTGTCGAATATAAGGACCTCAACAAAACAAGTCCTAAGGACTTCTTGCACTGCCAGGTATGAACTTTTTAGTTTCCTAGACGCATTCTTCAGGTACAACCAAATCCCAATGTACCCTCTCGACCGCCCAAAAATGTCCTTCATAGTGGACAAGGACACTTACTGTTATAAGGTAATGTCATTTAGACTAAAGAATGCCGGTACGAACTATCAAAGACTTGTGGACAAAATATTCAAGTTTGAAATCAGGAACTCCATGGAGGTGCATGTGGATGATATGCTATTCGAAAGTCTACTAGCCAAGCAATACATCCGGATCTCCAAAGGTTCTTCGATATTCTCCAGATGCACAGAATGAAGCTCAACCCTTCCAAGTGCATCTTCGGAGCAGCCTCTGGTATGTTTCTAGGCTTGATGGTGTCAAAGAAAGGGATAAACACCAACTGAGATAAGATCTGGGCCATTATGGAAAATTCCCCCCCGAGAATTAAGAGATAAGTTTGGAGCCCAGTGGGAAGGGTGGCAGCCCTAAGACATTCTTATTAAAAAAAAATAGATACTTTTTTTCACCCTTTTTTATTTTAATAAATTCAAAAAAAATAAAAAATAATGGAGGAGGTGGTGGCTGGGTAGGGTAAATGTATTTTTTTTATTTTATTTTATTAAATTAAGAGTAACAAATAATTTTTAAAAAGGGGTTATTAGTAAATTTTTGAAAAAAAATATTTTTTATTTATTTTTTATCATTTTTTTTTAAATAGAAAAGAAGAACATTTAAGTCTTTTTTTTTTTTTTTTCAAAAACATTGGGTCAAAGAGGTTAACTAATATTTTTTACATAATAGGGAAGATTTATTGTTTTAGGTAAAATGATAGCGGAGGTGCCCAAGAGGTGTTGGTCCGGTTGCCAAGGGGAGGTACTCTATTCTTTTGTCAAATAGAATTTGACTCTTGTAGGGAGCAATGCGAGAATTAAATTTTGAATTTAATTATAAATCTACTAAACCAATGTGGGAGAGTACGTCCTTAAGATCGTCGAGAAAGATAATTAGTCAAGGTGTGCGTAAGTTGGTCCGGACACACCTAATTGTAAAATAATAATTTAAAAAAAAAAAAAAAAAAAAACAGAGGTAAATGATAAATAACTTGTATTAATTAGACCCAAATATTATTTTTTTTCTCGACAATTCACAGACAACAGGAGAGAAGAATACTCTCTTTTGGGTGGGGTATGTGGTTTAGAGGGTGATCTAACAAGTACACGCGTACACTTTTAGTCCAACTACATCTTATCAAATTGATAGAACTTAAAAGTGGGTAATCCCTATAAATAGCCATCATCTGTTTCTCGTAATCCGCAACTGAAAGAAGGAACATCTCCTTACCCCTGCCTAAGTCTCCCACTTTTTATACTCTACTTCTCACATTCAAACAGTGGCTTCTCATAACAAATACTTCATTCTCTCTTTGATAATAATCATTCACAAGCACCCAAACCACCCTTGCAGCCAGGCACCTCTTGCAAGCTTCCGGCTTACCAACGCTGCCCACAATTCCGTCTCTCCTCACAGTGCCTCAGACCACACTGCCGCCACTGCCCACCATCCCCCAAATCCCATCTTTACCTATGCCGACGCTGCCCGCCACTATTCCAAAGGTGAGCCTACCTCCACTACCGGCTACCACTTCTCTCCCAAACATTCCCACAACAATTCCTTCTCTTCCTACCATTCCAACTGGAATTCCTTTCCTCGCGCCACCATCATCAAAATAGTGTGTTTGATCAACTGTCTGGCCGTGCGTTTGTTCACATTGTTCTAGTTCTCTATAAGTTTTGGTGAATGGTTGCTTGATGATTTGTTCTACTAGGGTTTGCGGGTTCTTGTTCCATGGGTTGTTCTAGCCCTTGATTAGCTTGCATGTTTAATATTCTTCTCTTTTGGAGTGTGACTTGTATTTCTTTTATGAGTTCTATGAATGATATTCATTTTTCATATGTATTCATTTTCAATTTTAATTCCAAATTCAAAGCCAACAACCCAGAAAAACGTCTCTTAAACTCTTAATTCCTCTATTCCCTCAAATTTAGCCTACTTTTACGTAGTAGGAACTGGGATCAATCCCTTATTATGTATTTACAGTTTAACCCTTTTATACTTCTGCCTATTGTGCACAATTTGTTTTTTTTTTTTTTTTTTTATAATATTTAAAGACTAATTAGGGACTATTTTTATACTATTCAAAAATTTAGTCTGTCATAGTGTATTTTTTATGTTATTCATCCTGTGCTTGACGACGAATGTATACTTCTGTGTGAATATTTACTCAATATTTAAGAACAAATAAAAACTATTGAAAAAAGACCATAATAAATGTACACTTCTACGCGAATATTTACTCGATATTTTAGAATAAATCAAACATTGAAAAAAATCGTAAGATTAGCGGGAAAAAATCGGTGTTAACATTCAGCAAATCACAGTTCCCGGAATTTTGTTCTGAAAGTCTTGGAATAGAAACATATTTATTTCCTAGACATAAATAAAAATATGGAAATGCCAAAAATCCATTTCTAGTTTGTTCCTAGAATTCTGTTAAGAAAGTCTTGGAACAAAAACATTTTTCTTTCCTAGATTTTCAGGAATTCTGAGTTTTCTGAAAATAGAAAAAAGAAAAAAGAGAAACAATAAGGTCCAATTTGTTTAGTGTTCCTGTTTTTCTTTCAGATATTTAGAACATATTTCTGGGAACATGATAGAATAATTTTTAAACTATTGTTTCTGTTCCAAGTATTTTTTTTTGGGAACAAAAACAAAAATCTAGAAACAAATGCCACCTAAAATATTACTTTTAAGTTGCGTTTGGGTAAGGTATAATTCAAAGAGGAATTTCATTTTTAAAAGGAATTTCACAAATTCTTTTTCTAAAATTCCTTATTTGGATACTACTAAAAGGAATTTGTATAATGAAATTGCAATAGGAAAAAAAATAGAATTTTCAAATCCCATCAAAACATGTTTTATTTCAAAATCTCTCGAAAGATGGATTTTACTTCTCCCAAATAGGTATAATTAGAATGATATTCCTATAATTATATTATTGAAATAGGTGTAAAAAAATAAAAATAAAATAATTAAAATAGTATACTTAAAATGATATACTAAAATTACATTAGTAAAATAGTTACAAATATAGTATAATTAAAATAGGCATAAAAATAGTATAACGAAAATAGTATGATTTAAATTTTGCAATAGGTATGAAAATAGTGTAATTAAAATGACATTACTAAAAATAATACAATTTAAATTATAAGTATATATACAATAGGTATAAAAATTATAGGGTTAATTATACTTTATTTCCCTATGGGTAGACGAGGAAAGTAAACTACAACAAATGCCTAATTGCAATGGGTAAAATGGTGACGCGAATACGACAGTGGGCAAAGTGGAAAACGGCATAACTACAAGGGAATAAAATGTAATTAACCCAAAATTATATTACTGAATTACTAAAATAAAAATTATAATATTAGGTATATTTTTACATTTTCTGTTATTCAAATATAATGAACATTAAAATTTTGCATATAAATATTTGTCTATTCAAATAATAAAATTATAAAATTATACATTCAAATTCTCTATTTAAAATAGTTATGTAAACAAAGAATTTGTAAATCATAAATTTTCAAATCCAAAAATTTATCAAAATTTATCCCATCCTTTATCCCACGCAACCTTACTATTTAGTCATTTCACAGGCACTTGGTAGGAGAAGAAAATTCTTCTCTCTTTGGTGGGTGGAGGGTATTATGTGGTTGAGAAGGTGATCTAACAAGAACATTTTTACTCCAACTACATCTCATCAAACTCCTAGAACCATGCGTTGGATACTCCCTATAAATAGCCACATATTATCCGTTTCTTTTCATTCTAAACTCAAAGAACAAAAGTACACCTGCCTACACTTGCCAAAACCTCCCCCTTTTTACTTTCTTCTTCTCTCTCTTAAACAATGGCTTCTCATAACAAATATTGTATTCTCTCTTTGATCATAGCGTTGTCACTCTCAAGCACCCAAACCACCCTTGCAGCTAGGCACCTCTTGCAATCTTCCGGTTTACCAACGCTGCCCACAATTCCGTCTCTCCCTAAGGTGACATTGCCACCAATGCCCGCCGTGCCTCAGACCACCCTGCCCCCACTGCCCACCATCCCCAAAATCCCATCTCTGCCTGTGCCAACGCTGCCCGCCGCCATTCCTCAGGTTACCTTACCTCCCATTCCGGCTACCACTTCTCTCCCAAACATGCCCACAACATTTCCTTCAATTCCAACAACAATTCCTTTCCTCGCACCGCCGCCGTCGAAATAGTGTGCTTCATCAACTTCCTCAACATCTTTCTAGTTCTATTGTTTGGGTATATGGTCTCTCTTTCCTGCATAGGATATTGTGAGAGTGATTGTGCTATGTATTTTTTGCAGTATAGCTGCATGAGTGATTTGTTGTATTTGGGTTCTTGTTCAATGTGGTGTTGTAGCCCTGGATTATATCTTTCATATATTTAATATTTCTTTTATATTTGCTATAAATAATATATTCATTTTTAGTTCATTTCACTTTTACATGCCTTATTTTTCAGTTTTTATTTGAATTATTGTGATGGAAATGTGGGCATATATAGATAAAATTGTATATAACTTATGGCTGAAGGCGCATGTTTTAATTTTTTCATTTTTAAGTTAATAATTAATCTACTGTAAAAAATGACAATTGATTGGGCATAAATAGGCGATACAACGGGAAAAAAATCAACAAAATTTATATTCATGAATTTATAAATCAAAAGTACACAACCGATACAGAGAATATTGGATAATTTTTTTTTTGAAAAAATATTGACATAATCCACTTTAGTTATATAACATTTTCAAATTATCGAGTCATATTTTCAAATAATATATATACAACCAATATCGACATAAGCAATCAAGGATGTGGTAAAATATTTATAAAAAATTTGACAAAGCTACATTTGATTTTACAACATTCTCAAATATCATGTTTTCAAATGTACACAACCCAGATATCATGTTTCCAAATGTACACAATAGTAACCAACACAACAATATAAATTTAATAAAAATCAATCACTAAGACACTGGTATACACAATCAAAAAAATTGGAGCCCACCACCAAAGAAAAAACTAGAACTTACCTTAAATATTTTAAATGCAACTAAATTTTTTTATAATCTTGTATGAGATACTTGTCACCACTTAAGAAAAAAAATCAAATAATTAAATCAATCTTAAATCCATAACTAAAAAAAAAAAAATGATAATAATTCTAAAAAGACAACAAGTAGGGCGGGAAGCAGCTACTCACCAGATACCAAGGTTTTAGGAATATTCCATATTTGATTTCCTCATCTGGAGAAAAATGAAACGGAAACATAATTCTTAGAATCACAAAATTATTTTCAGCAATAAAAAACAAAAATAAAAATATGAACCAAATAGATATGCAATTAAAACAAAATCCAAAACAAACAAATCCCTTGAATTCAAATGAAACTATCCATATATGCAAATTCATATAAACAAATGATGATATTCAATTAATAATATAACTTACAAACTTACAAACTCACAGAAGAAAATATTGTCTACTTTCCTGACACTACCATTTTCACTTTGGGTATATATATGAACTGAATTTGAAAAAATCACATTGCAAGATAAGTTACTTGCATCCATAAGCACTTTTACTACTATTTAAAGGAATCAAAAACACGATTGCTAACAAAAAAGAACCGCCAAACACACGCACACACAAAAAAAAAATCTCAAATATATATCTGAAGTGAAGTTGTAATTGAATTGAACAATACGTACCCAAATCCCCTTCTTTTGCGCTAAAATCAAACCAATTGCAGATGATTTTTTCTCTATCAAATACTGACTTCCACTATCTCTTCAACCATTAATCCAATCAACATAATAAAAAATTCAGAAATTTTTTAATGATCTAAAAATATAGATGGGTTTGTCTTTTGATCCGACAACTGTCTTTATCTCTGTCCTAAATTATTATTATTATTATATATATATATATATACACACACACACACATATAGGTAAAAAGCACTTGTTAATTTCAAGAATTTGATGGGAAATAAAAAGTTCAGCCTCATATGTGCAATGTTCCCATAGCTATATTGTCTCTATATCTCATCTCGAAGAAAAGGCACATCATCTCTTCTCGAATATTTTTTAAAGGTGTCCTCTTGGGCCATACAAAGTGAGGGAGGTGTCATACTTCAATTACTTAATCTAGAATGGACAAATGGTCAAACCCCTTTCGCGGCAACAATTTTTTTAACAACACTTTAGCTTCTATAATTTCATCATCATCTTCCACTATCTCCCTACCATTAGAACTTGAGTCGTAATCCTCTTCTAAAGAACCTTGCCTCTCTAGTTTATCGTCAAGAACACTGTATTCCATTTGAAATTATGTACTATGAACTAACAAGTTATTGCCAACTATAAGTTTCACGATATATGCAACTTCTTGTAGGTACTTGTATGTCTGTGCTACGAATGTTTGTGTAAAATTACTGATTTTTTTTTTTTTTAATTGTGATAACAATTTTACTTTAACAATTTAAAAGTAAATAAATAATTAAAAATGAATACATAAATATCTCTTGAAGTTTTTTTTTTTGTTATGTTTTTTTCCTTTATCTTTTTTACAATAACATCCTTATTAAATAAATATATTTTTTTTCAACATTTTCCATTTTAACAATTTTTTTTAAAAAAAATGATGGGGTGGTGGCGGCGGGGTAAATGTAGTTTTTATAAAATTAAGAGTAAACAATCATTTTTAAAAAATAGGGGTGTTAGTAAATTTTTGAAAAATAAAAATATATATACAATATATATATATAAGGTAAGCGCATTTAAGTTATTATTATTATTTTTTTAAAAGGGATAAAAGAGTGGTATTTTACAAATGATAAATGAAGCTTATTGTTTTAGTTAAAATGATAACAGAGATTGTTAAGATAATTGAGAAGTAGGAGAATATGAATCATATATTTATATATGTGAAACAGAGATTACACGATACGATGATATGTACACATATTTATAGGGGGAGTGGGGGTTAGAGTTTTGCCCTAATAGGCCACGTGGGCCAAACCCATATAATACATTTACATCCCCCCCTCAAATTCAAGGCGGTAAGTAGAAGGTGAACTTGAGTTTGGAAACTAGAAAGTAAAAGCGTCCGGGTGGATGAGCCTTAGTGAAAATGTCGATTGTCTGATCGGTTGAACTGACGGATTGTAGACAAACTGTATTCTAGAGAATGTGATGATAGATGAACTGGCAATCAATCTCGATATATTTTGTACGTTTGTGGAAGACATCATTGTGAGTGATTTGAATAGTACTCCTATTGTCACAATGAAGAGTAGTGGTAGTAGGAGAAAAGATGCACATATTAGTGAGTAGCCATCGAAACCAGAAAATTTCTTGAGTGGTATCAGTCATAACACGATATTCAGCTTTAGTACTGGAGCGAGCAACCATAGTTTGTTTCTTACTATACTAGGAAATAAGAGAATTGCCCAAAAAGAAATAGTAACTAGTGGTTGAACTTCTGTCGATAGGGTTTCCGGTTCAATCGGCATAAGAATAAGTTTGTAAGATGGGAGTAGATAGAGCTGAGAAATGAAACGCATGAAATAAAGTACCCTTGACATACCGAAGAATGCGAAGAACAACTGAGTAATAGGTGATCCTAGGAGCGGACAAGAATTGGCTGACCTGATGAACAACATAGGCAATGTCAGGGAGGGTGATAGTAAGATATACAAGACTTTCAACCAATTGACGAAATAGAGTGGTGATAGGTGTAAAGTACCTATCTACTTCTAAACCGAATTTGATAGTTTTCGAGTGTTTTAGTTACATTTAATTGTTTTTTTTTTTTTTTTTGTTTGTTTTTATGTAATTCAGGTATAGGGACGCAAACAAGAGACAAACGAGCAAAAACGATGGAAAAACGGTGAAGAAATGATGAAGAAATAAGGTTCCAAGATTACAAGAGCCATTGCCGCAATGAGGAAACCCCTGCCGAGGTGGTGAGAATGCAAATGATGCTTAAAATGTGAGCAGTCCCTCGGCCTAGGCGGAAATTCCACCACCTAGGCGGAGAAGAGGCAGAAACTTTAGAGCAGTCCCACGGCCTAGGCGAAGATTCCACCGCCTAGACAGTGGAACGGTGGAACCTTAACTGACTTAACCTCCGCCTAGGCGGTGACCTATGCACAACAAATAGATTTTTTTAGATATTTTGAAACTTTGTGCCTATTAATACCTATTCTCCCACTTCCCTTAAGAACTCTTGGAGCATGGAATGTCCCTAACCTTAGGAGATTGATTCTTGGCCATTCTTGAAGAGGATATTCATCATCCAGAGAAGAGGAAACATTGGCGGATCGGTCTTTGGCGACAGTGGATCACTCCACTTTAAGATTTGATCTTTTTCTCTTTATTTGTCTCTTTGTAATTTAATTTTTTATTGTAAATGATGATGAATATCTCTTGGTTTAATGTTTAAATGGCCAAGATCATATTAGATTAGATAAATATTAGCTAGGGATCGATGTAGTTGTATAAATACTAGTTCAATTTAATATATGTTTCTTTAACGGTTGTTTGCTTTTAATTCCGATTGTGTTTATCATTTTATGACAAATTTAATATGCTTGTTAAGGTATTAGGGTTGAATTTGAGAATATAGGGTTTGACACTCGGAAGAGGTAACCCTGAATTCGGATTACGGTAAATACATCGTTACGATCTAACGACCTAGGAGGGCGTTAGTTAGTGTGCAATCAATGATGTTTGGGCAAGACTCATGTGGCCTAGAGTCCTTAAGACATTGAGGGGGACCTATTCATTGACACAAAATCGTGTATTCCCCGTCTTACACTCGAAAGAGGTGGCGGAGGAGTTTTAGAATCAAGATTGTCGGATATCTTAAACTCCGTTATTGTTAACTAAAACGAAATCAAATATGTATTCAGTGAACGAAATCAATCCCTAGTTAATCAACTTAGTTAGGATTAACCCACTAATTGTAATTTAGCTTAGTTTTAATTAGTTTTATTTTAAATAATTTCTTGAACTGTCTGGATAATATGAGACTATGCAAATTGCAATATTCAACTTATTCAACCCGTCCCTGTGAGAACGATATTCGATCTTAAAGATCCACTATATTAAAACTGGATCTCGTGCATTTACGAGTAGTCAATACGCGAGCGCGTAACAAATGCTTTAACGTACAGGTTTTTGGCACCGTCGCCGGGGATCGTGTTTAGTTGATATTGCGACTAAGTAGTTGAATATTAATCCAGACAATTCTTTTGTTTTAATTTTCTGTTTATTTATTTTGTTAATTTGTTTCATGAGTTCTGATCAAACAAAGCATGCATAGTAGAAGAAGTTGAAATTCTTGACTCTTGATCTCGAAATCGAGTATAAGTTGAAAAGGATAAGGAGAGAGAGAAGAATCCAACTTCAATACCATGAATTGTGATGCAACCGAGCATTTTTTCCCTCCCAAAATTCCTTGTCTATGAGGGATTTTGGTGAAAAATGCTCAACCAAGTCTAGCTAGGGACGCTAAATCAAGCAAGTTACATTTTTTGATCCAAAATCGAGGGTATCAATTTTTACCCGATTTTTGTTATTTTTTTTGGAGGCCGGATTGGTCTCGGAGCGTGTTTGGAGGAAAATTAAGGAGTGGGGATATTCGGAGATGTATTTCCCACTTAAAATCGTTGAAAAAGCAAAGTGAAAATGCATGGTATGGAGTCTTTGTGTAAAAAAAACTTGAACAAAAAATGAAAATCCAGAAGTAGGCACACCGCTGAGGCGGTAGATGCACCGTCGAGGCACTGAAAATTCAAGATGTCAAGTTTTCAGCATAAACATTTCACCGCCAAGGTGGTGAAATGACAGAATGTTATGGTTTTAGAAAGGCGCTCACATCGCTGCAGCGGTGAGGCCCCTGTTTAATTAAATCCATCCCGCTAAACAAAAATGCCACAACCACTTCAAAAACTCCAAAAATCTCTCTATTTTCATTATCCCTAACCATTTCCAACCCTCAAATTCATCCTTCCATTTATAAAATTTGTGATTTCTACCCCAAATCATCCACAAAAAAAATCAATTTTCAACCCCATTTTCACGATTTTCATTCTCTATGGGATTTTGGTTTCATTTTTGGTGATTAACTAAATTTCTATGGATTGTTTAATTGTGTGAAACAAAATTGCATGCTACATTGTTCATATTTTGTTGAAATGTTGTGATTAGTGTGTGCGCAAGATCAAATCCACTGGTTCACGTGCGAACGCTTCGGCATTGCCGCCGCACCTTTTGTAACCGCCACAATTTCCATTCCGACGTGATAGTGGTGGCGATGACTTTCCTCCAATGAATGGTAAGGGGTCAAACGTTTAAGTCTTATCCCTTAGGTATGTGTCGACACCCAATTTTACTTGTCATTGCTATAAACTGTTATTGGGTTCGCTGCTTAGTCAGTAAGGACACTGCATCTTTTTAAGTTTGGGGGGAATGTGCATCATGTTTTGTGTTGTTGAAGAAAGATGTGAAGGATGGAAATATTTTTTGTATGTAAAACTTTAAATTTTAGTTAAGTTTTATTTTAATTTTTGTTTATGCATGTTAAATTCTTAGTTTAGAGTATGTATGTTAGTATTTAAAGTAACGTAGATTTGTTTATGTATGAAGTTATATATGCTTGATGAGTTGTTGAATTTGTCTAAGACCGTTTTTCGATGATGAAAATTATCTCTTAATTGTATATCGAGGTCAGGGATAATGTCATTCATGTGTGTTTTGTGTGCTTAGCATGTCGATTAGGTAAAAAATATTACGATGCTTAAATCGCACGATCGCATGGACTCAATGTATAATTATTTGAATGAATTGACGTTGATTATTCAGTAATAAGTTAATGACAGAAATGAGGAATCTAGAACTTGATTTGGGGTAGACTTGAGACAAAATTATAGGTGAGGTAATTCCAGAGGCATGATTTAGGCCTTCACTTTTATCGCTTGAACCTTTTGAAGCTAACCTGAAAAATTTAATCCCTCGTTACCCTGTCGAAGTTGATAATCATTTCAATTCTGAACACGTTTCAATACTCAATCCAATTAAATTTTTTCAAACCGTTGTCGCTAATCCTGAGTTTTAAAATGAGTAAAATCAAGTTAGCGTTAGTTTATTGTCACACCCCACCCCGGACACCTGTCACCGTGGGGCCGGTGTGATGTCGACTTGACCTTATCTTAACGTCAAACTCACTAGTAAACGACAAGGTGCATACAAAAATATACGACCACAAATTTTGATCATATACAACATCCCTAACTGGGGATACATCTGTCCCTGAATTATAATGGCAACAAAAGTATAACAACAATGAAGCCCTCACAGGTTCACCTCAGACAGCTCCTCCCAAAAATACTTCCATACCACACCATTGCCGGACTCTACCTAGTGCCAGTAGGGGACCGACTCCTAGCTGTTGTACTTACGAGTATACTGTCTTCTTAGTAAAACTTTTGTTTTTTAAATAATAATACATTCTAAATATTACCACAATTAAATATGGATTAAGCATAAATATATAAACCCCACATAGCTGGTAAAATCTCCAGTATAGAAGTAGTGAAAATAAAGCGATATAGATAAGTTCCATCCAAATCCATTTAGTATAGAATCATACCAATCACCATAATAAATAATAAATCACCTAATATAAGTAAAACACCACATCTCAAACACACATCTCAAACCACCACAACACACACTGGCTAGCCATAGTGATCGTTTTAATCTCACGATCGGGAGTTTGCAACAGTACCGTACCATCCGTAGGATATGCCTTCCTATGAACACCCATCACTCCGCCGAAGCGGATAATCACTGCGTAGTATAAACGTCTAACATCACTCTGCCGAAGCAGATAAACATCACTCCGCCAAAGTGGATAACATCACTCTGCCGAAGTGGATCACATCACTCTGCCGAAGCAGATAAATACCATAGCATTGTCAAATTGATGACGTCATCATCAATTCACAAACCAATATTATGATTGGCAAATCTCAAACATCACCCTCTATTTCCAAAACTGATTTTTAATCCAAAATCATATTTCTCATTTTTCTTTATAAAAACATCTGATTCCACCAAAACCATTTTCTTTTTCTTTTCGAAAACCATCGTAATCTCATGAAAATCCATTTTTACCAACTCACCCAAAACCTGCTTGATCCACAAAAATTTTAAAGCATCTAATGTAAATACAACCATTTTCTATCATATATAGATATAAAAATAGTTTGGTAAGAAGACAGTACACTCACCTGATTATCCGTTTTCGAAGACTTTAACCGTCTATTCTCTACCGGTACTCCAATGCCTGCGAACCTAATAGTGACAGGGCCTGAATTAATATTTTTATGTAAAAATAACCTAACCATGAAATGTAGGCCCTAATTTCCATGATCTTTTATTCCCCGTATTTCGTTATGAAATATTACTATTCAACTAATGTTACTCCGTTACGGTTTATTATATCAAATTTATTCATGTGAGCGGTCTCACTATTTCTTATCACCATTTCAATTTAAACCATTAAATACATATATTAAAGAAGTTCGAAATTCTACCTTTCCCGGATTTTCCGATGGTCGTGAGATTGGATTTTTATTTCTATTGGGGGGGGTTTGTGTAACCCACCCCCCAAACGCCAAACACACGCATTCACCATCACTGTCGTCTGATTCGCAACACACACACGGTACCCACAACACACACACAAATTGTCCGATGATGATACATACCTACACTCGTCGGAGGAGCACGCACACACCGTCAAGACTGAAGAACAACCACACACACACACCACCGGACCTTAGAACAAAACACACACACAAACACGCTCACCCCGTGAAGTCGACGACACCCTCTCTCTCTCTACTCTCCACTCCGGCGACGACCACCTATAACGACTATAAACACCTAGAAAACACGCCCACACACCCCTGATCACATACCCACAACTAAACACTTACATACACACCCGGAATTCATACTCCCACTCACCGACGACGACACCGTGATGATCGCCGATCATCCCCACTGTCTGCGCACAAACACATACCCCAATAACACTGAAGAATACACACCCACATATCGACACACAGCAGGCGCGCACACCCACGCATGCCCTGCTCTCTCCCTTTCTCTCTCTCTAAACCACACTTCGGCCAATTCTGGTGACAACGATGATGATCAACACACACCACCGCCACCTCCGTCGACGAAACTCACTGACCGAACTCACTACATACACCTACACTGCATCACACACCCACACGACGAACATGTGACAACCCCACGCCACCGGACGATCGACGGCCCACCGACTCCCCCATCGTCAGACGTTCTCTCTCTCTCCTTTCTCTTTCTCCGTTTTCGATTTCTCTTCCTCTCTTCTCCAGCGTGTGTGCATGTGTGTATATATATATATGTGTGAGAGATCGGCC
Source organism: Eucommia ulmoides (assembly GCA_016647705.1). Taxonomy (NCBI): domain Eukaryota; kingdom Viridiplantae; phylum Streptophyta; class Magnoliopsida; order Garryales; family Eucommiaceae; genus Eucommia; species Eucommia ulmoides. The sequence continues at coordinate 26,316,984 of CM028325.1, read as the reverse complement.
ACGTATCCTCTCCAAGCTTCATTTGATTACACGTTGCCCAAATATATATATATATATATATATATTTGGGTAACGTGTAATCAAATGAAGCATACACACACACACACACATGTGTGTGTGTGTAAACCGTAGGAAAAAAACATATTAGTGTAATTACACTCATCCTCCTTCTATTTTGTTAAGTTTTGAATTAAACCCAATTAATATCTAACATTTTAGAAATTATAAATTGACCCTTAAGATATTTAAATCAAATAATAAATTACGCCATCTACACCGTTATTTATTTATTTTTATTTTTTTATTATTCTTATATATATATACTAGCGTATAACCCGTGCCTGAAGGCACAGGTATAAAAAAATTGAACTTAAAAAAAATAATATAATCTTCTTGGTTTATACAACATTTTACATCTATCACATTAAAATGACAATAATTAACATTTAAATACCATGACCAATAGACAATGTGTATTATAATTATAACACAATCGTTACCCACTAACACTATTAGTCAGCTATTAAAATAATACTATAATTAAACATGAGTTAAACATATAGTTAAACCGAAATAAATTCAAAACAAAAACATGTGTTTCTTCACTTCTATTGAACATGCAGGATATCTTCAATTCAATGTTTTCTCTTGTTCTGATATATGTTACTTCACGAATCTGTCAATTGTAGTTACAATCAAGAAGGTAGAAAAATCTATCATTCTAATCCTTTCTATCAATAATGGTCCACCAAAACAATAAACTCCATAAATTTCGATAACATTTCTTCACCTCTCTATACTCGTCAAACTTGAATTCTTGCAATTACTCCTAGAAACTGTACTTAGTTGAAGCAATATTCAAAGAATAAAAAATAAAAAAAAATCAAAACCAAAAACAAATAACTTTTCACAATTTCAAATATTATTTTTTTTAAAACCATTTCCAAAATTTTCAGAACAAATTGACTTCTCAACCGAATTGACCTTGTATAACCCCCAGCCTCCAAACCGTAGTCAAAATTCAACAAAAAACAATTGAATCAAAAATTAAATTGCAAACTGCATAAGATGATGAATTAAGACCACTAATTCTCACAACATATTGATTCTTTATTCTGAAAATCGTGAACAGAAACAAAAACAGAAAACTCAGAAACAGTATTTTGGGCAAATACCTGGAGAATTGGGAATTTTTCCATTTAAAAAAATCGAACTAATCCTTGCATTGCTAGTGCTAGTGCATAAAATATATCCATAAACCTGCTTGAGCTAGTGCATAAAATATATGAGAATCATGTCTAATATCACGACCGAACAATAAACCATAGAATTTTCATACAAACCAATGCGGAAGAGAAGTTCTAGATTCCACAAACCTAATTTCACATCTAGGGTTCAATCAGTCCAGAAATACCTTACATATACCCAATTCCAGACGGTGATGGCGGTAGTTCGTGGTTCCCAACCATGGTTTCTGAAGATAGTGGTGGTCGTCAGGAAGTACCTAAACTCGAATAAAAAACAAAACATCTGCAAATTTCATTAGTTTCACCAATAAAAATTTCACTACCTGAAATATTACAGATAAAGAGATAGAGAGAGGGAGAATCTCAGAGAGAAAGAGAGAGACGTAGCACAGATTTCTCCTGTGTCTGCACTTGTGGTATCTTGAATCATAGCTGGAACACAACTCCGGTCAGTCTTGAAAAACACTTTCTTTACACAGAAATAAATAAAAGAAGCAAAATCAATGCAACAACATACCTTGGCAAAGTGGGAACATGAACCTCTTACCCGTAGTTCCAGCAACCAGCAAGAGACATGCCTCATTTGTAGCAAACCCAATTCCAACTGTATAAATCTGCGCATATTAATCAAACAAACAGTGGGAACACTAAAATTAAATCATATTTTTCAGAATAAAAATCAAGAAATGTTGATTTAGATTAAAAAGAGAGCGTACATTTAGGGCATCCGTAAAAATGTCGCAATAATAATGCTTAATATATATTATATTTGGAATTTCAATGATTGAACTCTTCTTTCTTTTCTTTTTTTTTTTTCTTTTTTCTTTATATATATATATATATATATATATATATATATATATATATATATATATTGGCCTGAAATAAGATCAAGCGATTCTATTTTCTGTCTCTTGAATGTTCATTCATATATTTTTCATTGGAATTTCAACAAAACAATATCATTACATCTACTCACCTCTTTAAACTATTTTTTGGTAAACAACAGTAAAGATATTTAGTGGGATACAAAATAGTAAAGGTATTCAAGGGGAAGGATGAATAACAGTAAAGGTAATTGTGTTCATTGTTCAAATGTAAACCAACAGGAATCCCCTCTCCACCCCAACTCAGCATAGGAAGAACATGAATCAACAAAACACAAACAACCATAAATTGATAAAAATCTACCTTTAGGCAAGATTCCAGCAATCAATTGTATAACAGATTCCATAAATTCTATAAAATCGGGAACATGAACAGAAAGTGAGGATATGAGGCATACCTGCGTGTACTGCTTGTAACAATAAATCAACCCTAACCCCAAATTGAGAGAGATAGAGAGATGGTTATCTAATTTCAACCCTAACCCCAAATCAGATGAGCAAGAACAAGAGAGAGGAGAGTACCTATGATTAGGGGTGAATAGATGAATGCGACCATCGGTGACCTTCACTGTCCTCGCCGAACACCGACGACCACCTATGCACCGTCGTCATAAAGGGAGAGAGAATGGTTTCGAAATAGAAATTGATGAAATGTTTCAATTTTAAGGGTTTCAAAATAGAATGGGGAACTTGATACTAACCCAAAATCCAAAGAGAGATGGAGAAACGTACCTGGAGATAGAGTGGAGAACTTGATGCTAACGGAAGACGGCTATGGGGCAATCGGTCTCCAAGTCTCGAGTGATCATCGCCGTCGTCTTCGCAAGGGAGGGAGGGAGGTCGTCTTCTCTGATGGTTATCTAATTTTCAGATCAAAACCCTAAATCAGATGAGCAAGAGCAAGAGCGAGAGAGAGGAGGGAGAATGGTTTCGAAATAGAAATTGATAAAATGGAAAAACAGAGACGTACCTGGAGATAGAGTGGAGAACTAACTGAAGATGGATCGTCGTCGTCGTCTTCGCAAGGGAGGGAGGGAGGCCGCCGTTGTCGTCTTCGCAAGAGAGGGTGAGATCTGGCCATTTCGATTTCAGCAATGGCTGGGGATGCGAAGGCGATGGCGGCGACGGCTGGGGACGCGAAGGGCGACAAAGATGGCGACGACGAGCGACTGGGATGGCGATGGCGGAAGATCGGCGATGGAGGAAGATCGGGTGAGAGTGAGAATAAGGCAGAGACAGAGAGAGTGAGATGGGTGAGAGGGTGAGGCAACACAAATTCGGCAGAGACAGAGAGAGTAAGTCTACGATTATGGAGGCGACACAAATTCGACAGAGAAGAAGATGAACGCACGGATTGGAGGCGACGTATTCGGCGGAGAAGAAGCAGCACGCTGAGCAGCAAGGGCTATGATCTTGAAACTCTCAAAAGTAGGCTAAGAAGTAAATGCAGCCACTGTTTGTGTGTGTGTGTGTATATATATATATATGTATGTATGTATGTAGATGTTGTATATAAAAGTAATCTAACGGCTACGAATATCCTGAGACATCTAACGGCTGTGAATGTAAATGAGCTGATTTATTTTATATATATATATTTTTGAAACTTTTTAAAATACGACTTAAAAAATCAGGGTCTTACAACCCTTCCCCCCTAAAAGAAATTTCGTCCTGAAATTTATCAACCAATAGGAATTAATAACTTAATCAAATCATTTATACATCAGTCATGCACCACAAAGTTACATTTGTCACACTTCATTCTAGACTAGTTGGTTTTTATGTAGGGTCCCATAATCTAACGTCACCTTTAATTCTAACCGACATTTTTTGTCAAATCATTTCCACATTGATTGCAATATTTTTAATTGCAATCGTCAATATTATATCCAAAATCCAGCAGACGGGGTGCACCTTGGTTGGTAATACCCATTCCAAACAACCAGTTTGCAACAATATCTTCATTTACATTTATACCAATAATACTCGCAACTAACCTCATAAGAAATAGTTTGCTCAAACCCCACGTGAATTGGGTCGAGAGACTAACAATCATCGATTACAGTATTTACATCAGAACTTTTAATAATCCCATAAGCGTTTTATACTTAGTATCACCATCCCATGTTAACTAATAAATCTTTTGCAAGATGTCCTTACGTCAAAACCACATAGATACCACCAAACCACATCAACCCGTATTAAAATACGTTGAATGGGTCATCTATAAAAATTTCTTTCATGCCTTCACATTTAATCAAGTCCATAGCAAAGCCGCGTGCTTCAATTATGTTCCAGTCTACCTACTCACGCTTCAAACATATGTAAATATGAATCGAAGTACCTAACTACATCCCAACTACAAAATTTCAAGACATCACAAAAGTCATTCGGGATAATTCAAATTATCCTTCCCGTATGAGATCTCAGTGACCCTACATGCCGATTTCGCCTAATAATTAGTAGAAGATCAATACATCTGATTGAGTTCTTTTTTTTTTTTTTCCCAACTTCGTGTCCTATATAAAAAGGTAACCACACCGGGCTGTCTCCAATTCTCGAAAATTTTTCGTTTTCCTATCTCAATTTAGTCTATTTGACTGAAGTCATATATCCTTTTTATACAACGCTTTATTCGGTATCACCTTGATGCCTGGAAAGGTATCTATGAATTTAAACACATTCTATTAGCACCACGTGATCCACCTCGCTACCAGAAATTCCCAAATGGAAGTCCTCAACATATCCTTCAATATTTGAATCACACCTCTCGATTGACCGTTAATCTACAAATAAGAAGAGTTACGAACTCTCAACTTGATAGCCAAAGCAGTATGGAAACTCGACTAGAACGTCAAAATAATTATCAAATTTTGGTACTACAATTTCTCCAATAGAGAAATATTACCTGGAATTAGCTACCCAACTTCCTATATTTACAACATGTCGATTTTACGACGGTATTTATTACATATAAAACTCACATTTTAAGATATCACCATTCAATACTGCATTTCAGATCCATCCAAGGACTGTTCATACAACAGTGACTTAATTTGCTTTGATAAAAATTATATTCTAATTACATAACGGTGACAACACTTACTCATTAACAATTCAATTTATCAAATACGGTCAATCAATTTATCCAAGAGCAACTATCAATTATCGGACGAATAAGTCACACCGGCATCTTATCCCAACTTCATTTGACACTTATATTGAACCGGTGCCTCATGCAATTGAACAATCCCGTCAATGTATACTTAACATACGAATCAAGACTCACCTTTCCATTCTGGAATAGGTAAAGGCTACAATGACTCTCCTGGATATTAATACTCGACCCTAATTTTCGCTGACATATAAGTCACCTAACAACAAATTCTACGATTTTTCATTTTCCTCCAAACTACAGATAATGCTCCGTCAATCTTGATACAGTTTGATATCACCGGGGTGCATTGTGTATATTGGAATACGTTTTTCTTTAAAGTCTCTTTCGTCAAATGGTGGACATCATTAGGAACACACAGTCTATTTTCAAACATCAAGACTTCATCATTATTTCTGACACGATCGTCAGCTCTACGACCATCTCTCACTTTATCTCTAATTTTTCTCAGCTGGACATTCAACTTCTATGCTTTTACAACACAGTTGATCAATGTCGATTTCCAAAATCAGAGTATCAAACAATGTTTCCATCTGACCAATCACCCATTACACTCACAAGGTCATTCAATGCATAATTTAGTGTGAACAACCTGAATGTACACAACCCAACTTACCAATTTCCAACTTAAAGCATTGGCTCTAACTTTGGTCTTCCCTGAAAAATAATGGATGGTGCAATTGTAGTCTTTAATAAATTTTTATTCAATGCCTCTACCTCAGATTTAGTTCCTTTTTGAGTAAGCAACTATTCCCAACTCGGGTGGTCGATGCATATCCCACAAATCTCATCATACAAGTAAAATCACCGGAACGTCAAAACAACTACAATCACTGCCATTTCCAAAAATTTCAAGCTCCAAGTACACTTTTCAGCCCTTCTCAATAAATCATAGCTTTAGCTTCCTTTGGATTCACGTGAATGCTATTTCTCAAGATCACATGTCCCAAATTTACCACTCGATCCTACCAACCTCACATTTACTGCACTTGGCATACTATTGCTTTTCTCGTATCATCAGCAACACAATCTGGAGATGTTCTACAAGCTCGTTTCTACCTTCAACCGGATCACCGTTTCCCCCACGTCACAGTCTCTGACCTCCAGTTGGTAATATCCTACTCAAAATCTAACACCCTGATCTTTCGTAGTTGATTAAAGTAACCATCAATTTTAATCGATGAGTTATTAACACTGGGTCTTCATGGAGAGAAACACCAGGTCTGAGTTAATCGTGAGTTAACAGTCTAATTTATTGTAATGACCTGGTTTCTCGGAGCCATCACACGGCTTCTCCTATAGTGACTTCCTACACTTAAAACTAACTTACTTGAATTCCCCATACTCAATAAGTTGTAATTACGAACTAAGTGCAATCACTCTTCTACTTCAAATTGACCACCTTTAAAATTCCAAGGTTAAAATTAAAATCCCAATTTCCCCATATTTTATATTTAGCCAACTTATTGAGTCGAACGTTCAATTCATTAAACTTATGGAACCTATTTTACAACGGCTACGATTATTATTCATTCCACTTTAAGATTTGATATTTCTCTCTTTGTTCCTCTCTTTCTAATTTTATGTTTTATTGTAAATGATGATTAATATCTCTTGGTTTAATGTTTCAATGGCCAAGATCATGTTAGATTAGATAAATATTAGCTAGGGATCGATGTTGTTGTGTAAATACTAGTTTGGTTTAATATATATTTCTTTAATGGTTGTTTGCTTTTAATTCCAATTGTGTTTATCATTTTATGACAACTTTAATATGCTTGTTAAGGTATTAGGTTTGGACTTGAGAATCTAGGGTTTGACACTTGGAAGAGGTAACCCTGGATTCAGATTAGGGTAAACATATTGTTATGATCTAACGCCCCGGGAGGGCGTTAGTTAGTGTGCGATCGATGACGTTGGGGCAAGACTCACACAGCCTAGAGTCGTTAAGACATTGAGGGGGATCTCTTCATTGACATGAAGTCGCGTATTCTCTCGTCTTACACTCAGAAGAGGTGGCGGATGAGTTTTAGAACCGAGATTGTCGGATACCATAAACTCCGTTATTGTTAACTAAAACGAAATCAAACATGTATTAAGTGAATGAAATCAATCTCTAGTTAATCAACTTAGTCAGGATTAACCCACTAATTTTAGTTCAGCTTAGTTTTAATTAGTTTTATTTTAAATCATTTCTTAAACCGTCTAGATAATATGAGACTATGCAAATTGTGGTATTCAACTTATTCAATCCGTCCCTATGGGAATGATATACGATCTTAAAGATCTACTATATTAAAACTAGACCTCGTGCACTTGCGAGTAGTTATTACGCGAGCGCGTAACAAACGCTTCGACGTACAAATGGCATCCTGAAGAGCTGAACCATCAAGTAGAGTAAGTCTGACGTTCAACTCAAGATGAGTAGTGGCAGTGGTTGAGTTAGTGATTCTAGCCTTGGAAAGGAGATCCGAGGCATATTTGGCATGGGAGAGAAAATATTCATTAGAACGAGATGAGACTTCGAGGCCAAGAAAATAGCTGAGCACACCAAGATCTTTTATCTCGAATTGGCCACTAAGAAACTTTTTTAGTACAGAAATACCATGTAGATCATCTCCAATAATAACCATATCATCTATGTACAGTAAGAGAAGGATAATACCGTTGGCAGTATAGTAAATAAACAGATCTGAATTATGAGCACTGATAAGTGTAATTTACCTATCTATTTTCAAATCGAACTTGTTAGTTTTTGAGTATGTCTATTACGTTTTAATTATTTTTGGTATAAATAAGTTGTGTGGGTTGAAAAAGAATGAAAACGGATCATAAACAATCAAATCGAATCAAGAACAGTGGAAGAACTATGGGAAAATAAACATAAGGGTAAAATTCAGAACTGCAGCCCACTGCCGCGGCGGTCAATATGCAGAGAAGGCCTAAATATTACTGAAAGCCCACCATAGTAGCAGTGAGATCCACCTCCGTGTCCACCACCGAGGTCATGACCTAGCCAACATACTCACTGCCGCGACGGTGAAACCCACCGCCGCGGCGGTCACTCTGTATACAATTTAGATATTTATTTAGATATTTTGTTTTCCTATTTATTCTTCCCTCCTCTATTCCGGAAAAAAAGAGAGCTCATTAGAGACTTCTTAGGGTTAGGATATTTTGAGAGTGTTTTGGGGAGTGCTCAACCAAATTCGAAGGAGAAGAACACATTGCGAAGAAGGAGAAGCGATTGTCGAGCGGTTTTAGCGGTAAATCTTTGGACTACAACTAAGTTGATTTCGTTTCTCCCTTTATTTTCTTAACTTCGGTAGTTTGTTGAGCATGTTTAGCATCGTTTTTTATTATATAAATGGTTATGGCCACGAGCTAAAAGGATTTTATCTAGAAATTAATATATTTATGAAATTATCGTTTGTTTGAGTTGTGTTTTGTTAATGGTTGTTCTTCGCTATTGAGATTGTATTTACCGTTATTCTTTGATTATATGCTTGCTTAGATATATAGAGAATATGGAGTTTGATACTCGAGAGAAGTAACCCCGAATTTGAACTAGGGTAAACACAACATGACAATCTAATAACCCGGGAGAGAGTTAGAAAGTGTGCAATCAATGACGTTGGGAAAAGACGCATGTGACCTAGTGTCGTTAAGATGTTGAGGGAGACTTCTTCATTGACTTAAAGTCGCATATTCACTCGTCTTACACTCTGGAGAGGTGGCAAGTGAGTTTACGATACAGAAATTGTCGGATAGGTTGAATGCCGTTTTTCTAAACTAAACGAGACCAAACACGTTCTTGTAAATGAAGTTAATCCCTAGGCAATATTTTTCCTAAACATCTCAATATAATATTAGTATAGTTAGATTAATTAACTTAGTATTAGTATTAATTAATTATAAACTCAATTTATGTTGCCTAGATAAGTTAGGTTATGACAATCGCGGTACTTGATAATAATCTCAACTAATCCCTATGGATATGAAAACCTCTACTCCTTCCCATCAATACTAAAACTTGACCCGTACACTTGCGATGAAAGTGGCGACGTAATATTTCGCCACCAAGTTTTTGTCACCATTGCTGGAGATTGTGTTTTAGATTATTGTTGATATTGTGAGTTAATAACTTGATTTTAATTTAGACATTTTTTATTGTTTATAATTTTTGTTTGTAGTTTTGTTTTCTATTTCTTATGCAGGGTACTTGACGATGTTAGATCGACGAGTATTGATGCATTTCTTTCAACAAGATTTCAAGCTATTTTACTGTACTTGGGATCAATACAAGGATTTTCTACTCTGGTTTCCGAACCATCATTTCCCAAGGGAGTGCTAACTACTGAACTTCCTCAAAGGGTTACTAGCCGCTACCAGAAATTAGATTGAAGGAGGAAACGACACCATCTCTTTCAACCAATTAACTGCGGAATAAGCCTATCAGTTGTTGGAAGACATGGTCGAGTTCAATTTTCAATATTGGAATTATTTACCAAGTTATCAAAGCTTGGGGGATAGTTCCAACCTTTTGCGCCATTGGATACACACTGGACCAATATGTTGAGTCTTCCCCCGCCCTGGAGGAACTATTCACTGATTTTATTAGGAAGACTCAAGCATTTTGGAGGGAAACAAATGATCAGATCAATGAGCACGAGGATCGTCTCGACAATATGGAGACGTTTTGCACTAAAATCGATGCAACCGTAACATCTCTTCATATGAAAATCGGTCAGGTAATCTGTTTCATTGAGGTTGAGTCAGAGACGGTGGCACTGATAGATGAACAATCAACGTCTAAATATGAAAGCCACTGTGAGGAACTGGAAACGACCGGAAGGAGCTTGGGAGAGATCAACTATGATTATTCAAATGAGACGGTAACTCAAGCATGGATCGACGATTGTGATTCGTCACCATTGGAGATCCAAATTGTGATGCCACTATCGATCCCAGACGATCACATCTACGAGGATCCGATGTGGCTCACTTGTCCTTCACCGCCAAAAGCAATGGTCTTTCATGCCCACCAAACACATGAGTCGGTCGAGAGTCGAGTTGAAAGTTCGGACCAAACAATGCCATATCTCGCCAGTTTTGAGGGCGTTCTGAACCAAGACTCATACGTAGTGTTATATGACACTTGCTAGCCGTTCTCCGTGTCGGGACAAGGACAATAAACCACGCGCTTCTTGGGAGGTAACCCAATGTCAAAAATAAATTAAATCCGTCACAGCCGACTTGATTTGGAGGCGAGATTTTCTCGCCTCCCAGGTACGTGTTCTAAACCCCTGTCTTCATTTTTAGGCTATATGCTATCATTGGGATCACTGATGGGTTGTTGAGGATACTGTCCGTGTTAAGTTTGACGATGATGTGTAGTATGTTTTATTATTTATTTTATTTTTCTATGTATGCATGCTTATTTAGGATTAGTTTGTTTAGTTTAGCTGTTGTTTTGTGCTGAGTTTTGACTTCATCTGGGCCATTACCCGATGATGAGTCTGTCCCCTGGTTGTTTATTGAGGTCGAGCTTAAAGCTCATTCATGTGTGTTCTGTGTGCTTGATGTATCGTTTTAGTAAAAATTATTGTAGATCCTAAATGCACGAGCACATAAACTCAATGTATAATTGTCTATTTGATTTAAAAACGATTATCTGTCAACTAAATTCATGACAATAGGGATTTTAGACCTTGATTTGGGGGAAATTCGAGGCAAAATCCTAGGTGAGGTAATTCGGGATATGTGATTTAGGCATTCGTTTTTATTGCTTGAGCCTTTGAAGCTTACCTTGTAAAATGTTTATCCATCTTTACCCTATCGAAGCCTAAAAGCCGTTTCAATTCTTAACACTTAACAAACACCCTAGCCGATTGAACTTTTTCCAAACCTGTATCACTAAGCCGAAGGCATAATTAGAGTGAATCCAGTTAGCAGTTGCAATTGCTACTTGAAGTGAGCGGATGGGTTTAGGGCGAACTTTTAATTGGTTCGGTATTTGAGTACTCACTTGTCGTTTTTCTTTCATTTTAACCACACCTGTGAAATTCTAATAATCAAATAAGTTTGGGGGTGTGGTAAGTTAAAAAAAAATGTACATATAGTACAATTTTCATTTTTTTTTACAAGTGAGTACGTCTTTCTTAAAAAATATTGTTTAGGGTTGTTTCAATTTTATCTGTGGGGTTTCGAGTGTGAGAGTGTTAATTATGTGCCTCGGGTATCGTCAAGTTAACAACGTTAACCTATTTTATATTTCTGATATACCCTTGGCCATTTTCCTAAACCGAACCAAGACCTATTGATCTTTTTGAACTTCCGAGCTTACATTAGTAGAGAATAAAACTTGGGTCAGGCTTATGGATTCCCTATACCTAAATGGTTTTATTAATGAACTTTATTAAGGGATAATCTCATCTGATCAACGGATAGTTATATATTTGAGTTTTAACACACACAGTTTGATAAGATCTAGAATGACGCTTACTATTATTGAACGTTGAAATTCTAGAACACCACATGGTGTATTTTATTCTTGAACTTGATAGGATTGGGGGCCGATGAGGGAAAAATCGTTTGGCCAGTAGATGATATTCAAAACTTGCACATTATTATTCTTAGTATTTTTCATTTCTAGTTTTTAATTTCGAAATTAGTTGTTATATTTTCTTATATTGTGTAGGTGTTTTCCTCGAGAACTAGCAAAATTCCAAGTTTGTGGGTATTAGATAAGTGTAATTTACCTATCTATTTCCAAACCGAACTTATTAGTTGTTGACTATGTTTATTACGTTTTAATTATTTTTGGTATAAATTAGGTGTGTGGGGGTGAAAAGGCATAAAATAGATCATAAACGATCAAATTGGATCAAGAATGGTGGAAGAACAGTGGGAAAACAAGCATAAGGGAAAAATTCAGAATTGCAGCCTACCGCCGCGGTGTCCTGACCACCGTCGCGGCAGTCAATATGCAGAGAAGGCCTAAATGTTGTTGAAAGCCCACCGCCATAGCGGTGAAACAACAGAAAGGTCTCTAATCCCACCATCGCGGCGGTCACTCTGCACACAGTTTAGATATTTTAGCTCCCCATTTATTCTTCCCTCCTCTATTCCGGAAAAAAGAGAGCTCATTAGAGACTCCTTAGGGTTAGGATATTTTGAGAGTGTTTGGGGGACTGCTTAACCAAATCTGAAGGAGAAGAACACGTTGCGAAGAAGGAGAAACGATCATCGAGTGGTTTTAGTGGCAAATTTTCGGACTACGGCTAAGTTTCTTTCATTTCTCCCTTTATTTCCTTATCTTTGGTAGTTTATTGAGCATATTTAGCTCATTTTTCATTGTATAAATGGTTATGATTATGAGCTAAACGGATTTTATCTAGGGATTAATATATTTATGAAATTATCGTTTGTTTGAGTTGTGTTTCGTTAATGGTTGTTCTTCGCTATTTCGATTGTGTTTACTGTTATTCTTTGATTATATGCTTTCTTAGATATATAGAGAATGCGGGGTTTGATACTCGAGAGAGGTAACCCCGAATTCAGATTAGGGTAAACACAACGTGAGGGTCTAATAACCCAGGAGGGAGTTAGAAAGTGTGCAATCAATAACGTTGGGGCAAGACTCATGTGACCTAGTGTCGTTAAGACGTTGAGGGGGACTTCTTCTTTGATGAGAAGTCACATATTTACTCGTCTTACACTTGGGCGAGGCGAGTGAGTTTATGATACAAAGATTGTCGGATAGGTTGAACTCCGTTATTGTAAACTAAACGAGACTAAATACGTTTTTGTTAACGAAGTTAATCCCTATGCAATCTTTTCCCTAAACATCTCAATATAATATTAGTATAGTTAGATTAATTAACTGAGTATTAGTATTAATTAATTATAAACTCAATTTATGTTGCCTAGATAAAGTTAAGTTATGACAATCGCGGTACTTGATAATAATCTCAACCAATCCCAGTGGATACGACAACCCCTACTCCTTTCCATCTATACTAAAACTTGATCCGTACACTTGCGCTGAAAGTGGCGACGTAATATTCCGCCACCAAGCACTTGGTGTAAACCCAAACTAATAAATGTTAGTGCTGAATTTGGCAAACCAGGCACGTAGAGCTTGTTTAAAACCATATGGGGCACGACGAAGGCGACAAACTTTATTTCGAGGGGCATCCAGGCCGGGAGGGGTATGCATATAGACTTTTTCAAGAAGATCCCCATTGATAAATTCATTTTTGTCATCTATTTGAAACAGAGTCAATCTTCGAATGGCGGTGACGGCAAGGAGTGTACGGACATATGTAAGCCTCGCCACTGGAACAAATGTCTCTTCATAGTCAATGCCATATTCCTGAGCAAATTCTTTGGCAACAAGTCAGGCTTTATATCATTCAATAGAGTCATTCGAAAGTGTCTTGATCTTAAACACCCATTTGCACTCAATGGATGTTTTTCCAGGGGCAAATCAACAATATCCTAGGTATGAGTTTAGGCTTGGGCCTGATGTTCTTCATCCATTGCTTTCTGCCATAGAGGATTAGTACAAGCCTCCTTATAGGATTGAGGCTCATGCAGACAATGTATAGTGGAAAAACAATGATAATCAACAAGATAAGATAGGTGGCAAGTTACCCTGGTAGATCTGCAAGAGTGATTTGGAGGACGGCTCTCAGAGGGAGTCAGTGCAGACTCATCAAACATAGAAGTATTCTCTGGCACAACCGATTGAGTCGGATGGGTGAGGTTAGCTGATGGTTCTGGAGCTGGAGTTGGGTCTGGAGAGGTACGATCAATTGGTGGTTCCAAAACGGAATGGGCGATATCAGTTGGTGATTCTAAGGTGGACTTAACAGTACCTAAAATTGGATGCTCAGGAAATAACTGAATAGATGGATCAGTAAAGAATCTGAAGTTAGTAATGGTTGATATGTCAAATGACCGTAAGGAATATAACATTTGATGTTCCCAAAAAATGACATGACGAGAGATACGATGGGTTTTATAAATAGGATCCCAGCACCGATACCTCTTATGTTCAATACCATATCCAATGAAACAACACAGGAGAGCCCTTGGTTAAAATTTGTTGTGTTCATGTGGTTTGAGAAGAACAAAACAAATACAACTAAAGACTCTGAGTTCAGAGAAATCAGGAGGTTGACAAAAAATATGCTTCAATGGGGACTGATTCTGGATTGTGGCAAAAAGTACACGGTTGATTGTGTACACTATGATTAAGGCAGCGTCACCCCAGAAATGTTCAAGACATGATGACGAAATGAGTAGAGCACTAATGGTAACAAAAATATGTCTATGTTTGCGTTCGGCTCGTCCATTTTGTTGGGAGGTTCTAGGGCACGAGCGCTGGAGGAGCGTGCCTTTTTTGTGAAGTAGGTTTAGAAAAGCATGGTCTTTATATTCCATTGTATTATCTGAACAAAAAAAATTGATATTCCGAGAGAATTGAGTTTGAACCATATAAGAAAAATCAAAATATATTTGAAAGAGTTCAGATCTATTTTTCATAAGAAACAACCACGTATAACGAGAATAGTCATCCACAAATATAACAAAATAGCGAGAACCACCCATTGATGCATGAGGAGAAGACCTCCAAACATTAGAATGTACTAAATCAAAAAGTGTAGAGGAAATAAACTGACTCTCACTAAACGGTAAAGCCTATTGTTTTGTAAGTTGACAATGAATACAATAAAAAGACTCATGATGCAATAAACCTAACTGACCTTTAGAAATAAGAGAATGTAGATGACTGGATGAAGTATGACCTAACTGAGAGTGCCACAATTTCACGGGTGAGAGTGCTGGGATGGATGCAACTAATTGGTTTGATGATAGTGAGGATAAGACATAGAGGTGAGTGAGCTCAAAAAGGCGTCCAACTTTACGGCCGATTCCAAGGAGTTTTCCTATCTGAGGGTCCTGCACACGACAACCATTAGAAGAAAAATACAAGTCAAGTACAAGATCACATAGTTCTTCAACAGATATAAGGTTAAGCGTAAGATTAGGGACCAAATATTTGTTAGGGAGAGATAAATGAGAACTGGCAACATATCCAGTGTAGCTGTCCAAAATATTTGATCATTAGCAATATGAATAGTAGGTGCATGCTCATCACGGGTTTTAGAGGAAAAGATAGAGGCATAAGAAGTCATGTGATTACAACAGGTAGAACCAAAATACCATCGAGATGTACCTGGTATAGTTGACATGGCTATATTGTTACTAGTTTTATTTAGAGCCTCGGTAAGAGCGATGCAGAAACCACTCCAATTAGGTGTAGAGTTGTCTGAAGTTGGTGTAGCATCAGTGGCTACAACAGAAGCATTCCTTGGCTTGGAATAAAACAGATTGCGAGAGCCTCGAGAGCAATATTGGTTCCCATAGGACGGATTTCAAGATGGAAGCTTAAGGTAGTTTGTAAGATAGTGACCAGGTTTTCTACAAACTTTACATAGGCGAGAAGGACATTTGAGAAATTCATGCCCTTGTGAATGACAATACCTACAGTATAAGGGCTTCAGAGATGGGGTGGCCTTGGTAGCTAGTGTGGTAAGAGCAACTGGTGCTACAGGAGCAACTGGTATTACAAGGGTAACATCTATATGAGATCCATGTAATGTGGAAATACGTGTTTCCTCACTGAGTGGATCAGAGAGGACGTTGTTTAGAGAAGGTATCACACCCCGGTGTATGATTGAAGCTCGTACAGACTCAAATTTTTCTCTTAAACCCATAAGGAATTACATAATATGTGTCTCAGTTTGATACTTTCCATGAACATTGGCATTTTTTTGTGCATTCCCAAGTTGGGTTAGTGAAGGTTAACTGGTTCCATACAACAGTCATCTAAGATAGAAAACTGTTGATAGTTTGCCCAGGTTCTTGGCACATGCTATAAAGAGTGGAAAGAAGACGATACCGATTTGAGATATCTGCCCTTGTGTAGTAGTGTTGGAGAAGATCCCAAGCTTCTTTGGCTGTATGGAGTGTACCAAATTGAAGTTTGATCTTTGGAATAATGGGGACTGGTAGCGGAATATTATGTTGCTACTTTCACCGCAAATGTATGGGTCAAGTTTTAGTATAATGGGAAGAATAAAGGTTGTGGTATTGATAAGTGTGATCTACCTACATATTTCCAAACCGATTTTGTTAGTTTTAGAGTAGTTTTTATATTTATTTTTTTATGTTTTAATTAGTTTTTATTCTTTTTGTATAAATCAGGTGTCTGGGGGCGAAAAGATAAGAAACTGGAGTGAAAACAATGAGATCGAACCAAAAACGGTCGAAGAACGGTGGAAAAATAATCTCGAAGACAATATTGTGAAAGAAGCCCATCGCCGCGGCGGTAAAGATACAGAGACTGACTTATCATTGCTGACCATCTATCGCCGCAGCACGATACCACCGCCGTGGCGCTGAAGATGTAGGATATCAACCAAGTCCACTGCTATCTTCACTGCCTAGGCAGTCCACTAACCGACCTACTCACCGTCGTGGCGGTGAATCCCACTGCCGCAACGGTGACCTCTACACAGCTTAAGATATTTATTAGATATTTTTGAGATATTTTACCTATATATATCCCATCTCCTCCCTCATTTTCTCACTCTTCTGGCTACTAGAGCCCCTTGGGCTATACTTAGTGTTGGAATTAGGAGTTTTAGAGGGAGAGCTCACATCCCGAGGTGGAGGAAGACGGCGGAGTGATCGTTGAGCGTTCTTAGCAGCTAGTCTTCGGACGAGGCTAAGTTCTTCGATTTCTTCCCTTATTTCTTTAACTTAGGAATTGTGAGCATATTTAGCTCGTTCTTTATTTATAAATGCGGTTATGGCCATAGTTAAACATGGATTATATAGGGATGAACACGATATTTATAAATATGTTGTTTAGATGATTTCGGTGTTGCGTTTATGTTTGTTCTTCGTAGTTTGATTATGTTTATCGTATTTTTTGTTTATCATGCTTAGATAGATAAATAGAGAATACAGGGTTTGAGAAACCATGGATTCGAATTAGGGTAAACAAATGCCACGATCTAATAACCCGGTTAGGGTTAGGATTGTGGACAATCGATGACATTAGGGCAAGATTCACGTGACCTAGGGTCGTTAAGACGTTGGGGGGGACTTTTTCGTCGACTCGAAGTTATATATTCCCTCGTCTTACAATTGGTAAAGGTGGCGGTGGGGTTTTAGAACTGAGATTGTCGATAGGGTAAACACCACACAACGATCCAATGACCCAGTCGGGAGTTGGGTTGTACGCAATCAATGACGCTGGGCGAGACTCATGTGACCTAGGATCATTAAAACGTTGAGGGGAACTTCTTTGTTGACTCGAAGTCATGTATTCCCCCGTCTTACACTCAGGAGAGGTGGCGGTGGAGTTTACAAACCGAGATTGTCAAGTAGGTCGAACACCGTAAACGTGAGTAAATCGAGATCGAACACGTATTTGTCAACACGTTAATCCCTAGATAATTTTTTCCCCTAAAACATATTAGTATATTAGTATAGAAAAATTAGGATATATTAGTATTATTATTAATTAATTATTTACATTTTTTATCGCCTAGATAAATTTAGGTCATGACAATTATGGTACTCGATAATAACGACACTAATCTCTGTGGATACGATAACTCGATCTTTTACGATCACACTATACTAAAAATTTGACCTTATACACTTGAGAATAGTTAATACGCGAGGATCAAATTCCTCCACCGTACACGTATCCACAGGGATTGGATTAAACTGTCATCAAGTACTACTATTGTCATAACCTAACTTTATCTAGGCATATAGATTTTTGTTTTATAAATAATATATTAAACTAATTAACTAATTAAACTAAAATACTATAATACTAATATTGACATTTAAGAGAGTAAATTGTCTATGGATTAACTTTGTTCATTTAAACGCGTTCAATTCAATCTAATTTATATTAATGACATTGACATTATCCGACAATCTAGGTACCGAAATCTCACTCACTACCTTTCCCAAGTGTAAAGTGAATGAATATGTGACTTCGTGTCAATGCTAAAGTCCCCCTCGAGCGTCTATATGATACTTGGTCACATGAGTCTTGCCCCAACCTCAAGGATTGCATATTTTCTAACACCATTTTGGGTCATTAGATCATCATGTTGTGTTTAAACCTTAGTCCGAATCAAGGCTTACCTCTTCCGAGTATTAAACCCCGTATTCTCAAAATCAACCCTAATAGCATAACAAGCATATCAAGATTTTAATAAAACAGGAAACACAATCGGATAAAGATAAATAACCGATAATGAAACAAAGATTCAACCAAACAACGCTTTTTATAAACAAATTTCTCCCTAGGCAATATATGTTTAGTTTCTCATAGCAATAACCACATATACAACAAACTACAAGCTAAACATATACCAAACTATCAACCAAACTAAGAAATAAAGAGAGAAATAAGGAGACTAGCCGTTATTCGAATAACCGACACTAAAACCGCTCCAAGAATGTTTCTTCTTCATGGTTTTGTTATCTTCTCTTGGTTGATAGGGTTTGGAGCTCTCAAAACCCTCTAAAAAATGTGCTAAGTGTTTGGGGAGAAGAGAGGATTAAATGGGATTAAAAAATATCTCAAAAATATCCCAAAATATCTAAAGGATTTGGTGCCAAACCGTTGCAGTGATGGAAAGTCAGTAGGCTTTCTGTTGGATGACCGTTGCAGCGGTGAGAATCACTATTGTAGTGGTGGAGCCACCACTGTAGCGGTGGTCAAGTAGAAGGTTTCTACTTGATCCTGTTGTTTGACCACTGCAGTGGTAGAGCTATAGATTCGGGATGACCTTTTTTTGCACTTCTTCCCCATTCTTCCACCGACTTGCTCGTTTATGGACCGTTTTCATCCATTTTCGTCCCAAACACCTGATTTATACATAAACAAATAAAAATATATTAAAACTCTATAATAATATTCAAAAACTACCAAAACCAGCTTGGAAATAAATAGATAAATTACACCTATCAAATACTCCTAAACTTAGAATTTTGCTAGTCCTCGAGCAAAACACTCACACTAAAATAAAAAACACAACTAAATTAACTAACACAAAAACTAAACATGAATAAAAACACAAACTACCTAAACATAAACAACCTAAACATAATGATATAAGAGTTTTGAATTCAACTATCGATCAAAAAATTTCCTTAACAACCCCCAATCATATCAAGTTCAGGAGTAAAACGCTCCATGTGGTGTTCTAGAATTTCAACATTCGATAATGAAAAACTCCATTCTAGATCATGTTCAAGTGTGTATGCGAAACTCAATAATATAACTATCCAACAACCGGATTGGATTATCCACCAGTGAAGCTCATGACTTAAACCGTAAAGGATTAGGATATACATATGCCTGATTGGGTTTTACTCTCCACCAATGTAGGCTTGGAAGTTCAAAAAGATCAATAGAACTTGGTTCAGTTTAGAACATTTGGCCAAGGGTATATCGGGGATATGAAATAGGTTAATGTTTTTAACTTAGCAATACCCAAAGCATAATGCTTGACACACAATCACTCTTGAACCCCTACAGATTAATTCAAAACTACCCTGAACATACATTTAAGTACTTTGTACTCAATTGTCAAAAGAAACGGAAATAGAATGATATTTACATATGTTTTTTTTTTTTAACGAACCACGTCCCTAAACTTATTCAATTATTACAATTTCATGGGTGTGGTTAAAATAAAAGAAAAATGACAAGTGAGTACTCAAATACCGAACCAATGAAAAGTTTACCCCAAACTCAACCACTCACTTCAAGTAGCATAAATGAATGCTAACTTGATTTCACTCAAATTGTGCCTCGGCTTAGCGACTTAGGTTTAGAAAGAATTCAATTAGCCAGGGTATTTATTATGTGTTTAGAATTGAAATGGCTAATTGGTTTCGATATGGTAACGAGGGATAAACATTTTAGAAGGTAAGCTTCAAAGGCTCAAGTGACAAAACGAATGCCTGAATCATGTCTCCTGAACTACTTCATCTAGGATTTCTCCTCAAGTTTCCCCTAATCAGGTTCTAGAATCCTTAAAATTATCATGAATTTGGATAATGGATAATCGGCCTCAAATCAATTGAATAGCTATACATTGAGTCTACGTGCTCGTGCAAATTAGGATCCACAATAACTTTTACCAAAACAACAAGTCAAACATACAGAACACACATGAATAAGCATTACCCTTGACCTCGAAAAACAACTAGGGGATAATATCATCATCGGGTAATGGTCCAGATGAACGCAAAACTCAGCACACAATAACAACAACAAACAAAAACATACTACACTAAATTAAACAAACATGCATAAAAACAAATTAACTTAAACTACACAACAAACAACAAGTAATATATACTAAACATACTAAACATCACCCCCAAACTTAAAATGGTCAGTGTTCACAATGATCCAATCATCAATCTCAACATTTAGCATGCATTATAGTAACGAAAGGGGTTTAGAACTGATAAGTGTAAATTACCTATCTATTTTCAAACCGAATATTGTTAGTTTTCGAGTACGTTGAATACGTTTTTAATACGTTTTAATATGTTTTTATTCTTTTTGTATTAAAACCGGTGCGTGGGGTGAAAATGTATGAAATTGGAGCATAAATGATCAAATCGTATCGAGAACGGTGGAAAAATAAGTAAGGCGACAAGATTCTGCAACCGCCGTAGCGGTAAAGATGCAGAGAAGACAAATGTTACTGACGGATCACCACCTAGGCAATAAATCCTACCGCCTAGGAGAGCCTTAATCAACATACTTCACCGCCGCGGCGGTCAGCCTCTGCACAATGTTAGATATTTATTTTAGATATTTTGTCTATTTATACCCCTTTTCTCCCCTCTCCTTTGCTGACTCTGGCCATTACAACCCTTAAGGATTAGGTTAGGATATAGAAAGAGTATGGGGAGTGCTCAAACATATCCGAAGGAGAAGATCAACAAACGGAGAAGGAGAATTGTTCAATGGACGGTTTTAGCGGTTAATCTTCGGATATCAGCTAAGTTCATCCGTTTTTCCTTTTATTTCTTATCTTCTATGTATGTTTGAGTATGTTTAGCCTAGTTTTAATTGTATAAATGGCTATGGCCATAGGTTAAACGTGGATTGTGTATGAGATTAATATTGTTTATAAAAACGTAGTTTTGGTTGAGTTTTGTTTCTTTGATGATTGTTCTTCAATGTTTGAGTGTGTTTATCATATTTTTTGTTTATTGTGCTTATATTTATATATCGAGAATACAGGGTTTGACAAATCCCAGATTCGGATTAGAATAAACAAATGCCACGATCCAATAACCCGGTCGGGGTTAGGATTGTGAACAATCTATGACGTTGGGGCAAGACTCACGTGACCTAGGGTCGTTAAGATGTTGAAGGGGACTTCTTCGTTGATTCAAAGTCGTGTATTCCCTCATCTTACACTCGAGAGAGGTGGCGAGAGAGTTTTAGAACTAAGATTGTAGATAGGGTAAACACAACGCATGAAATCAATGACGTTGGGGAGAGACTCACGTAACCTAGAGTCGTTAAGACATTGAAGGGGACTTTTTCATTGACACGAAGTTGCATTATATCCCTTGTCTTACACTCGAGAGAGGTGGCGAGGGAGTTTACGAACTGAGGTTTTGTGTGCGATCAATGAGGTTGGAGCGAGACTCACGCAACCTAGGGTCGTTAAGATGTTGAGGGACACTTCTTCGTTGACATGAAGTTGCATTATATCTCCCATCTTACACTCGGGAGAGGTGGCGGAGGAGTTTTAGATACCGAGATTGTCTAATAGGTCGAATACCATTATTGTAGACTAAACGATATCAAACTGGTTTAAGTAAATAAAGTTAATCCCTAGATAATCCATCCCATAACTATCTCGTATCAGTAATTAGTATAGTTAAATTAGTATTTTAGTATTAGTATTAATTAATTAAATTACATTTTTAGAGCCTAGATAAAGTCAGGTTATGACAATCGCGGTACTCGATAGTAATCTCAACCAATCCTTGTGGATACGATACCCGACCGAAAAGTCCATTATATTAAAACTTGATCCGTACGCTTGCGGTGAAAGTGGCAGCGCATAAATTACAACCACCAAGAACACATACCTAGGAAACGAGATAATCTCGCCTCTGAATAAAGTCGACGGTAAAGTTCTAATTTATTTTGAACTTGGGTTACCTCCCAAGAAGCGAGTGGTTTATTGTCCTTGGCCTGACAAGAGAAGGGCTTGTCAAAAAGCGACTTTCGCCCATAGTAAGTGTCGTACAACACCACATATGGGTCTTGATTTTGAATGCCCTCAAGCTTGGCGAAATGTGGTATTGTTCAGCTCGTGCTTTCAACTTGATTTGGTTTCGGATTATGTACTTGGTTGGCCGGAATGAACGTTGCAAAAGGCGAAGGATGACAATTGAGCCACATTGGATCCTCACAGATGTGTTTTTCTTAGATCGGTGGCGGTATCAATATTTAGATCCCAAATGGTTGAGAATCACAATCGTCGATCCATGTTTGGGTCGTCTTCTCATTAAAATCATCACCATTGAACTCACCCAAGTTTATCCCGCTCATATCCGGTTCCTCACAGTAGCTTTCACATTCGGATGTAACTTGCTTGTCTCTGAGTGCCACCATTTCTGCCTCGACCTCAATGAAGCTAACAAGCTGACCGATTTGAGTCTCAAGAGACTTTACGGTCTCATCAATTTCAGTGCAGATCATCTCAATTTTGTGAAGAAGTTATTCATGCTCATTGAGTTGGTCATTCGTTTCCCTCCAGAACGCCTGTGTCTCCCCTATAAATTCAATGAACATTTCTTCCAGGGTGGGAGAAGACTCTACATGTTGGTCCGGGGTGTCAATCCCTGGCGCCAAAATGGTGAAACTATCCCTCAAGCATTGGTAGCTTGTTGAATAATTCCAACTCTGAAAATCAAACTCGGCCATATCTTCCAACAACTAGTAGGCTACATTCGTGATTAGTTAGCCGAAAGAGGTGGTACCGTTTCCTCTTTCCACCCAAATTCTTGTTGCAACTAATAACCCGTTGAGGAAGTTCAGTAGTTGACACTCCCTTAGGAAACGATGATTAGAGAACTGGAATAGAAAATCCTTGTATTTATCCCAAGCACAATAAAACGGCACAGAATCTCGTTGAAAGAAATGCAATAGCACTTATTGATTTAACATCTTCAAGCACCTTACAAAAGAAACAAAACTACAAACAAAAATTATAAACACAATAAATGCCTAAATTAAAATCAAGTTACTTACTCACAATATCAACAGTAATCTAAAAACCAATCCCTAGAAACGGCGCCAAAAACTTGGTAGCGGAATATTACGTCGCTACCTACACCACAAGTGTACAGGTCAAGTTTTGGTATAATGGAAAAAGTAAGGGTTGTCGTATCCACAGGGATTGGATTAAACTATCATCAAGTACTGCAATTGTTATAACCTAACTTTATCTAAGCGATTCAAATTTAGAGGGATTAACTTCGTTCATTTAAATACGTTTAATTCAATCTAGTTTATATTCATAGCATTCATATTATTCGGCAATATAGGTATCGAAATCTCACTCACTACCTCTCCCGAGTGTAAAGTGAATGAATATGTGACTTCGCGTCAACGCCGAAATCCTCTTCGAGCATCTATACGATATTTGGTCACATTAGTCTCGCCCCAACCTCATGGATTACATACTTCTAATGCCCTCCTAAGTCCTTAGATCGTCACGTTATGTTTAAACCTTAGTCCGAATCCGAGGTCCTCTCCTGAGTGTCAAACTCCGTATTCTCAAAATCAACCCTAATACCATAACAAGTATATCAAGATTGTAATAAAACGATAAACACAATAGGATAAAGATAAACAACTGATAACGAAATAAAGATTTAACTAAACAATGTTTTTTATAAACAAATCGCTCCCTGGACAATATATGTTTAGTTTCTCATGACCATGACCATAACCACATATAAAACATAATACAAGTTAAACATATACAAAACTATCAACCAAAACTAAGAAATAAAGAGAGAAACAAAGAGACTAGCCTTTATCCGAAGAACCAATGCTAAAACCGCTCTGAGAACGTTTCATCTTCTTGGCTTTGTGATATTATCTTGGTTGATAGGGTTCGGAGCTCTCAAAACCCTCCAAAAAAGCGTGCTAAGTGTTTAGGGAGAATAGGGGATTAAATGTGATTAAAAAATATCTCAAAAATATCCCAAAATATCATAAGGATCCAGTGCCGGACCACTGCAGCGGTGGGAAGTCAATAGGCTTTCTGTTGGATGACCGCTGCAGTGGTGGTCAAGCAGAAGGTTTCTGCTTGATCCTGTTGTTTGATAGCTGCAACGGTGGTTTCATCGCTGCAGTGGTGGAGGTGTAGATTCATTTTGCAGTTTTTCCATCGTTCTTCCACCGACTTGCTCGTTTATGGACCGTTATCGTTCTTTTTCACCCCAAACACCTGATTTATATATAAACAAATAAAAATGTATTAAAACTCTATAATAATACTCGAAAACTAGCAAAACTGGCTTGAGAATAAATAGATAAATTATACCAATCAGTGGTACGAAACCATGTGTGAATCTAGTGATTTTTGTTATCCCAGTTCTCTAGACGGTCAATATATTTGTTAGCATCTTCGTCGTCCTTCTTCTTGGGTTCAATAATATCTCCAGTCACGTAACGCCACAATTTTCGTTCGCAGAGAAAACCAGACATTTCTTGAGCCCACACAACATATTTAGATTCATCTAAAACAGTAGTGATAACTAGTGGTAAGTCTTATTCATCCATAGGCACAATGAGGGAGGTGAATTGGTGTTGAAACCACAAAAATATAAAAGAAAATATGTTCTATGAGCGTCAAATCACAAAATAGAGGTCGAAAATAGAATCAAAAAGTCAAAAAATCCTAAGAATCGATCCAACTTTGTAGAAAACCGGTCAAAAAATGCTTGAACCCGTCAAAGAAATCCACCTTGGAGAAAGCTGATGATGTGGCGGTCAACGGTTGACATGGCACCGACATGGTGCTAAGATGGAATTGAGGTGGCGCTAAGGTGGCATTTAGGGCTGATGTGGCAATGTGTACGCTAGAACAAATGGCGGCGGTGCCTGAATCTAGTCTAGGAACACGTAGGCCGCGCGTGCGGGCGCGTGAATCGTCAAATCTAAAGGTTCTTTATGTCGTTGGAATCATTTTGTTGAGATGATTCCGATGGTATATTGTATGTTGGAGTTGGAGCCTTGGTTGAGACGGTAGAGCCCCAAAATCTGAGACGGCGAGATAAGGTGGTACTACAGGCTGTTTTAGGCGCGTGACGGCGCGTCTTATCTCCAGTGACGATGTGTTTGATGGCGTTGTGTTCGTCTCTACAAGATGAAGATGATGGTATGGTGGTTGCTGATATCGGAGTGGCGATGAAGCCTACAGTAGCGACGAAAGTCTCGAGAGAATAATCATGGTGGCGGCGGAAGCTTTTAGGGTTACAAAAATTTTTGGAAAAATAGGTTTAAGAAATACTTGCTCTTGATACCATGTTAAGATAATTGAGAAGTGGGAGAATATGAATTATATATTGATATATGTGAAAGAGAGATTACAGGATACAATGATATGTACATATATTTATAAGGGGAGTGGGGGTAGAGTTTTGTCCTAATGGACTAGGTGGGTCCTAATGGACTAGGTGGGTCAAGCCCATATAATACATTAAGGGAGATAAATGATAAAATACTCTTGTATTTAGAACTAAATACTAGTCTTTTATCTGTATTTTTCTATATTTTTTACAATTCACGAACACTAGGAGGGAAGAATACTCTCTTTTGGGTGGGGTATGTGGTTGAGAAGGTGATCTAACAAGTACATGTGTACACTTTTAGTCCAACTACATCTCATCAAACTCAGAGAACTTAGAAATGGGTAATCCCTATAAATAGCCAAACGTCATCTGCTTCTTGTCATCCACAACAGAAAGAACAAACATCTCTTTACCCGTGCTAAAGCCTCCCACTTTTTGAACTCCTCTTCTTACTCTCAAACAATGGCTTCTCATAACAAATATTGCATTCTC
Source organism: Eucommia ulmoides (assembly GCA_016647705.1). Taxonomy (NCBI): domain Eukaryota; kingdom Viridiplantae; phylum Streptophyta; class Magnoliopsida; order Garryales; family Eucommiaceae; genus Eucommia; species Eucommia ulmoides. Next base: position 26,290,444 of record CM028325.1, on the reverse strand, counting down.
TCTCTGGTAATGGCATTATCACTCTCAAGCACCCAAACTTAGGCACCTCTTGCGAGCTTCTCGTTTGCCAACTCTGCCCACAATTCCATCTCTCTCCACAGCGCCTAAGACCACACTGTCGCCACTGCCCACCGTCCCACAAATCCCATCATTACCTATGCTGACGCTGCCCGCCGCGATTCCAAAAGTGAGTCTACCTCCACTACCGGCTACTACTTCTCTCCCAAACATTCCCACAACAGTTCCTTCTCTTCCTACCATCCCAACTGCAATTCCTTTCCTCGTGCCACCGCCATCCAAATAGTGTGTTTGATAAACTCTCTGAGAGTGCGTGTGTTCACATTATTCTAGTTCTATATAATTTTTGGTGTACTAGGGATTTTGGGTTCTTGTTCCATGGGTTGTTATTTCCCTTGATTAGCTTGCATGTTTAATATTCTCTTCTTTTGGAGTGTGACTTGTATTTTTTTTTTTTTATAAGTTCCATGAATGATATTCATTTTTTATATGTATTCATTTTCAATTCTAATTCTAAATTTGAAGTGAACAACCAAAACACAGGGAATGACGAATTTGGCTTGGGGATGGTGATGGCAATTGGGGCGGATGTATATTCTCCAACCCACATCTCGTCTTCTAAACTCCTAATTAATTCCTTTGTTGCGTCAAAATTTAGCCTAATTTTATGTAGTAGGAACTGGGATCAAGATCATAACCCTTTATTATGTATGTACAATTTCCCTTTTATACTCCTGCTTGTTGTGCACAGTTGCGTTTGTTACATTTATGAGAAAATGGAAAATGCAGATGAACCAAGCCGTCCGTGAACTATTTAAGCCCAATTCAATAATAGTTCGTTTGAAACTCATTCATTTAATAAGCAATCGAAATTTTGTCTTTTATTTAAACTCGTTTATTAAATGAACAAACATCATATTGACCATGTTTCGTTAACATTTGTGAACAACTCGAATAATAAAAAAATTAAACACGTTTATTATTAAAAAAAAAAAGTAAATTAGATTCTTGAATTTCTCAATTTACAAATTTAACACAGCATAATTTAGTAAATTAATTTGATAAATAATCATTTAACATATTTATATATTATATTGATTGCTTATAAATATGCATTATTGTTTATAATTCTTATATTTTAAACTGTTTGTAAATTAAATATTTATATTTTGTATGTATATTTTGAATAGAGTAAATAGAATTTTTTTAAGGCGCCGATTTTCTCATAAATGAAGTTACGCCAATTTTTTTGGAAAAAGCAGTTGCCACCTAACTTGAGTTTAAATGGTGTGCTAGATTATCGAATTTCAAAAAAAAAAAAAAAAAAGTAACATTTTGACTCCAAAAGGTACGGTTCGACTAGAGATCCATTTTAAAAGGGCTCGGGAGTCAGTTATACTCGAGAATTTATTTTAAAAGGGTTTGGGGATTCATTTTAGGTCTGAATGTTTTATTTGATTTTGAAAAACGTTTCTCAAAATAACTTTTTGGATTTTTAAGAATAAAGTGGCACAAATGTTTTGGTATTTTTTTTAAATGTTCTCCTAGTATAATCTCTTGTCAAGTATAGATGAATTAACAAGAATGACTAGGGCGGGGGGGTTATTATGACTATACTTAGGTTAATGTTACTTTGGCAAAGCTAAAAACATTTTTGATAGAAGGGTAAAAGTGAAAATGCTTGATCAAAAGAACATTTTTTAAAGTTCTTATTATAAGGAAAACATTTTTTTTTTGAAAGAAAATGATGAGTTTATATAGAAAATAAGGAAAATATTTTTCATAAAATCCTTGAAATTAACCTCAAAACATTTTATCGAAAACAAAACACACTTATGAAAACATTTTTATGAAGAAATTATTTTTCAACACAGAGAGAAATTTTGTAAAGAAAAATGTAGTTTCGGGATCTTTTCCAAGAAGAAATCAATTTTTTGTTAAGAAAACGACTTTTGGTTTTGAAGAAAACATTTTATGAGAAATTGAATAAAAGTTTCGATTTGCCAATTTAACCTTAACTAAAAACCGTCTTGGGGAAGAGTCTCTTCAACCCACCATTTAAAGTTTCATGAAAGTTGGGAAACCTAAAGATGATGGTACAACGAAACCCTCCCCTCTCCACTTTTCCTTTTTTAAGACTTTTTTGTTTTATTTTTTATTTTTAGTGAAAGCAGTAAAAATATATAAGAAAGTAAATTGCAGGAATTTAAAATGTGGAAAGGCGCAGAACAGAAAAGTAAATTGTAAGAATATAAAATGCGAATAGGCATAAAACAGAAAAATAAAGTGCAAAACTTTAAAGCGCGGAAAGGCACATAACATAAAAGTAAATGATAAGAATAGTAAATAATATAAATTTAAAGATTGGAAAGATGCAAGTATTAAAATAAATGACAAGAATTTAAACTGCAGAAAGCCGCAAAATAGAAAAGTAAATGATAGAAAAAGTATATTGCAAAAAAGTAAAGTGCAGAAAGACGCTAAGAAGAAAAGTAAATGATAGGAATTCAAAGTGGGAAAAGGTGTAGAACAAAAAATTAAATGATAGAAATTAAAAGCGCAAAAAAGTGTGGAAGTTAGGGATGTGCAAATACCCTACCAACCCGAATACCTGACTCTAACCCGCCCGAAATGACCCGCTCGAATTTACTGCTACTTAATTTTGGAATATAGTGGTTGGAAAATGAACAGACCCGAATTTTGCGGATCGGAGTTCAATCCAATGATTTTTAATCGGTTAAAGCTATTCCGATCCGAAATGAAGGCAAAACGATGTCATTTTGCACACATATAGATAATATATTATGCAATAAAAACCCTAGCTGCATTATTCTATTTTTGCCTCGCCTTCATCACCTTACCACAAATCGCTTCTTCTCTCATCACTGAAACTTTATACCTTCATCACTTCACTCTACAAGATTCTCTACAACTTGAATGGTCTGGTAATGATAGATTAGCGAGCGCGTTGAAAGATAGCTTCACTCATCAACTTGAAGTTAAGATCTCCTTTATAGCTTCACTCTTCAAGGTTTGAATTTCTCTCTGTTTTTTTTTTCATTGTTTCTGCTTCTTCTCCTTATCGCCGATCCCTAGTACATATTTGTTTCTTCTCTCATTACTGAAGTCTTCCTCTCTTTTTTTCCTCTATTTTTTTCTGTTTTTCCCCCTTATGCTTCAGTGCTTCTGGATTAGCCAATATCAAGTTGAGGATGTTATTGTGCTAGCGTTGGCACAACATCGGCGTCCAAGCTGGGTTCGACAATCCACTGGTATGGTTAATGCTTATCTATAACTCATGGGGTACACTCAAATAATATGCACCCGAACCTACCTGAAATACCGATCGGATGTCATGTGGGCGGGTGAACAACTACAACAGACCTAGCACTATTTAAATTGGGGTTTTTTCTAGGTAATTCGATATTTTTAGATCGGCCCATTTTTTTCCTTCTATACCGAACCGATCTGGCCCATGAACACCTCTATGCATAATAGTAAAGTAAATGATTGAAACATAAATGCAAGAAAGTAAACCATTTTTAAGTGTTCACTTGGGAATATTCTATTAGGTTTTGTACATTTTTGGGTCCTCCTTTAAAGCTGTAAAATGAAAAGAAAAAGTGTGTTAGGAGGGTAGTGAAGATGAACTACCTTAGTGTCTAGGGAAGTTTCTTCTCTTATCCTCTTCCACCTTTTTTTTTAATCTCTTTTATTTCTATTCATTTTCTCTCTTTTTGTCGATTTTTTAGGATGGGGTAAGGGAAAATCAAGAGGGTTTTCTTTAGGGATTTTTAGAGAGAGAAAGACTCTTGGAACCAATATTTTTCAAACTAACGAGAGGGAGATTTCAGATACTATTTGAAGGGGGGAGACTGGATTTTATAGATAGCCTGCCATAAGCCTGCTAACTTGTGAGTGTACAAGACTATATAGAGACTATCCAGGATGTCTAACGATAAGGGCAACCTCCTATTACACGAAAAATATGTTTTAGTCCTCTTATTTTTGGTATTTGAGAGTTGACTATAGGAAATCCACCCCCTTAAGTCTTACCATAAGTTGGAAAGACTTGGGACAACTCCCATGGTTTCTAATGACACTCCATTGAGGAATCTAATGCTTCCACCTATTCCCGAGAGGTGCACATGAAGTAATTTGGGTAAAATGAGCACCCATTGTTAATAAAAATACAATTTTTAGTTTTTCTTGAAATTGATTTGAAAATAATGAAATTAAAACATCCAAAATATGATTAGAATGTTAAATTTTGAAAAATAAAATGAAATTGATTGCCAATTTAATGAATTCGGAGAAAACACATTTTTTAGGGTCAAAATGAAAATATCTACAAAATACTCAAGTTTTAGAAATTAATGGTTGGAAAGAAAAATTAACCATATTAAAAGTGATATTCCTTTGAAAACCACATCTAATTTAATTAATTTGGCCCAAAATTAACTTTTAAAAATTTTAATTTTGACCCGTAAACTTTTAAATTTGCAGGAATCATTAAGGATTTCTGTTTTTTTTTTTTTTTTTTTTCTTTTTTTTTTCTTTTAAATATTATGGAAAATTTTAAAAATGAAATCCAAAGTTGAAATTCGTCCCTTTAAGCATTTACTTAAAGTTTATAATGCAAAATCAGGCAGGTCAAGGTGTCTACAGTATATATATATATACACATATATATGTGTGTGTATATATAGAGAGAGAGAGTACAACAAAATTCATTTTTCAGGGCACTAAATGTGTCCTAATATATACAATTTTGGGACATATATTGAGATAATTAAAAATTGTCTCAGAAACGATTATCCCAATAACTTATAATGACAATTATTTTGTCACATTAGATTATATTTATTAGGATAAATTTTCATTCTTTATTACATATTAATTAAAATGTGTTTATATTATGATTATCTCAATAAGAATTTAAAATGACATTATTTACAAATTGTCTCTAAAAATGTTACCCTAATATGTAGTTTTTGTTGTAGTAAGAGTGTTTTGGAGTTGGGGTTGGTGAAGACGGTGAACAAGAAGGTTGAGGAAGAAGGGTTAAAGATAACTAAATAATAATAATAATAATAATAATAATAATAATAAATGAGTGTTTGCGTTAATAATTTAAAGATAATGGTGGTGAATTTAGTCCTGAGTCGCCCACTCCGAAAGCCAAGATAACTTATTGACAAAGGCCTAGGCTTCGCCAGTTCTGGACCCAGGCTTCGCCAATTCTGGACCCAGGCCCATAGACTTTAGTGAGCCAAACTCCTGGGGAAAGAGCGACGCCTTTGGGGAGGCCTGGGATCCATCCTAGGTAAGGGTCAGGTCGTCTGGTGCATACGAAGCGCGACGCTAACTGCCAAAGGGTGACTCACCCCCAAATAAACGAATAATATTCGCATGACATGGAGGACGCGCAAATAATAGAGCAATCATTATGCCATAACATAATTGGTGATGAGGCACTACATTCTTCCTCCAAAACTGGCCAGGGACCATATAGATACGCGTAAGATGAGGTCTCAGGACTTTGGGATCATCCCCCTGGTGCTACCCATCTAGAGGCAACAGGATGGAGGCAATCAAGAACAAATCTATAAATTCACTATATTACTATTTTTCGGCAACATCAGTTAGCGTTGTCATTGGGAAACCACAGTTGAAGTCATGTTTCTTCTCTACTGTGATTCGATAGTTCTCTGTTCATGTTGACTCACTTTAAGAGTGTTGCCTTATGAGAAAATCCCCCTCTAGTACGAAAATCACAATCCGATCAATCGCATTTCCAAGAAACGTCAATGAATCCTCCTGCACCTAGCCTCGTGTCGGTGCACGAGGAAGCTCGCCTTGAAATAATCAAGAACAAGGTCGTTGAGTTGAATCGCCTTATCGCACAACTAGTGAATCCAGTCCAGGCACTTCCTCGACCACCTCTAGAGAAAGCTCGTCCTCTTCCGCGAGGGGGCTCTTGCCAAGGAGCGCAGATGCATTTCACGGACTAGTCTCCGTTGGACCAGAGTACGTACACAACCCCCATGACGACCCTAGGAAACTACATCCATCTGGGGAAAAATTCATGCCATTAGAGATTTCTATATCCTTTACCCGAAGGCTCCCATGTTGAATCACGGCCACGCCAGGCCCAAGAGTGGTACCCCCTCCGAGGACATACTCCAACTATAGAGCATTGCCTTAATAAAATAAACGTCAGGCTAGAAGCTCTAGCAGAAGGCATCGGGAAGTAAGCGCCTCGCCCAACTTGACTCCTTTCACCAGAGACATTGAGCTTGGGAATCGTATCTCACACTCCCTCCTTACTCCATCTCGTGTTTCTCTGACCATGACAGGGAGTTGCTGATTAGATTCAAACCTAGTTGCAAGAGGGCCAAAACCTCTACTCACTTTATCACTCCCAAGTAAGGCGAGGACGAGTCACTCAGTCAATTCCTCAACTGCTTCAACGAGGAAGCTAAAGATGTTGACCACATGGATAATAGTGTGGCCCTTGTCGCACTCATAAGTGGATTAAGAAAGGAAAAGTTCTTTTACTCCCACACCAAAAATCCAGCACAGACCTTAGATGATACCTTGTCTTAAGGGGGCACACTTTGGTGAGGCGGACTCCTTGATAAAGGACAAGGTCAACACTGAAGGACCCAAGAAGTGGGAAGATGTCCAAGAAGAGAGACAACCTCTACTGATGGGAAAAAAGAAATTTAAAATAGAATAAAGACTAAGGGATGATAGGTGAGTCCCATCCTAGAGGCCTGAGTAATTTAAACCCTTGAGGTTTCCATTGACAATGATCCTATGTGAGATCGATGGGAAAGAGCCGTCTTAGGTGGCCCAGCCCTCTAAAAGATGAGGGGAGGAAAAAAGCACAAATACATAATACAATTTGAATAAGAATCATGGTCACACAACGAATGGAGAAAGAGAAAAAAGATGTGAGATACCCCTGGAATAGAGGGACTGTAAAAGAAGGAAGTCCCGTTACATTGAAGAAGAAATCAAAATAATCTATGGAAGGTTTGCCTCGGGTGGCGCCTCTTGCGGCACTCGAAAAGTGTCTTTGAGCCTCCAAGAGAAAGATAAAGATGAATAGTAGAGAGATCTTGGTGACCACGGTGCCTGATACCGTTATCACTTTCTCTGATGAGGATCTCAGAGGTTTGAATTTCCCCCCACGATGATACCCTAGTCATCACGATTATAATCTCCAACTACCAGGTTCAAAGGATATTGGTGAATAGCAAAAGCTCCGATGACATCATTTTAGACTACCAGGTTCAAAGAATATTGGTAGATAGCAGAAGCTCTGCTGATATCATCTTCAGCGGATGCTTCGACAATATGAAAGTCGACCCTGGTAATATCCCTCTAGAGACCTCTTCCCTTGTCAACGTTTAGGGAAAAATAGTCCACCCCTTGGTGTGGCTCGACCTTTTGGTGTCCTTGGGAGAGAAACCTAGTAGAACTACCGTATGGCTCTAGTTTTTAGTTATAAATCGCCCATCTGTGTACAACGCCATACTCGAACGACCCTCCATGAGTTTCCTCAAGGCCATACGCTCTAGGTTACATGGCCATGAAGTTCCCTAAAGAGAACGGGATTGGTATTGTGAGGAAAGACCAGACCGCCGCTAGGGAATACTTCATGGCGACGATCAAGGATAACTCTCTACTAACAATGGAATAACAATCACAAGAGGTACCCGTGCTCACACCCTTACTGGACGAGTTGGGGCACCTGCCTGTGGAGGATCCCGGTGGGAGAGCGCACGCCTGACGCTCAATGAGAATCTACTGTCCATCCAAATTAACCTTAAGGACAGTATTAAAATGGTGAAGATTGGGATCGAGATGGCTACTGAGGTGCGGAAAGCCCTGGAGGAAGTCATTAAGAAAAATAGATATGTTTTTGCTTGGTCACACTCCGACTTGCCAGGGATTAATCCCCGGGTGGCCATGCATCAATTGTTCATCAACCTTGCTCACACACCTATTCCCTAGAAGATAAGGAAGTTTCACCCATAGAAGTAGATTATTATCGCCGAAGAAACTCAAAAGATGATAGATGTCTTAGTGATCGAGGAAATTACCTACCCAGATTGGCTACTCAACGTGATTCTAGCTAAGAAGGCGAGAGGGAAGTGGCAGATATGCGTCGAATATAAGGACCTCAACAAAACAAGTCCCAAGGACTTCTTCCACCGCCAGGTACAAACTTTTTAGTTTCCTAGACTCATTCTTCAGGTATAACCAAATCCCAATGTACCCACTCAACCGCCCAAAAATGTCCTTCATAGTGGACAAGGACACTTACTGTTATAAGGTAATGCCATTTGGACTAAAGAATGCCTGTATGACCTATCAAAGACTTGTGGACAAGATATTCAAGTTTAAAATTAGGAATTCCATGGAGGTGCATGTGGATGATATGTTATTAAAAAGTCTACTAGCCGAGCAATACATCCCAATCTCCAAAGGTTCTTCGATATTCTCTAGATGCACAGAATGAAGCTCAACCCCTCCAAGTGCATCTTCGGAGCAGCCTCCAGTAAGTTTCTAGGCTTGATAGTGTCAAAGAGGGGGATAAACACAAACTGAGATCAGATCTGGGGGAAAATTCATGCCATTAGAGATTTCTATATCCTTTACCCGAAGGCTCCCATGTTGAATCACGGCCACGCCAAGCCCAAGAGTGGTACCCCATCCGAGGACATACTCCAGCTATAGAGCATTGCCTTAATGAAATAAAGGTCAGGCTAGAAGCTCTAGCAGAAGGCATCGGGAAGTAGGCGCCTCGCCCAACTTGACTCCTTTCACCAAAGACATCTTAGATGAATCGGTGCCCTAAAGGGCCTTTGACACGCTGCGTTGCAAATTATTTCCTATTACCTTGCAAGGTAGAGCTCGAGAATGGTATCTCACACTCTCTCCTTACTCCATCTCGTGTTTCTCTAACCTTGACAGGGAGTTGCTGATTAGATTCAAACCTAGTTGCAAGAGGGCCAAAACCTCCACTCACTTTCTCAATCTCAAGTAAGGCGAGGACGAGTCACTCAGTCAATTCCTAAATTGCTTCGACGAGGAAGCTAAAAATGTTGACCACTTGGATAATAGTGTGGCCCGTGTCGCAGTGGATTAAGAGAGGGAAAGTTCTTCTACTCCCTTGCCAAAAATCTAGCATAGACCTTGGACGATGCCTTGTCTCAGAGGGGCACACTTTGGTGAGGCGGACTCTTTTATAAAGAACAAGGTCAGCACTGAGCGACCCAAGAAGTGGGAAGATGTCCGAGAAAAGAGACAACCTCTACCAACGGGGAACAAGAAATTTAAAGCAGAATAAAGACTAAGGGACGATAGGTGAGTCCCATCCTAGAGGCTTGAGTAATTTACACCCTTGAGGGTGCCCTTGGCAATGATCCTATGCGAGATCGACGGGAAAGAGCCGCCTTAGGCGGCATGGCCCACTAAAAGTTGAGGGGAGGAAAAAAGCACAAATACATACTACGAGTTCGATAAGAATCATAGTCACACGACGAATGAACGTTACCAGCTAAAAGAAGAAATTGAAAAACTAATACAATATGGCTATCTTTGGCGCTACATCCCCGAAGAAAACCAAGAAGGAGAAAGAAGAAGTGAGCTACCCTCGGAGCAGAGGGATTGTAAAAGAAGGAGGTCCCGCCATATTGAAGAAGAAATTAAAATAATCTATAGAAGGTTCGCCTCGGGTGGCGCCTCCTGTGGCACTCAAAAAGTTTGTCTCCGGGCCTCCAAGAGAAAAATAAAGATGAATAGTAAAGAGAGCTTGGTGACTACGGTGCTTGATACCATTATCACCTTCTCTGATGAGGATCTCAGAGGTTTGAATTTTCCCCACGATGATGCCCTAGTCATCACGATTGTAATCTCCAACTACTAGGTTCAAAGGATATTGGTGGATAACAGAAGCTCCAATGACATCATTTCAGATTACCAGGTTCAAAGGATATTGGTAGATAGCAGAAGCTCCGCTGACATCATCTTTAGCGAATGCTTCGATAATATAAAAGTCGACTTCGGTAAGCTTCCTCTAGAGACCTCTTCCCTTTGTCAGCTTTTGGGGAGAAACGGTTCACCCCTTGGGGTGGCTCGACCTTTCGATGTCCTTGGGAGAGAAACCTAGTAGAACTATCGTTGGGCTCTGGTTGCTGGTTATAAACCGCACATCTGTGTATAACGCCATACACGGATGACCCTCTATGAGTTTTCTCAAGGCCATACGCTCCAGGTTACCTAGCCATGAAGTTCCTTAAAGAGAACGAGATTGGTATGGTAAGAAGAGACCAGACTGCCACCAGGGAATACTTCATGGTGACGATCAAGGACAACTCTCCACTAACGATGGAATAACAATCACATTTGGTGCCCGAGCTCACGCCCTTGCTGGACGAGATGGGGCACCTGCCTGTGGAGGATCCCGATGGGAGAGCGCACGCCCGACGCTCAATGAGAATCTACTGTCAATCCAAATAAACCTTAAGGACAATGCCAAAATGGTAAAGATTGGGATCAAAATGGCTACTGAGGTGCGGAAATCCCTAGAGGAAGTCATTAAGAAAAATAGATATGTTTTTGTGCGGTCACACTCCGACTTGCTAGGGATTGATCCCCGGGTGGCCATGCATCAATTGTTCATAAACCTTGCTCACTCACCTATTCGCTAGAAGATAAGGAAGTTTCACCCAAAGAAGTAGATTATTATCGCCGAAGAAACTCAAAAGATGATAGATGTTTGGGTAATCGAGGAAATTGCCTACCCGGATTGGCTAGTCAACGTGATTTTAGCCAAGAAGGCGAGAGGGAAGTGGCAGATGTATGTCAAATATAAGGACCTCAACAAAACAAGTCCCAAGGACTTCTTCCACCACCAGGTACGAACTTTTTAGTTTCCTAGACGCATTCTTCAGGTACAACCAAATCCCAATGTACCCTCTCGACTGCCCAAAAATGTCCTTCATAGTGGACAAGGACACTTACTATTATAAGGTAATGCCATTTAGACTAAAGAACGCCGGCACGAACTATCAAAGACTTGTGGACAAAATATTCAAGTTTGAAATCAGGAACTCCATGAAAGTGCATGTGGATGATATGCTATTCGAAAGTCTACTAGCCGAGCAATACATCCGGATCTCCAAAGGTTCTTTGATATTCTCCAGATGCACAGAATGAAGCTCAACCCCTCCAAGTGCATCTTCGGAGCAGCCTCTGGTATGTTTCTAGGCTTGATGGTGTCAAAGAGGGGGATAAACACCAACTGAGATCAGATCTGGGCCATCAGGGAAAAGTCCCCCCCGAGAATTAAGAGATAAGTTTGGAGCCCGGTAGGAAGGGTGGCAGCCTTAAGATATTCTTATTAAAAAAAATAGATATATTTTTTTTCACCCTTTTTTATTTTAATAAATTCAAAAAAAATAATAATAATGGGGGAGGTGGTGGCTGGGTGGTGTAAATGTATTTTTTTTATTTATTTTTTATTTTTTTAAATTAAAAGTAACAAATAATTTTTAAAAAGGGGTTATTAGTAAATTTTTGAAAAAAAATAATTTTTTTTTTTTTTTTAAAAAAAAAAAAATAGAAGAGAAGAACATTTAAGTCTTTTATTTTATTTTTTCAAAAACATTGGGTCAAAGAGGTTAACTGATATTTTTCAAATAATATGGGAGATTTATTGTTTTAGGTAAAATGATAGCGGACGTGCCCAAGAGATGTTGGTCCGGTTGCCAAGGAGAGGTACTCTAATTTCTTGTCAAATAGGGTTTGATTCTTCTAGGGAGCAATGCGAGAATTAAATCTTGAATTTAATCATGAATCCACTAAACCGATCTGGGAGAGTGCGTCCTTACGATCGTCGGGAAAGATAATCAGTTAATGTGTGCGTAAGTTGGTTCGGATACACCTAACCGTAAAATAATAATTAAAAAAAAAAAAAACAGAGGTAAATGATAAATAACTTGTATTAATTAGACCCAAATACTATTTTTTTTCTCGACAATTCACAGACAATAGGAGAGAAGAATACTCTCTTTTGGGTGGGGTATGTGGTTTAGAGGGTGATCTAACAAGTACACGCGTACACTTTCAGTCCAACTACATCTTATCAAATTGATAGAACTTACAAGTGGGTAATCCCTATAAATAGCCATCATCTGTTTCTCGTAATCCACAACTGAAAGAGGGAACATCTCCTTACCCTTGCCAAAGTCTCCCACTTTTTAAACTCTACTTCTCACATTCAAACAACGGCATCTCATAACAAATACATCATTCTCTCTTTGATCATAGTATTATCACTCACAAGCACCCAAGCCACCCTTGCAGCCAGGCACCTCTTGCAAGCTTCCGGCTTACCAACGCTGCCCACAATTCCGTCTCTCCCCACAGTGCCTCAGACCACACTGCCGCCACTGCCCACCATCCCCCAAATCCCATCTTTACCTATGCCGACGCTGCCCGCCGCGATTCCAAAGGTGAGCCTACCTCCACTACCGGCTACCACTTCTCTCCCAAACATTCCCACAACAATTCCTTCTCTTCCTACCATTCCAACTGCAAGTCCTTTCCTCGCGCCACCATCATCAAAATAGTGTGTTTGATCAACTGTCTGGCCGTGCGTTTGTTCACATTGTTCTAGTTCTCTATAAGTTTTGGTGTGTGGTTGCATGATGATTTGTTATACTAGGGTTTGCGGGTTCTTGTTCCATGGGTTGTTCTAGCCCTTGATTAGCTTGCATGTTTAATATTCTCCTCTTTTGGAGTGTGACTTGTATTTCTTTTATGAGTTCTATGAATGATATTCATTTTTCATATGTATTCATTTTCAATTTTAATTTCAAATTCAAAGCCAACAACCCAGAAAAATGTCTCTTAAACTCTTAATTCCTCTATTCCCTCAAATTTAGCCTACTTTTACGTAGTAGGAACTTGAATCAATCCCTTATTATGTATTTACAGTTTAACCCTTTTATACTTTTGCCTATTGTGCACCATTTGTTTTTTTATAATATTTAAAGACTATTTAGGGACTATTTTTATACTATTCAAAAATTTAGTCTGTCATAGTGTATTTTTTATGTTATTCATCTTGTGCTTGACGACGGATATATACTTATGTGTGAATGTTCACTCAATATTTAAGAACAAATAAAAACTATTGAAAAAAGACCATAATAAATGTACACTTCTACGTGAATATTCACTCGATATTTTAGAATAAATCAAACATTGAAAAAATCCTAAGATTAGCAGGAAAAAAATCGGTGTTAACATTAAGCAAATCACAGTTCCCGGAATTTTGTTCTGAAAGTCTTGGAATAGAAACATATTTATTTCCTAGACATAAATAAAAATATGGAAATGCCAAAAATCCATTTCTAGTTTGTTCCTAGAATTCTGTTAAGAAAGTCTTGGAACAAAAACATTTTTCTTTCCTAGATTTTCAGGAATTCTGAGTTTTCTGAAAATAGAAAAAAGAAAAAAGAGAAACAATAAGGTCCAATTTGTTTAGTGTTCCTGTTTTTCTTTCAGATATTTAGAACATATTTCTGGGAACATGATAGAATAATTTTTAAACTATTGTTTCTGTTCCAAGTATTTTTTTTTGGGAACAAAAACAAAAATCTAGAAACAAATGCCACCTAAAATATTACTTTTAAGTTGCGTTTGGGTAAGGTATAATTCAAAGAGGAATTTCATTTTTAAAAGGAATTTCACAAATTCTTTTTCTAAAATTCCTTATTTGGATACTACTAAAAGGAATTTGTATAATGAAATTGCAATAGGAAAAAAAATAGAATTTTCAAATCCCATCAAAACATGTTTTATTTCAAAATCTCTCGAAAGATGGATTTTACTTCTCCCAAATAGGTATAATTAGAATGATATTCCTATAATTATATTATTGAAATAGGTGTAAAAAAATAAAAATAAAATAATTAAAATAGTATACTTAAAATGATATACTAAAATTACATTAGTAAAATAGTTACAAATATAGTATAATTAAAATAGGCATAAAAATAGTATAACGAAAATAGTATGATTTAAATTTTGCAATAGGTATGAAAATAGTGTAATTAAAATGACATTACTAAAAATAATACAATTTAAATTATAAGTATATATACAATAGGTATAAAAATTATAGGGTTAATTATACTTTATTTCCCTGTGGGTAGACGAGGAAAGTAAACTACAACAAATGCCTAATTGCAATGGGTAAAATGGTGACGCGAATACGACAGTGGGCAAAGTGGAAAACGGCATAACTACAAGGGAATAAAATGTAATTAACCCAAAATTATATTACTGAATTACTAAAATAAAAATTATAATATTAGGTATATTTTTACATTTTCTGTTATTCAAATATAATGAACATTAAAATTTTGTATATAAATATTTGTCTATTCAAATAATAAAATTATAAAATTATACATTCAAATTCTCTATTTAAAATAGTTATGTAAACAAAGAATTTGTAAATCATAAATTTTCAAATCCAAAAATTTATCAAAATTTATCCCATCCTTTATCCCACGCAACCTTACTATTTAGTCATTTCACAGGCACTTGGTAGGAGAAGAAAATTCTTCTCTCTTTGGTGGGTGGAGGGTATTATGTGGTTGAGAAGGTGATCTAACAAGAACATTTTTACTCCAACTACATCTCATCAAACTCCTAGAACCATGCGTTGGATACTCCCTATAAATAGCCACATATTATCCGTTTCTTTTCATTCTAAACTCAAAGAACAAAAGTACACCTGCCTACACTTGCCAAAACCTCCCCCTTTTTACTTTCTTCTTCTCTCTCTTAAACAATGGCTTCTCATAACAAATATTGTATTCTCTCTTTGATCATAGCGTTGTCACTCTCAAGCACCCAAACCACCCTTGCAGCTAGGCACCTCTTGCAATCTTCCGGTTTACCAACGCTGCCCACAATTCCGTCTCTCCCTAAGGTGACATTGCCACCAATGCCCGCCGTGCCTCAGACCACCCTGCCCCCACTGCCCACCATCCCCAAAATCCCATCTCTGCCTGTGCCAACGCTGCCCGCTGCCATTCCTCAGGTTACCTTACCTCCCCTTTCGGCTACCACTTCTCTCCCAAACATGCCCACAACATTTCCTTCAATTCCAACAACAATTCCTTTCCTCGCACCGCCGCCGTCGAAATAGTGTGCTTCATCAACTTCCTCAACATCTTTCTAGTTCTATTGTTTGGGTATATGGTTTCTCTTTCTTGCATAGGATATTGTGAGAGTGATTGTGCTATGTATTTTTTGCAGTATAGCTGCATGAGTGATTTGTTGTATTTGGGTTCTTGTTCCATGTGGTGTTGTAGCCCTGGATTATATCTTTCATATATTTAATATTTCTTTTATATTTGCTATAAATAATATATTCATTTTTAGTTCATTTCACTTTTACATGCCTTATTTTTCAGTTTTTATTTGAATTATTGTGATGGAAATGTGGGGATATATAGATAAAATAGTATATAACTTATGGCTGAAGGCGCATGTTTTAATTTTTCCATTTTTAAGTTAATAATTAATCTACTGTAAAAAATGACAACTGATTGGGCATAAATAGGCGATACAACGGGAAAAAAATCAACAAAATTTATATTCATGAATTTATAAATCAAAAGTACACAACCGATACAGAGAATATTGGATAATTTTTTTTTTGAAAAAAAAATAATGACATAATCCACTTTAGTTATATAACATTTTCAAATTATCGAGTCATATTTTCAAATAAATATATATAACCAATATCAACATAACCAATCAAGGATGTGGTAAAATATTTATAAAAAATTTGACAAAGCTACATTTGATTTTACAACAATCTCAAATATCATGTTTTCAAATGTATACAACCCAAATATCATGTTTCTAAATGTACACAATAGTAACCAACACAACAATATAAATTTAATAAAAATCAATCACTAAGACACCGGCATACACAATCAAAAAAATTGGAGCCCACCACCAAGAAAAAACTAGAACTTACCTTAAATATTTTAAATGCAACTAAATTTTTTTATAATCTTGTATGAGATACTTGTCACCACTTAAGAAAAAAAAAACAAATAATTAAATTAATCTTAAATCCATAACTAAAAAAAATGATAATAATTCTAAAAAGACAACAAGTAGGGCGGGAAGCAGCTACTCACCAGATACCAAATTTTTAGGAATATTTCATATTTGAGTTCCTCCTCTGGAGAAAAATGAAACGGAAACATAATTCTTAGAATCACAAAATTATTTTCAGCAATAAAAAACAAAAATAAAAATATGAACCAAATAGATATGCAATTAAAACAAAATCCAAAATAAACAAATCCCTTGAATTCAAATGAAACTATCCATATATGCAAATTCATATAAACAAATGATGATATTCTATTAATAATATAACTTACAAACTTACAAACTCACATAAGAAAATATTGTCTGCTTTCCTGACACTACCATTTTCACTTTGGGTATATATATGAACTGAATTTGAAAAAATCACATTGCAAGATAAGTTACTTGCATCCATAAGCACTTTTACTACTATTTAAAGGAATCAAAAACACGATTGCTAACAAAAAAGAACCGCCAAACACATGCACACACAAAAAAAAAAATCTCAAAGATATATCTGAAGTGAAGTTGTAATTGAATTGAACAATACGTACCCAAATCCCCTTCTTTTGCACCAAAATCAAACCAATTGCGGATGATTTTTTCTCTATCAAGTACTGACTTCCACTATCTCTTCAACCATTAATCCAATCAACATAATAAAAAATTCAAAATTTTTTTAATGATCTAAAAATATAGATGGGTTTGTCTTTTGATCCGACGACTGTCTTTATCTCCGTCCTAAATTATTATTATTATTATATATATATATATACACACACACACATATAGGTAAAAAGCAATTGTTAATTTCAAGAATTTGATGGGAAATAAAAAGTTCAGCCTCATATGTGCAATGTTCCCATAGCTATATTGTCTCTATATCTCATCTCGAAGAAAAGGCACATCATCTCTTATCGAATATTTTTTAAAGGTGTCCTCTTGGGCCATACAAAGTGAGGGAGGTGTCATACTCCAATTACTTAATCTAGAATGGTCAAACCCCTTTTGCGGCAACAATTTTTTTAACAACACTTTAGGTTCTATAATTTCATCATCATCTTCCACTATCTCCCTACCATTAGAACTTGAGTCGTAATCCTCTTCTAAAGAACCTTGCCCCTCTAGTTTATCGTTAAGAACACTGCATTCTATTTGAAATTATGTACTATGAACTAACAAGTTATTGCCAACTATAAGTTTCACGATATATGCAACTTCTTGTAGGTACTTGTATGTCTGTGCTACGAATGTTTCTGTAAAATTATTGATTTTTTTTAATTGTGATAACAATTTTACTTTAACAATTTAAAAGTAAATAAATAATTAAAAATGAATACATAAATATCTCTTGAAGTTTTTTTTTGTTATGTTTTTTTCCTTTATCTTTTTTACAATAACATCCTTATTAAATAGATATATATATTTTTTCACCATTTTCCATTTTAACAATTTTTTTAAAAAAAATGGTGGGGTGGTGGCGGTGGGGTAAATGTAGTTTTTATAAAATTAAGAGTAAAAAACCATTTTTAAAAAATAGGGGTGTTAGTAAATTTTTGAAAAATAAAAAAATAAAAATATATATACAATATATATATAAGGTAAGGGCATTTAAGTTATTATTATTATTTTTTTAAAAGGGATAAAAGATTGGTATTTTACAAATGATAAACGAAGCTTATTGTTTTAGTTAAAATGATAACAGAGATTGTTAAGATAATTGAGAAGTAGGAGAATATGAATCATATATTCATATATGTGAAAGAGAGATTACACGATACAACGATATGTACACATATTTATAGGGGGAGTGGGGGTTAGAGTTTTGTCCTAATAGGCCACGTGGGCCAAACCCATATAATACATTTACATCCCCCCCTCAAATTCAAGGCGGTAAGTAGAAGGTGAACTTGAGTTTGGAAACTAGAGAATGAAAGCGTCCGGGTGGGTGAGACTTAGTGAAAATGTCGATTGTCTGATCGATTGAACTGACGGATTGTAGACAAACCGTATTCTAGAGAATGTGATGATAGATGAAGTGGCAATCAATCTCAATATATTTTGTACGTTGGTGGAAGACATCATTATGAGTGATCTGAATAGTACTCCTACTGTCACAATGAAGAGTAGTGGTAGTAGGAGAAAAGATGCACATGTTTGCGAGTAGCCATCGAAACCAGAAAAGTTCTTGAGTGGCATTAGTCATAACACGATATTCAGCTTTAGTACTGGAACGAGCAACCATAGTTTGTGTCTTACTATTCTAGGAAATAAGAGAATTGCCCAAAAATAAATAGTAACTAGTGGTTAAACGTCTGTCAGTAGGGTTTCCGGTCCAATCGACATCAGAATAAGCTTGTAAGATGGGAGTAGATAGAGTTGAGAAATGAAACGCATGAAATAAAGTATCCTGACATACCGAAGAATGTAAAGAACAACTGAGTAATAGGTGATCCTAGGAGCGGACAAGAATTGGCTGACCTGATGAACAACATAGGCAATGTCAGGGAGGGTGACAGTAAGATATACAAGACTTCCAACCAATTGACGATATAGAGTGGTGATAGGTGTAAAGTACCTATCTACTTCTAAACCGAATTTGATAGTTTTCGAGTGTTTTAGTTACATTTAATTATTATTATTTTTTGGTTTTTTTTTATGTAATTCAGGTGTAGGGACGCAAACAAGAGACAAACGAGCAAAAACGATAGGAAAACGGTGAAAAAATGATGAAGAAATAAGGTTCCAAGATTACAAAAGCCACTGCCGCAACGAGGAAACCACCGCCGAAGCGGTAAGAATGCAAATGATGCTTAAAATGTGAGCAGTCCCTCGGCCTAGGCGGAAATTCCACCACCTAGGTGGAGAAGAGGCAGAAACTTTAGAGCAGTCTCACGGCCTAGGCAAAGATTCCACCGCCTAGACAGTGGAACGGTAGAACCTTAACTGACTTAACCTCCGCCTAGGTGGTGACCTATGCACAACAAATAGATTTTTTCAGCTATTTTGAAACTTTGTGCCTATTAATACTTATTCTCCCACTTCCCTTAAGAACTCTTGGAGCATGGAACGTCCCTAACCTTAGGAGATTGATTCTTGGCCATTCTTGAAGAGGATATTCATCATCTAGAGAAGAGGAAACATTGACGGATCAGTCTTTGGCGACAATGGATCACTCCACTTTAAGATTTGATCTTTCTCTCTTTGTTTCTCTCTTTATAATTTAATGTTTTATTGTAAATGATGATGAATATCTATTGGTTTAATGTTTCAATGGCCAAGATTATGTTAGATTAGATAAATATTAGCTAGGGATCGATGTAGTTGTATAAATACTAGTTCGGTTTAATATATGTTTCTTTAACGGTGGTTTGCTTTTAATTCCGATTGTGTTTATCATTTTATGACAACTTTAATATTCTTGTTAAGGTATTAGGGTTAGATTTGAGAATCTAGGGTTTGACACTCGGAAGAGGTAACCCTAAATTCGGACTAGGGTAAACACATCGTTACGATCTAACGACCTAGGAGGGCGTTAGTTACTGTGCAATCGATGATGTTGGGGAAAGACTCTTGCAGCCTAGAGTCGTTAAGACATTGAGGGGGACCTCTTCATTGACACGAAATCGTGTATTCCCCGTCTTACACTCGAAAGAGGTGGCGGAGAAGTTTTAGAACCGAGATTGTCGGATATCATAAACTCCGTTATTGTTAACTAAAACGAAAATCAAATATGTATTAAGTGAACGAAATCAATCCCTAGTTAATCAACTTAGTTAGGATTAACGCACTAATTGTAATTTAGCTTAGTTTTAATTAGTTTTATTCTAAATAATTTCTTGAACTGTCTGGATAATATGAGACTATGCAAATTGCCGTATTCAACTTATTCAACCCGTCCCTGTGGGAACGATATTCGATCTTAAAGATCCACTATATTAAAACTGGATCTCGTGCATTTACGAGTAGTCAATACACGAGCGCGTAACAAACGCTTCAACGTACAGGTGTTTGGCGCCGTTGTTGGGGATCGTGTTGAATTAGTTGATATTGCGACTAAGTAGTTGAATATTAATCCAGACAATTCTTTTGTTTTAATTTTCTTTTTATTTATTTTGTTAATTTGTTTCGTGAGTTCTGATCAAACAATGCATGCATAGTAGAAGTTGAAATTCTTGACTCTTAATCTCGAGATCGAGTATAAGTTGAAAAGGATAAGGAGAAAGAGAAGAATCCAACTTCAATACCATGAATCGTGATGCAACGGTGCATTTTTTTCCCCAAAATTCCTTGTCTATGAGGGATTTGGATGAAAAATGCTCAACCAAGTCTAGCTAGGGATGCTAAATCAAGCAAGTTACATTTTTTGATCCAAAATCGAGGGTATCAATTTTTACCCGATTTTTGTTATTTTTGTTTTGGAGGCCGGATTGGTCTCGGAGCGTGTTTGGAGGTAAATTAAGGAGTGAGGATATTCGAAGATGTATTTCCCACTTAAAATCGTTGAAAAAGCAAAGTGAAAATGCATGGTGTGGAGTCTTTGTGTAAAAAAAACTTGAACAAAAAATGAAAATCCAGAAGTAGGCACACTGCTGAGGCTGTAGATGCACCGCCGAGGCACTGAAAATTCAGGATGTCAAGTTTTTAGCATAAACGTTTCACCGCCAAGGTGGTGAAATGACAGAATGTTTTGATTTTAGAAAGGCACTCACACCGCTGCAGCGGTGAGGCCCCTGTTTGATTAAAGCCATCCCGCTAAACAAAAACGCCACAATCATTTCAAAAACTCCAAAAATCTCTCTATTTTCATTATCCCTAACCATTTCCAACCCTCAAATTCATCCTTCCATTTATAAAATTTGTGATTTCTACCCCAAATCATCCACAAAAAAAATCAATTTTCAACCCCATTTTCACGATTTTCATTCTCTATGGGATTTTGGTTTGATTTTTGGTGATAAACTAAATTTCTATGGATTGTTAAATTGTGTGAAACAAAATTGCATGATACATTGTTCATATTTTGTTGAAACGTTGTGATTAGCGTGTGCGCAAGATCAAATCCACAGGTTCATGTGCGAACGCTTCGGCATTGCCGCCGCACCTGTTGTAACCGCCACAATTTCCATTCCGACGTGATAGTGGTGGCGATAACTTTCCTCCAACGAATGGTAAGGGGTCAGACTTTTAAGTCTTATCCCCTAGGTATGTGTGGGCACCCAATTTTACTTGTCATTGCTATAAACTGTTATTGGGTTCGCTGCTTAGTCAGTAAGGACACTGCATCTTTTTAAGTTTGGGGGGAATGTGCATCATGTTTTGTGTTGTTGAAGAAAGATGTGAAGGATGGAAATATTTTTTGTATGTAAAACTTTAAATTTTAGTTAAGTTTTATTTTAATTTTTGTTTATGCATGTTAAATTCTAAGTTTAGAGTATGTATGTTAGTATTTAAAGTAACGTAGATTTGTTTATGTATGAAGTTATATATGCTTGATGAGTTGTTGAATTCGTCTAAGACCGTTTTTCGATGATGAAAATTATCTCTTAATTGTATATCGAGGTCAGGGATAATGTCATTCATGTGTGTTTTGTGTGCTTAGCATGTCGATTAGGTAAAAAATATTACAATCCTTAAATCGCACGATTGCATGGACTCAGTGTATAATTATTTGAATGAATTAACGTTGATTATTCAGTAATAAGTTAATGACAGAAATGAGGAATCTAGAACTTGATTTGGGGTAGACTTGAGACAAAATTATAGGTGAGGTAATTCCAGAGGCATGATTTAAGCATTCACTTTTATCGCTTGAACCTTTTGAAGCTAACCTGAAAAATTTAATCCCTCGTTACCCTGTCGAAGCTGATAATCGTTTCAATTCTGAACACGTTTCAATACTCAATCCAATTAAATTTTTCCAAACCGTTGTCGCTAATCCTAAGTTTCAAAATGAGTGAAATCAAGTTAGTGTTAGTTTATTGTCACACCCCACCCCGGACACCTGTCACCTGTCACCGTGGGGCCGGCGTGAGGTCGACCCGACCTCATCTTAAAATCAAACCCACTAATAAACGACAAGGTGCATACAAAAATATACGACCACAAATTCTGACCATATACAACATCCCTAACTAGGGACACATCCGTCCCTGAATTATAATGGCAACAAAAGTATAACAACAATGAAGCCCTCACAGGTTCGCCTCAAACAGCTCCTCCCAAAAATACTTCCATACCACACCATCGCTGGACTCTACCTAGTGTCAGTAGGGGACCGACTCCTAACTGTTGTACCTGCGAGTGTACTACCTTCTTAGTAAAACTTTTTTTTTAAAATAATAATACATTCTAAATATTACTACAATTAAATATGGATCAAACATAAGTATATAAACCCCACATAGCTGGTAAAATCTCCAGTATAGAAGTAGTGAAAATAAAGCGATATAGATAAATTCCATCCAAATCCATTTAGTATAGAATCATACCAATCACCATAATAAATAATAAATCACCCAATATAAGTAAAACACCACATCTCAAACACACATCTCAAACCACCACAACACACACTGGCTAGCCATAGTGATCGTTTTAACCTCACGATCGGGAGTTTGCAACGGTACCATACCATCCGTAGGATATGCCTTCCTACGAACACCCATCACTCCGCCGAAACGGATAATCACTGTGTAGTGTAAACATCTAACATCACTCTGCCGAAGCAGATAAACATCACTCCGCCGAAGTGGATAACATTACTCCGCCGAAGCGGATCACATTACTCTGCCGAAGCAGATAAATACCATAGCATTGTCAAATTAATAACGTCATCATCAATTCACAAACCAATATTATCGTCTAATCAATATTGGCAAATCTCAAACATCACCCTCTATTTCCAAAACTGATTTTTAATCCAAAATCATATTTCTCATTTTTCTTTATAAAAACATCTGATTCCACCAAAACCATTTTCTTCTTCTTTTCAAAAACCATCGTAATCTCATGAAAATCCATTTTTACCAACTCACCCAAAACCTGCTTGATCCACAAAATTTTTAAAGCGTCTAATGTAAATACAACCATTTTCTATCATATATAGATATAAAAATAGTTTGGTAAGAAGATAGTACACTCACCTGATTATCCGTTTTCGAAGACTTTAACCGCCTATTCTCTACCGGTACTCCAATGCCTACGAACCTAATAGTGATAGGTCCTGAATTAATATTTTTATGTAAAAATAACCTAATCATGAAATGCAGGCCCTAATTTCCGTAATCTTTTATTCCCCGTATTTTATTATGAAATATTACTATTCAACTAATGTTACTCCGTTACGGTTTATTATATCAAATTTATTCATGTGAGCGGTCTCACTATTTCATATCGCCATTTCAATTTAAACCATTAAATACATATATTAAAGAAGTTCGAAATTCTACCTTTCCCGAATTTCCCGATGGCCGCGAGATTGGATTTTTATTTCTATTGGGGGGGGTTTGTGCAATTTTCTCTTCTTTTTTTTTTTTTTTCTTTTTCTGCTTCTTCTTCTCCCGCTTCTGTTTGCTGTTCTACTCCCGCCGCCGCCGACGAACCTCCGATCACGCCATCTCCAATCAATCACACACAAACCCACCCCCCAAACGCCAAACACATGCATTCACTGTTACTGTCCTCTAATTCGCAACACACACACGGTACCCACAACACACACATAAATTGTCCGATGACGATATATACCCACACTCGTCGGAGGAGCACGCACAGAACAACCACACACACACCCCACCGGACCTCAGAACAAAACACACACACAAACACGCTCACCCCGCGAAGTCGACGGCAGCCTCTCTCTCTCTACTCTCCACTCTGGCGACGACCACCTATAACGACTATAAACACTTAGAAAACACGCCCACACACCCCAAATCACGTACCCACAACTAAACACTTACATACACACCTGGAATTCATACTCCCACTCATCGACGACGACACCGTGACGATCGCCGATAATCCCCACCGTCTGCGCACACACACATACCCCAACAACACTGAAGAATACACACCCACATACCGATACATAGCAGATGCGCACACCCACGCATGCCCTGCTCTCTCTCTCTCTCTCTAAACCACACTCCGGCCAATTCCGGCGACGACGATGATGATCAACACACACCACCGCCACCTCCGTCGACGAAACTCACTGACCGAACTCACCACATACACCTACACCGCATCACACACCCACACGATGAACATGTGACAACCCCATGCCACCGGACGATCGACGGCCCACCGACTCCCCCATCGTCGGACATTCTCTCTATCTCCTTTATCTTTCTCCGTTTTCGATTTCTCTTCCTCCTTTCTCCTATGTGTGTGCATGTGTGTATATATATATATGTGTGAGAGATCGGCCACATATCCTCTCCGAGCTTCATTTGATTACACGTTGCCCATATATATATATACACACATGTGTGTGTGTGTAAACCGTAGGAAAAAAAAAATATTAGTGTAATTACACTCATCCTCCCTTTATTTTGTTAAGTTTTGAATTAAACCCAAATTAATATCTAACATTTTAGAAATTATAAATTGACCCTTAAGATATTTAAATCAAATAATAAATTACGCCATCTACACCGTTATTTATTTATTTTATTTTATTTATTATTCTTTTTTTTTTCTTTTTTTTTTTTGAAACTTTTTAAAATACGACTTTAAAAATCAGGATCATACAACCCTTCCCCCCTAAAAGAAATTTCGTCCCGAAATTTATCAACCAATAGGAATTAATAACTCAATCAAATCATTTATACATCAGTCATGCACCACAAAGTTACATTTGTCACACTTCATTCTAGACTAGTTGGTTTTTATGTAGGGTCCCATAATCTAACGTCACCCTTAATTCGTAACCGATAATTTTTGTCAAATCATTTCCACATTCATTGCAATATTTTCATTTGCAATCGTCAATATTATATTCAAAATCCAGCAGACGGGGTACACCTTGGTTGGTAATACCCATTCCAAACAACCAGTTTGCAACAATATCTTCATTCACATTTATACCAACAATACTCGCAACTAACCTCATAAGAAATAGCTGGCTCAAACCCCACGTGAATTGGGTCGAGAGACTAACAATCATCGATTCCAGTATTTACATCAGAACTTTTAATAATCCCATAAGCGTTTTATACTTAGTATCACCATCCCATGTTAACTAATAAATCTTTCGCAAGATGTCCTTACGTCAAAACCACATAGATACCACCAAACCACATCAACCCGTATTAAAATACGTTGAATGGGTCATCTATAAAAATTTCTTTCATGCCTTCACATTTAATTAAGTCCCTAGCAAAGCCGCGTGCTTCAATTATATTCCAGTCTACCTACTCACGCTTCAAACATATGTAAATATGAAGAGAAGTACCTAACTACATCCCAACTACAAAATTTCAAGACATCAAAAAAGTCATTCGGGATAATTCAAATTATCCTTCCCGCATGAGATCTCAGTGACCCTACATGCCGACTTCGCCTAATAATTAGTAGAAGATCAATACATCTAATTGAGTTCTTTTTTTTTTTTTTCCAACTCCGTGTCCTATATAAAAAGGTAACCACACCGGGCTGTCTCCAATTCTCGAAAATTTTCCATTTTCCTATCTCAATTCAATCTATTTGACTGAAGTCATACATCCTTTTTATACAACGCTTTATTCGGTATCACCTTGATCCCTGGAAAGGTATCTATGAATTTAAACACATTCTATTAGCGCCACGTGATCCTCCTCGCTACCAGAAACTCCCAAATGCAACTCCTCAACATATCCTTCAATATCTGAATCACACCTCTCGATTGACCGTTAATCTACAAATAAGAAGAGTTACGAACTCTTGACTTAACACCCAAAGCAATATGGAAACTCAACTAGAACGTTAAAATAATTATCAAAATTTGGTACTACAGTTTCTCCAATAGAGAAATATTACCTGGAATTAGCTACCCAACTTTCTATATCTACAACATGCCGATTTTACGATGGTATTTATTACATATAAAACTCACATTTTAAGATATCACCATTCAATACTGCATTTCGGATTCATCCGCGGACTGTTCATACCACAGTGACTTTATTTGCTTTGATAAAAATTATATTCTAATTACATAACGGTGACAACACTTACTCATTAACAATTCAATTTATCAAATACGGTCAATCAATTTATCCAAGAGCAACTATCAATTATCGGACGAATAAGTCACACCGGCATCTTATCCCAATTTCATTCGACACTTATATTGAACCGGTGCCTTATGCAACTGAACAATCCCGTCAATGTATACTTAACATACGAATCAAGACTCACTTTTCCATTCTGGAATAGGTAAAGCCTACAATGACTTTCCTGGATATTAATACTCGACCCTAATTTTCGCTGACATACGAGTCACCTAACAACAAATTCTGCGATTTTTCATTTTCCTCCAAACTACCGATAATGCTCCCTCAATCTTGATACAGTTTGATATCACCTGGAATTAGCTACCCAACTTTCTATATTACCTGGAATTAGCTACCCAACTTTCTATATTTACAACATGTCGATTTTACGACGGTATTTATTACATATAAAACTCACATTTTAAGATATCACCATTCAATACTGCATTTCGGATTCATCCGCGGACTGTTCATACTACAGTGACTTAATTTGCTTTGATAAAAATTATATTCTAATTACATAACGGTGACAACACTTACTCATTAACAATTCAATTTATCAAATATGGTCAATCAATTTATCCAAGAGCAACTATCAATTATCGGACGAATAAGTCACACCGGCATCTTATCCCAATTTCATTCGACACTTATCTTGAACCGGTGCCTTATGCAACTGAACAATCCCGTCAATGTATACTTAACATACGAATCAAGACTCACATTTCCATTCTAGAATAGGTAAAGCCTACAATGACTTTCCTGGATATTAATACTCGACCCTAATTTTCGCTGACATACAAGTCACCTAACAACAAATTCTGCGATTTTTCATTTTCCTCCAAACTACCGATAATGCTCCCTCAATCTTGATACAGTTTGATATCACCGGGGTGCATTGTGTATATTGGAATACGTATTTCTTTAAAATCTCTTTCGTCAAATGGGCATCATTAGGAACACACAGTCTATTTTCAAACATCAAGACTTCATCATTATTTCTGACACGATCGTCAGCTCTACGACCATTTCTCACTTTATCTCTAATCTTTCTCAACTGGACATCCAACCTCTATGCTTTTACAAAACAGTTGATCAATGTCGATTTCCAAAATCAGAGTATCAAACAATGTTGCCATCTGACCAATCACCCATTACACTCACAAGGTCATTCAATGCATAATTTAGTATGAACAACCTGAATGTACACAACCCAACTTACCAATTTCTGACTTAAAGCATTGGCTTCGACTTTGGTCTTCCCTGAAAAATAATGGATGGTGCAATTGTAGTCTTTAATAAATTTTTATTCAACGCCTCTACCTCAGATTTAGTTCCTTTTTGAGTAAGCAACTATTCCCAACTCGAGTGGTCAGTGCATATCCCACAAATCTCGTCATACAGGTAAAATCACTGGAACATCAAAACAACTACAATCACTGCCATTTACAAAAATTTCGAGCTTCAAGTACACTTTTCGGCCCTTCTCACTTTTCGGCCCTTCTCAATAAATCATAGCTTTAGCTTCCTTTGAATTCACGTGAATGCTATTTCTCAAGATCACATGTCCCAAATTTACCACTCGATCCTACCAACCTCACATTTACTGCACTTGGAATACCATTACTTTTCTCACATCATCAACAACACAATCTGGAGATGTTCTACAAGCTCTTCTCTACCTTCAACCGGATCACTGTTTCCCCCACATCACAGTCCCTGACCTCCAGTTGGTAATATCCTACTCAAAATCTAACACCCTGATCTTTCGTAGTTGATTAAAGTAACCATCAATTTTAATCGATGAGTTATTAACACTGGGTCTTCATGGAGAGAAACACCAGGTCTGAGTTAATCGTGAGTTAACAGTCTAATTTATTGTAACGACCCGATTTCCCGGAGCCATCACATGGCTTCTCCTATAGTGACTTCCTACACTTAAAACTAACTCACTCGAATTCCCCATACTCAATAAGTTGTAATTACGAACTAAGTGCAATCACTCTTCTACTTCAAATTGACCCCTTTAAAATTCCAAGGTTAAAATTAAAATCCCAATTTCCCCATATTTTATATTTAGCCAACTTATTGAGTCGAACGTTCAATTCATTAAACTTATGGAACCTATTTTACAATGGCTACGATTATTATTCATTCCACTTTAAGATTTGATCTTTCTCTCTTTGTTTCTCTCTTTGTAATTTAATGTTTTATTGTAAATGATGATTAATATCTCTTGGTTTAATGTTTCAATGGCCAAGATCATGTTAGATTAGATAAATATTAGCTAGGGATCGATGTAGTTGTGTAAATACTAGTTTGATTTAATATATATTTCTTTAATGGTTGTTTGCTTTTAATTCCAATTGTGTTTATCATTTTATGACAACTTTAATATGCTTGATAAGGTATTAGGGTTGGACTTGAGAATCTAAGGTTTGACACTCGGAAGAGGTAACCCTGGATTCGGATTAGGGTAAACATATTGTTACGATCTAACGCCCCAGGGGGGCGTTAGTTAGTGTGCAATTGATGACGTTGGGGAAAGACTCACACGGCCTAGAGTCGTTAAGACATTGAGGGGGATCTCTTTATTGACATGAAGTCGCGTATTCTCCCGTCTTACACTCAGAAGAGGTGGCGGATGAGTTTTAGAACCGAGATTGTCGGATACCATAAACTCCGTTATTGTTAACTAAAATGAAATCAAACATGTATTAAGTGAACGAAATCAATCTCTAGTCAATCAACTTAGTCAGGATTAACCCACAAATTGTAGTTCAGCTTAGTTTTAATTAGTTTTATTTTAAATCATTTCCTAAACCGTCTGGATAATATGAGACTATGCAAATTGTGGTATTCAACTTATTCAATCCGTCCCTATGGGAATGATTTACGATCTTAAAGATCCACTATAATAAAACTAAACCTCGTGCACTTGCGAGTAGTCATTATGCGAGCGCATAACAAACGCTTCAACGTACAAGTGGCATCCTGAAGAGCTGAACCATCGAGTGGAGTAAGTCTGACGTTCAACTCAAGATGAGTAGTGGCAGTGGTTGAGTCAGTGATTCCAGTCTTGGAAAGGAGATCCGAGGCATATTTGGCCTGGGAGAGAAAATATTCATCAGAACTAGATGAGACTTCGAGGCCAAGAAAATAGCTGAGCACGCCAAGATCTTTTATCTCGAATTGGCCACTAAGAAACTTTTTTAGTTCAGAAATACCACATAGATCATCTCCAATAATAACCATATCATCTATATACAGTAAGAGAAGGATAATACCGTTGGCAGTATAGCAAATAAACAGATCCGAATTATGAGCACTGATAGGTGTAATTTACCTATCTATTTTCAAATCGAACTTGTTAGTTTTTGAGTATGTCTATTACGTTTTAATTATTTTTGGTATAAATCAGTTGTGTGGGTTGAAAAAGAATGAAAACGGATCGTAAACGATCAAATCGAATCAAGAACGGTGGAAGAACTATGGTAAAATAAACATAAGGGCAAAATTCAGAACTGCAGCCCACTACCGCAGTGGTCAATATGCAGAGAAGGCCTAAATATTACTGAAATCCCACCATCGCAGTAGTGAGATCCACCGCCGTGTCCACCACCAAGGTCATGACCTAGCCAACATACTCACTGCCGCGACGGTGAAACCCACCGCCATGGTGGTCACCATATACACAATTTAGATATTTATTTAGATATTTCGTTTCCCTATTTATTCTTTCCTCCTCTATTCCGGAAAAAAAAAGATCTCATTAGAGACTCCTTAGGCTTAGGATATTTTGAGAGTGTTTTAGGGAGTGCTCAACCAAATCCGAAGGAGAAGAACACGTTGCGAAGAAGGAGAAGCGATTGTCGAGCGGTTTTAGTGGTAAATCTTTGGACTACTACTAAGTTGCTTTTGTTTCTCCCTTTATTTTCTTAACTTCGGTAGTTTGTTAAGCATGTTTAGCTCGTTTTTTATTGTATAAATGGTTATGGCCACGAGCTAAAAGGATTTTATCTAGAAATTAATATATTTATGAAATTATCGTTTGTTTGAGTTGTGTTTTGTTAATGGTTGTTCTTCGCTATTTAGATTGTATTTACCATTATTCTTTGATTATATGCTTGCTTAGATATATAGAGAATATGGGGTTTGACACTCGAGAGAGGTAACCTCGAATTTGGACTAGGATAAACACAACGCGGCGATCTAATAACCCGGGGGGGAGTTAGAAAGTGTGCAATCAATGACGTTGGGGAAAGACGCATGTGACCTAGTGTTGTTAAGACGTTGAGGGATATTTCTTCATTGACTTAAAGTCGCATATTCACTCGTCTTACACTCAGGAGAGGTGGCGAGTGAGTTTACGATACAGAAATTGTCGGATAGGTTGAATTCCGTTATTGTAAACTAAACGAGACCAAACACGTTCTTGTAAATAAAGTTAATCCCTAGGAAATATTTTTCCTAAACATCTCAATATAATATTAGTATAGTTAGATTAATTAACTTAGTATTAGTATTAATTAATTATAAACTCAATTTATGTCGCCTAGATAAGTTAGGTTATGACAATTGCAGTACTTGATAATAATCTCAACTAATCCCTGTGGATATGAAAACCTCTACTCCTTCCCATCTATACTAAAACTTGACCCGTACACTTGCGATGAAAGTGGCGACGTAATATTTCGCCACCAAGTTTTTGTCGCCATTGCTGGAGATTGTGTTTTAGATTATTGTTGATATTGTGAGTTAATAACTTGATTTTAATTTAGACATTTTTTATTGCTTATAATTTTTGTTTGTAGTTTTATTTTCTATTTCTTATGCAGGGTACTTGACGATGTTAGATCGACGAGTATTGATGCATTTCTTTCAACAAGATTTCAAGCCATTTTACTGTACTTGGGATCAATACAAGGATTTTTTACTCTGGTTTCTGAACCATCATTTCCCAAGGGAGTGCTAACTACTGAACTTCCTCGATGGGTTATTAGCCGCTACCAGAAATTAGGTTGAAGGAGGAAACGACACCACCTCTTTCAACCAATTAACCACGAAATAAGCCTATCAGTTGTTGGAAGACATGGTCGAGTTTGATTTTCATTATTGGAATTATTTACCAAGTTATCAAAGCTTGGGAGATAGTTCCAACCTTTTGCGCCATTGGATACACACCGGACCAATATGTTGAGTCGTCCCCCGCCCTGGAGGAACTATTCACTAATTTTATTAGGAAGACTCAAGCATTTTGGAGGGAAACAAATGACCGGATCAATGAGCACGAGGATCGTCTCGACAATATGGAGACGGTTTGCACTAAAATCGATGCAACCATAACGTCTCTTCATATCAAATTGGTCAGGTAATCTACTTTATTGAGGTTGAGTCAGAGACGGTGGCACTGATAGATGAACAATCCACATCCGAATATGAAAGCCACTGTGAGGAACTGGAAACGACCGGAAGGAGCTTGGGAGAGATCAACTATGATTATTCAAATGAGACGGTAACTCAAGCATGGATCGACGATTGTGATTCGTCGCCATTGGAGATCCAAATTGTGATGCCACTATCGATCCCAGACGATCACATCTACGAGGATCCGATGTGGCTCACTTGTCCTTCACAGCCAAAAGCAATGGTCTTTCATGCCCACCAAGCACATAAGCTGGTGGAGAGTCGAGTTGAAAGTTAGGACCAAACAATGTCATATCTCCCCAGTCTTGAGGGCATTCTGAACCAAGACTCATACGTAGTGTTATATGACACTTACTAGTCGTTCTCCGTGTCGGGCCGAGGACAATAAACCACGCGCTTCTTGGGAGGTAACCCAATGTCAAAAATAAATTAAATCCGTCACAGCCGACTTGATTTGGAGGCGAGATTTTCTCGCCTCCCAGGTACGTGTTCTAAACCCCTGTCTTCATTTTCATGCTATATGCTATCATTAGGATCACTGATGGGTTGTTAAGGACACTGTCCGTGTTAAGTTTGATGATGATGTGTAGTATATTTTATTATTATTTTTTTCTATGTATGCATGCTTGTTTAGGATTACTTTGTTTAGTTTAGCTGTTGTTTTATGCTGAGTTTTGACTTCATTTGGGCCATTACCCGATGATGAGTCTGTCCCCTGGTTGTTTATTGAGATCGAGCTTAAAGCTCATTCATGTGTGTTCTGTGTGCTTGACGTACCGTTTTAATAAAAATTATTGTAGATCCTAAATGCACGACCACATAAACTCAATGTATAACCGTCTATTTGATTTAAAAACGATTATTTGTCAACTAAATTCATGACAATAAGGATTTTAGACCTTGATTTGGGGGAAATTCGAGGCAAAATCCTAGGCGAGGTAATTCAGGATATGTGATTTAGGCATTCGTTTTTATTGCTTGAGCCTTTGAAGCTTACCTTGTAAAATGTTTATCCATCTTTACCCTATCGAAGCCTAAAAGCCATTTCAATTTTGAACACTTAACAAGCACCCTAGCCGATTGAACTTTTTCCAAACCTATATCACTGAGCCAAAGGAATAATTAGAGTGAATACAGTTAGCAGTTGCAATTGCTACTTGAAGTGAGCGGATAGGTTTAGGGCGAACTTTTAATTGGTTCGGTATTCGAGTACTCACTTGTCGTTTTTCTTTCATTTTAACCACACCTGTGAAATTCTAATAATCAAATAAGTTTGGGGGTGTGGTAAGTTAAAAAAAATGTATATATAGTACAATTTTTGTTTTTTTTTACAAGTGAGTACGTCTTTCTTAAAAAATATTGTTCAGGGTTGTTTCAATTTTATCTATGGGGTTTCGAGTGTGAGAGTTTTAATCATGTGCCTCGGGTATTGTCAAGTTAACAACGTTAACCTATTTTATATTTCTGATATACCCTTGGCCATATTCCTAAACCGAACCAAGACCTATTGATCTTTTTTAACATCCGAGCCTACATTAGTGGAGAATAAAACTCGGGTCAGGCTTATAGATTCCCTATACCTAAATGGTTTCAGTTATGAACTTTATTGAGGGATAATCCCATTTGATCAACGGATAGTTGTATATTTGAGTTTTAACACACACAGTTTGATAAGATCTAGAATGGCGCTTACTATTATTGAACGTTAAAATTCTAGAACACCACATGGTATATTTTATTCTTGAACTTGATAGGATTAGGGGCCGATGAGGGAAAAATCGTTTGGCCAGTAAATGATATTCAAAACTTGCACATTATTATTCTTAGTATTTTTCATTTCTAGTTTTTAATTTCGAAATTATTTGTTATATTTTCTTGTATTGTGTGGGTATTTTCCTCGAGAACTAGCAAAATTCCAAGTTTGGGGGTATTTGATAAGTGTAATTTATCTATCTATTTTCAAATCGAACTTGTTAGTTTTTTACTATGTTTATTACATTTTAATTATTTTTGGTATAGATCAGGTGTGTGGGGGTGAAAAGGCATGAAAATAGATCATAAACGATTAAATTGGATCAAGAATGGTGGAAGAACAGTGGGAAAACAAGCATAAGGGAAAAATTCAGAATTGCAGCCCACCGCCGCAGTGTCTTGACCACCATCGCGGCGGTCAATATGCAGAGAAGGCCTAAATGTTGTTGAAAGCCCACTGCCATAGCGGTGAAACAACAGAAAGGTCTCTAATCCCACCGCCGCGGCGGTCACTCTGCACACAGTTTAGATATTTATTTAGATATTTTAGCTCCCCATTTATTCTTCCCTCTTCTATTCCAGCAAAAAGAGAGCTCATTAGAGACTCCTTAGGGTTAGGATATTTTGAGAGTGTTTTGAGGACTGCTTAACCAAATCCGAAGGAGAAGAACACGTTGCCAAGAAGGAGAAGCGATCGTCGAGTGGTTTTAGTGGCAAATCTTCAGACTACGGCTAAGTTTCTTTCATTTATCCCTTTATTTTCTTATCTTTGGTAGTTTGTTGAGCATATTTAGCTCATTTTTCATTGTATAAATGGTTATGACCATGAGCTAAACGGATTTTATCTAGGGATTAATATATTTATGAAATTGTCGTTTGTTTGAGTTGTGTTTCGTTAATGGTTGTTCTTCGCTATTTCAATTGTGTTTACTGTTATTCTTTGATTATATGCTTTCTTAGATATATAGAGAATACAGGGTTTGATACTTGAGAGAGGTAACCCCGAATTCGGATTAGGGTAAACACAACGCGACGATCTAATAACCCAGGAGGGAGTTAGAAAGTGTGCAATCAATAACGTTGGGGCAAAACTCATGTGACCTAGTGTTGTTAAGACGTTGAGGGGGACTTCTTCTTTGATGCGAAGTCACATATTCACTCGTCTTACACTTGGGAGAAGTAGCGAGTGAGTTTATGATACAAAGATTGTCGGATAGGTTGAACTCCGTTATTGTAAACTAAACGAGACCAAATACATTTTTGTAAACGAAGTTAATCCCTATGCAATCTTTTCCCTAAACATCTCAATATAATATTAGTATAGTTAGATTAATTAACTGAGTATTAGTATTACTTAATTATAAACTCAATTTATATCGCCTAGATAAAGTTAAGTTATGACAATCGTGGTACTTGATAATAATCTCAACCAATCCCAGTGGATATGACAACCCCTACTCCTTTCCATCTATACTAAAACTTGACCCCTACACTTGCGGTGAAAGTGGCGACGTAATATTCCGCCACCAAGCACTGGGTGTAAACCCAAACTGATAAATGTTAGTGCTGAATTTGGCAAACCAGGCACGTAGAGATTGTTTAAAACCATATGGGGCACGACGAAGGCGACAAACTTTATTTCGGGGAGCATCCAGGCCGGGAGTGGTATGCATATAGACTTTTTCAAGAAGAGCCCCATTGAGAAATTCATTTTTGTCATCCATTTGAAACAGAGTCAATCTTCGAATAGCGGTGACAGCAAGGAGTGCACGAACATATGTAAGCCTCGCCACTGGAACAAATGTCTCTTCATAGTCAATGCCATATTCCTGAGCAAATTCTTTGGCAACAAGTCAGGCTTTATATCATTCAACAGAGTCATTCGAAAGTGTAGTGATCTTAAACACCCATTTGCACTCAATGGATGTTTTTCCAGGGGTAAATCTACAATATCCTAGGTATGAGTTTAGGCTTGGGCTTGACGTTCTTCATCCATTGCTTTCTACCAAAGAGGATTAGTACAAGCCTCCTTATAAGATTGAGGCTCATGCAGACAATGTATAGTGGAAAAACAATAATAATCAACAAAATAAGATAGGTGGCAAGTTACCCTGGTAGATCTGCGGGAGTAATTTAGATGATGGCTCTCAGAGGGAGTCAGTGCAGACTCATCAAACATAGAAGTATCCTCTGGCACAACCGATTGAGTCGGATGGGTGAGGTCAGCTGATGGTTCTGAAGTTGGAGTTGGGTTTGGAGAGGTAGGATCAACTAGTGGTTCCAGAACGGAATGGGTGATATCAGTTGGTGATTCTAAGGTGGACTCAACAGTACCTAAAATAGGATGCTCAGGAAATAACTGAATAGATGGATCAGTAAAGAATCTGAAGTTAGTAATGGTTGATACGTCAAATGACCATAAGGAATATAACATGTGATGTTCCCAAAAAATGACATGACGAGAGATACGATGGGTTTTATAAAAAGGATCCCAGCACCGATACCTCTTATGTTCAATACCATATCCAATGAAACAACATAGGTGAGCCCTTGGTTACAATTTGTTGTGTTCATGTGGTTTGAGAAGAACAAAACAAACACAACCAAAGACTCTGAGTTCAGAGTAATCAGGAGGTTTACCGAAAATGTGCTTCAATGGGGACTGATTCTGGATTGTGGCAAAAAGTACACGGTTGATTGTGTACACTACGATTAAGGCAGCGTTACCCCAGATATGTTCAAGACATGATGACGAAATGAGTAGAGCACTAATGGTAACAAAAATATGTCTATGTTTGCGTTTGGCTCGTCCATTTTGTTGGGAGGCTCTAGGGCACGAGCGCTGGAGGAGCATGCCATTTTTGTGAAGTAGGTTTAGAAAAGCACGGTCTTTATATTCCATTGTATTATCTGAACAAAAAAATTTGATATTCCGAGATAATTGAGTTTGAACCATAGAAGAAAAATCAAAATATATTTGAAAGAGTTCAGATCTGTTTTTCATAAGAAACAACCACGTATAACGAGAATAGTCATCCACAAATATAACAAAATAGCGAGTACCACCCATTGATGTATGAGGAGAAGACCTCCAGACATCAGAATGTACTAAATCAAAAAGTGCAAAGGAAATAAACTGACTCTCATTAAATTGTAAAGCCTATTGTTTTATAAGTTGACAATGAATACAATAAAAAGACTCATACTGCAATAAATCTAACTGACCATTAGAAATAAGATAATGTAGATGACTGGATGAAGTGTGACCTAACTGAGAGTGCCACAATTTCACGGGTGAGAGTGCTGAGATGGATACAACTAATTGGTTTGATGATAGTAAGGATGAGACATGGAGGTGAGTGAGCTCAAAAAGGCGTCCAACTTTACGGCCGATTCCAAGGAGTTTTCCTGTCTGAGGGTCCTGCACACGACAACCATTAGAAGAAAAATACAAGTCAAGTCTAAGGTCACATAGTTGTTCAACAGATATAAGGTTAAGCGTAAGATTAGGGACCAAATATTTGTTAGGGAGAGATAAATGAGAACTGGCAACATATCCAGTGTAGCTGACCAACATATTTGATCCATTAGCAGTATGAATAGTAGGTACATGCTCATCACGGGTTTTAGAGGAAAAGATAGAGGCATCAGAAGTCATGTGATTGCAACAGGTAGAATAAAAATACCATCGAGATGTACCGGATGTAGCTGACATGGCTATATTGTTACTAGTTTTATTTAGAGCCTCGGTAAGAGCGATGCAGAAACTACTCCAATCAGGTGTAGAGTTGTCTGAAGTTGGTGTAGTATTAGTGGCTACAATAGAAGCATTCCTTAGCTTAGAATAAAACAGATTGCGAGAGCCTCGAGAGCAATATTGGTTCCCATTGGACGGATTTCAAGATGGAAGCTTAAGGAAGTCTGTAAGATAGTGACCAAGTTTTCTACAAACTTTACATAGGCGAGAAGGACATTTGAGAAATTCATGCCCTTATGAATGACAATACCTACAGTATAAGGGCTTCAGAAATGGGGTGGCCTTGGTAGCTGGTGTGGTAAGAGCAACTGGTGTTGCAGGAGCAACTGGTACTACAATGGCAACATCTATATGAGATCCATATAATATAGCAATACGTGTTTCCTCACTGAGTGGATCAAAAAGGACGTTGTTTAGAGAAGGTATCACACCCCGGTATATGATTGAAGCTCGTACAGACTCAAATTCTTCACTTAAACCCATCAGGAATTGCATAACATGTGTCTCAGTTTGATACTTTCCATGAACATTGGCATTTTTTTGTGCATTCCCAAGTTGGCTCAGTGAAGGTTAACTGGTTCCATATAACAGTCATCTAAGATAGAAAACTGTTGATAGTTTGCCCAGGTTCTTGGCACATGCTATAAAGAGTGGAAAGAAGACAATACCGATTTGAGATGTTTGCCTTTGTGTAGCAGTGCTGGAGAAGATCCCAAGCTTCTTTAGCTGTATGGAGTGTACCAAATTGAAGTTTGATCTTTGGAATAATGGGGACTGGTAGCGGAATATTATGTCTTTACTTTCACCGCAAATGTATGGGTCAAGTTTTAGTATAATTGAAAGAATAAAGGTTGTGGTATTGATAAGTGTGATCTACCTACATATTTCCAAACCGATTTTGTTAGTTTTAGAGTAGTTTTTATATTTATTTTTTTATGTTTTAATTAGTTTTTATTCTTTTTTGTATAAATCAGGTGTGTGGGGGCGAAAAGATAAGAAACTGGAGCGAAAACGATGAGATCGAACTAAAAACGGTCGAAGAACGGTGGAAAAATAATCTCGAAGACAGTATTGTGAAAGAAGCCCATCGCCGCGGCGGTAAAGATACAGAGACTGACTTATCATTGCTGACCATCTATCGCCGTAGCACGATACCACCGCCGTGGCGCTGAAAATGCAGGATATCAACCAAGTCCACCGCTGTCTTCACCGTCTAGGCGGTTTACTAACCGACCTACTCACTGTCGTGGCGGTGAATCCCACTACCGCAACGGTGACTTCTACACAGCTTAAGATATTTATTAGATATTTTTTAGATATTTTGCCTATATATATCCCATCTCCTCCCTCATTTTCTCACTCTTCCGGCTACTAGAGCCCCTTGGGCTATACTTAGGGTTGGAATTAGGAGTTTTAGAGGGAGAGCTCACATCCCGAGGTGGAGGAAGACGGCGGAGCGATCGTTGAGCGTTCTTAGCGGCTAGTCTTCGGACGAGGCTAAGTTCTTCGATTTCTTCCCTTATTTCTTTAACTTAGGAATTGTGAGCATATTTAGCTCATTCTTTATTTATAAATGCGGTTATGGCCGTAGTTAAACATGGATTATATAGGGATTAACACGATATTTATAAATATGTTGCTTATATAGGGCAAGATTCACATGACCTAGGGTCGTTAAGACGTTGAGGGGGACTTCTTCGTCGACTCGAAGTTATATAATCCCTCGTCTTACAATTGGGAAAGGTGGCGGTGGGGTTTTATAACTGAGATTGTCGATAGAGTAAACACCACGCGATGATCCAATGACCCGGTCGGGAGTTGGGTTGTATGCAATCAATGACGCTAGGTGAGACTCACGTGACCTAGGGTCATTAAAACGTTGAGGGGGACTTCTTTGTTGACTCGAAGTCATGTATTCCCCTGTCTTACACTCAGGAGAGGTGGCGGTCGAGTTTACAAACCGAGATTGTCAAATAGGTCGAACATCGTAAACGTGAGTAAATCGAGATCGAACACGTATTTGTCAACACGTTAATCCCTAGACAATTTTTTCCCCTAAAACATATTAGTATATTAGTATAGATAAATTAGGATATATTAGTATTAGTATTAATTAATTATTTACATTTTTTATTGCCTAGATAAATTTAGGTCATGACAATTACGGTACTTGATAATAACAACACTAATCTCTGTGGATACGATAACCCGATCTTTTACGATCACACTATACTAAAACTTTGACCTTATACACTTGAGAATAGTCAATATGCGAGGATCAAATTCCTCCACCGTACACGTATCCACAGGGATTAGATTAAACTGTCATCAAGTACTACTATTGTCATAACCTAACTTTATCTAGGCGATTCAAATATAGATTTTTGTTTTATAAATAATATATTAAAGTAATTAACTAATTAAACTAAAATACTATAATACTAATATTGACGTTTAAGAGAGTAAATTGTCTATGGATTAACTTTGTTCATTTAAACGCGTTCAATTCAATCTAGTTTACATTAATGACATTCACATTATCCGACAATCTAGGTACCGAAATCTCACTCACTATCTTTCCCGAGTGTAAAGTGAATGAATATGTGACTTCGCGTCAATGCTAAAGTCCCCCTCAAGCGTCTATATGATACTTGGTCACATGAGTCTTGCCCCAACCTCAAGGATTGCATATTTTCTAACGCTATTTCGGGTTATTAGATCATCACATTGTGTTTAAACCCTAGTCCGAATCAAGGCTTACCTCTTCCGAGTGTTAAACCCCGTATTCTCAAAATCAACCCTAATAGCATAACAAGCATATCAAGAATGTAATAAAACGGGAAACCCAATCGGATAAAAATAAATAACCGATAACGAAACAAAGATTCAACCAAACAATATTTTTTGTAAACAAATTGCTCCCTAGACAATATATGTTTAGTTTCTCATGGACATAACCACATATACAACAAAATACAAGCTAAACATATACCAAACTATCAACCAAAACTAAGAAATAAAGAGAGAAATAAGGAGACTAGCCGTTATTCGAAGAACCGACACTAAAACCGCTCCAAGAATGTTTCTTCTTCATGGTTTTGTTATCTTCTCTTGGTTGATAGGGTTTGGAGCTCTCAAAACCCTCTAAAAATGTGCTAAGTGTTTGGGGAGAAGAGAGGATTAAATGGGATTAAAAAATATCTCAAAAATATCCCAAAATATCTAAAGGATTTAGTGCTGAACCGCTGCAACGATAGGAAGTCAGTAGGCTTTCTGCTGGATGACCGTTGCAGCGGTGGGAATCACCGTTGTAGTGGTGGAGCCACCGTTGCAGCGGTGGTCAAGCAGAAGGTTTCTACTTGATCCTATTTTTTTGACCGCTGCAGTGGTAGAGCTGTAGATTCGGGATGACCTTTTTTTGCACTTCTTCCCCATTCTTCCACCGACTTGCTAGTTTATGGACCGTTTTCATCCCTTTTTGTCCCAAACACCTAATTTATACATAAACAAATAAAAATATATTAAAACTCTATAATAATATTCAAAAACTACCAAAACCAGCTTGGAAATAAATAGATAAATTACACCTATCAAATACCCCTAAACTTAGAATTTTGCTAGTCCTCGAGCAAAATACTCACACTAAAATAAAAAACACAACTAAATTAACTAACACAAAAACTAAATATGAATAAAAACACAAACTACCTAAACATAAACAACCTAAACATAATGGTATAAGAGTTTTGAATTCAACTATCGATCAAAAATTTTCCTTAACAACCCCCAATCATATCGAGTTCAGGAGTAAAACGCTCCATGTGGTGTTCTAGAATTTCAACATTCGATAATGAAAAACACCATTCTAGATCCTATTCAAGTGTGTGTGCGAAACTCAATAATATAACTATCCAACAACCGGATTGAATTATCCACCAGTGAAGCTCACGACTTAAACCGTAAAGGATTAAGATATCCATATGCCTGATTGGGTTCTACTCTCCACTAATGTAGGCTTGGAAGTTCAAAAAGATCAATAGAACTTGGTTCAGTTTGGAACATTTGGCCAAGGGTATATCGGGGATATAAAATAGGTTAATGTTTTTAACTTAGCAATACCCAAAGCATAATGCTTGACACACAATCACTCTTGAACCCCCACAGATTAATTCAAAACTACCCTAAACATACATTTAAGTACTTTGTACTCAATTGTCAAAAGAAACGGAAATAGAATGATATTTACATATGTTTTTTTTTTTTTAACGAACCACGTCCCTAAACTTATTCGATTATTACAATTTCACGGGTGTGATTAAAATAAAAGAAAAATGACAAGTGAGTACTCGAATACTGAACCAATGAAAAGTTTGCCCAAAACTCAACCGCTCACTTCAAGTAGCATAAACGAATGCTAACTTGATTTCACTCAAATTGTGCCTCGATTTAGTGACTTAGGTTTAGAAAGAATTCAATTAGCCAGGGTATTTATTATGTGTTTAGAATTGAAATGGCTAATTGGTTTCGACATGGTAACGAGGGATAAACATTTTAGAAGGTAAGCTTCAAAGGCTCAAGTGACAAAACGAATGCCTGAATCATATCTCCTGAACTACT
Organism: Eucommia ulmoides; assembly: GCA_016647705.1. NCBI lineage: Eukaryota > Viridiplantae > Streptophyta > Magnoliopsida > Garryales > Eucommiaceae > Eucommia > Eucommia ulmoides. The sequence continues at coordinate 26,248,402 of CM028325.1, read as the reverse complement.
TCACCTAGGATTTCTCCTCAAGTTTCCCCTAATCAGGTTCTAGAATCCTTAAAATTATCATGAATTTGGCTAATGGATAATCGGCCACAAATCAATTGAATAGCTATACATTGAGTCTACGTGCTCGTGCAAATTAGGATCCACAATAACTTTTACCAAAACAACAAGTTAAACACATAGAACACACATGAATAGACATTACCCTTGACCTCGAAAAACAATCAGAGGATAATATCATCATCGAGTAATGGTCCAGATGAATGCAAAACTCAGCACACAATAACAACAAACAAAAACATACTACACTAAATTAAACAAGCACGCATAAAAACAAATTAACTTAAACTACACAACAAACAACAAGTAATATATACTAAACAAACTAAACATCACCCCCAAACTTAAAATGGTCAGTGTTCACAATGATCCAATCATCAATCTCAACATTTAGCATACATTATAGTAACGAAAGGGGTTTAGAACTGATAAGTGTAAATTACCTATCTATTTTCAAACCGAATATTGTTAGTTTTCGAGTACGTTTAGTACGTTTTTAATACGTTTTAATATGTTTTTATTCTTTTTGTATTAAAACCGGTGCGTGGGGTGAAAATGTATGAAATCGGAGCATAAACGATCAAATCGTATCGAGAACGGTCGGAGAACGGTAGAAAAATAAGTAAGGCGGCAAGATTCTGCAACCGCCGCGGCGGTGAAGATGTAGAGAAGACAAATGTTACTGACAGATCACCACCTAGGCAGTGAATCCCACTGCCTAGGCGAACCTTAATCGACATACTTCACCGCCGCGGCGGTCAACCTCTACGCAGTGTTAGATATTTATTTTAGATATTTTGTCTATTTATACCATTTTTCTCCCCTCTCTTTTGCTGACTCTGGCCATTACAACCCTTAAGGCTTAGGTTAGGATATAGAGAGAGTATGGGGAGTGCTCGAACATATCCGAAGGAGAAGATCAACACGCGGAGAAGGAAAATCGTTCGATGGACGATTTTAGCGGCTAATCTTCGGATATCAGCTAAGTTCATCTGTTTTTCCTTTTATTTCTTAGCTTCTATGTATGTTTGAGCATGTTTAGCCTAGTTTTAATTGTATAAATAGCTATGGCCATAGGTTAAACGTGGATTGTGTATGAGATTAATATCGTTCATAAAAACGTAGTTTTGGTTGAGTTTTGTTTCTTTGATGATTGTTCTTCAATGTTTGAGTGTGTTTATCATATTGTTTGTTTATTGTGCTTATATTTACATATCGAGAATACGGGGTTTGACAAATCCTAGATACGGATTAGAATAAACAAATGCCACGATCTAATAACCCGGTCAGGGTTAGGATTGTGAACAATCTATGATGTTGGGGCAAGACTCATGCGACCTAGGGTTGTTAAGACGTTAAAGGGGACTTCTTCGTTGATTCGAAGTCGTGTATTCCCTCGTCTTACACTCGAGAGAGGTGGCGAGGGAGTTTTAGAACTGAGATTGTAGATAGGGTAAACACAACGCATGAAATCAAGGACGTTGGGGAGAGACTCACGTAACCTAGAGTCATTAAGACATTGAGGGGGACTTTTTCATTGACACAAAGTCGCATTATATCCCTCATCTTACACTCGAGAGAGGTGGCAAGGGAGTTTACGAACTGAGGTTTTGTGTGCGATCAATGAGGTTGGAGCAAGACTCATGCAACCTAGGGTCGTTAAGATGTTGAGGGACACTTCTTCGTTGACACGAAGTTGTGTTATATCTCCCATCTTACACTCGGGAGAGGTGGCGGAGGAGTTTTAGATACCGAGATTGTCTAATAGGTCGAATACCATTATTGTAGACTAAACGATATCAAATGCGTTTAAGTAAATAAAGTTAATCCCTAGATAATCCACCCCATAACTATCTCGTATCAGTAATTAGTATAGTTAAATTAGTATTTTAGTATTAGTATTACTTAATTAAATTACATTTTTAGTGCCTAGATAAAGTCAGGTTATGACAATCGCGGTACTCGATAGTAATCTCAACCAATTCTTGTGGATACGATACCCGACTGAAAAGTCTGTTATATTAAAACTTGATCCGTACGCTTGTGGTGAAAGTGGTAGCGCATAAATTACGACCACCAAGAACACATACCTAGGAGACGAGATAATCTCGCCTCCAAATAAAGTCGGCGGTGAAGTTCTAATTTATTTTGAACTTGGGTTACCTCCCAAGAAGCGATTGGTTTATTGTCCTCGGCCTGATAAGAGAAGGGCTTGTCAAAGAGCGACTTTCGCCCATAGTAAGTGTCGTACAACACCACATATGGGTCTTGATTTTGAACGCCCTCAAGCTTAGCGAATTGTGGCATTGTTCGGCTCGTGCTTTCAACTTGATTTGGTTCCAGATTATGTACTTGGTTGGCCGGAATGAATGTTGCAAAAGGCGAAGGATGACAATTGAGCCACACTGGATCCTCATAGATGTGATTTTCTTAGATCGGTGGCGGTATCAATATTTAGATCCCAAATGGTTGAGAATCACAATCGTCGATCCATGCTTGGGTCGTCTTCTCATTAAAATTATCGCCATTGAACTCACCCAAGTTTATCCCGCTCATATCCGGTTCCTCAGGATGGCTTTCACATTCGGATGTAACTTTCTTGTCTCTGAGTGCCACCATTTCTGCCTCGACCTCAATAAAGCTAACAAGCTGACCGATTTGAGTCTCAAGAGACTTTATGGTCTCATCAATTTCAGTACAGATCGTCTCAATTTTGTCAAGAAGGTCTTCATGCTCATTGAGTTGGTCATTCGTTTCCCTCCAGAATGCCTGTGTCTCCCCTATAAATTTAATGAACATTTCTTCCAGGGTGAGAGAAGACTCTACATGTTGGTTCGGGGTGTCAATCCCTGGCGCCGATATGGTGAAACTATCCCTCAAGCGTTGGTAGCTTGTTGAATAATTCCAACTCTAAAAATCAAACTCGGCCATATCTTCCAACAACTAGTAGGCTTCATCCGTGATTAGTTAGTCGAAAGAGGTGGTACCGTTTCCTCTTTCCACCCAAATTCTTGTTGCAGCTAATAACCCGTTGAGAAAGTTCAATAGTTGACACTCCCTCAGGAAACGATGATTAGAGAACTGGAAAAAAAAATTCTTGTATTTATCCCAAGCACAATAAAACAGCTCGGAATCTCGTTGAAGAAATGCAATAGCACTTATTGATCTAACGTCTTCAAGCACCTTACAAAAGAAACAAAACTACAAAAAAAAAAAAAAAAAAATTATAAACACAATAAATGCCTAAATTAAAATCAAGTTACTTACTAACAATATCAACAGCAATCTAAAAACCAATCCCTAGAAACGGCCCCAAAAACTTGGTAGCGGAATATTACGTCGCTACCTACACAACAAGTATACAGGTCAAGTTTTGGTATAATGGAAAAAGTAAGGGTTGTCATATCCACAAGGATTGGATTAAACTATCGTCAAGTACTACAATTGTTATAACCTAACTTTATTTAGGCGATTCAAATTTAGATTTTTCGTTTTATAAATAATATACTAAACTAATTACCTAATTAAACTAAAATACTATAATACTAATATTGACGTTTAAGGGAGTAAATTATCTAGGGATTAACTTCGTTCATTTAAATGCGTTCAATTCAATCTAGTTTATATTCACAGCATTCATATTATTCGGCAATATAGGTATCGAAATCTCACTCACTACCTCTCCTGAGTGTAAAGTGAATGAATATGTGACTTTGCGTCAACGCCGAAATCCTCTTCGAGCATCTATACGATACTTGGTCACATTAGTCTCGCCCCAACCTCATGGATTACATACTTCTAACGCCCTCTCGAGTCATTAGATCGTCACGTTATGTTTACACCTTAGTCCGAATCCGAGGTTACTTCTCCCGAGTGTCAAACTCTGTATTCTCAAAATCAACCCTAATACCATAACAACTATATCAAGATTGTAATAAAATGATAAACACAAGAGGATAAAGATAAACAACCGATAACGAAACAAAGATTTAACTAAACAATGTTTTTTTATAAACAAATCTCTCCCTAGACAGTATATGTTTAGTTTCTCATGGCCATGACCATAACCACATATAAAACAAAATACAAGTTAAACATATACAAAACTATCAACCAAAACTAAGAAATAAAGAGAGAAACAAAGAGACTAGTCTTTATCCGAAGAACCAATGCTAAAACCGCTCTGAGAACGTTTCATCTTCTTGGCTTTGTGATATTCTCTTGGTTGATAGGGTTCGGAGCTCTCAAAACCCTCCAAAAGAACGTGCTAAGTGTTTAGGGCGAATAGGGGATTAAATGGGATTCAAAAATATCTCAAAAACATCCCAAAATATCATAAGGATCTAGTGCCGGACCACTACAGCGGTGGGAAGTCAGTAGGCTTTCTGCTGGATGACCGCTATAGTGGTGGTCAAGCAGAAGGTTTCTGTTTGATCCTGTTGTTTGATAGCTACAATGGTGGTTTCATCGCTGCAGCGGTGGAGGTATAGATTCATTTTGCACTTTTTCCATCGATCTTCCACCGACTTGCTCGTTTATGGACCGTTATCATTTTTTTTTGCCCCAAACACCTGATTTATATATAAACAAATAAAAATGTATTAAAACTCTAGAATAATACTCGAAAACTAGCAAAACTGTCTTGGGAATAAATAGATAAATTATACCAATCAGTGGTACGAAACCATGTGAGAATCTAGTGATTTTTGTTATCCCAGTCCTCTAGACGGTCAATATATTTGTTAGCATCTTCGTCGTCCTTCTTCTTGGGTTCAATAATATCTGCAGTCACGTAACGCCACAATTTTCGTTCGCAGAGAAAATCAGACATTTCTTGAGCCCACACAACATATTTAGATTCATCCAAAATAGTAGTGATAACCAGTGGTAAGTCTTATTCATCCATAGGCACAAAGAGGGAGGTGAATTGGTGTTGAAACCACAAAAATATAAAAGAAAATATGTTCTATGAGCGTCAAATCACAAAATGGAGGTCGAAAATAGAATCAAAAAGTCAAAAAATCCTAGGAACCGATCTAACTTTGCAGAAAACCGGTCCAAAAATACTTGAACCCATCAAAGAAATCACCTTGGAGAAAGCTGATAACGTGGCGGTCAACGGTTAACATGGCACCGACATGGTGCTAAGATGGAATTGAGGTGGCACTAAGGTGGCATTTAGGGCTGATGTGGCAGTGTTTACGCTAGAACAAATGGCGGCGGTGCCTGAATCTAGTCTAGGAACACATAGGCCGTGCGTGCGAGCGCGTGAATCGTCAAATCTGGAGGTTCTTTATGTCGTTGGAATCGTTTTGCCGAGATGATTCCGATGGTATATTGTATGTTGGAGTTGGAGCCTTGGTTGAGACGATAGAGCCCAAAAATCTGAGACGACGAGATGAGGTGGTACTATAGGCTGTTTTAGGCGCGTGACAGCGCGTCTTATCTCCGGTGGCGGTGTGTTTGATGGCGATGTGTTCGTCTCTACAAGATGAAGATGATGGTATGGTGGTTGTTGATATCGGAGTAGTGATGAAGCCTACAATAGCGCCGAAAGTCTCAAGAGAATAATGACGGTGGCGGCGGAAGCTTTTAGGGTTACAAAAATTTTAGGAAAAATAGGTTTAGGAAAGACTTGCTCTTGGTACCATGTTAAGATAATTGAGAAGTGAGAGAATATGAATTATATATTGATATATGTGAAAGAGAGATTATAGGATACAACGATATGTACATATATTTATAAGGGAAGTGGGAGTTAGAGTTTTGTCCTAATGAACTAGGTGGGTCAAGCCCATATAATACATTAAGGGAGATAAATGATAAAATACCCTTGTATTTAGAACTAAATACTAGTCTTTTATCTGTATTTTTCTATATTTTTTACAATTCACGAACACTAGGAGGGAAGAATACTCTCTTTTGGGTGGGGTATGTGGTTGAGAAGGTGATCTAACAAGTACATGTGTACACTTTTAGTCCAACTACATCTCATCAAACTCAGAGAACTTAGAAATGGGTAATCCCTATAAATAGCCTTACATCATCTGCTTCTTGTCATCCACAACAGAAAGAACAAACATCTCCTTACCCTTGCCAAAGCCTCCCACTTTTTGAACTCCTGTTCTTACTCTCAAACAATGGCTTTTCAAAACAAATATTGCATTCTCTCTCTGGTAATGGCATCATCACTCTCAAGCACCCAAACCTAGCCACCTCTTGCGAGCTTCTCGATTGCCAACTCTGCCCACATTTCCATCTCTCTCCACAGCGCCTAAGACCATACTGTCGCTATTGCCCACCATCCTGCAAATCCCATCATTACCTATGCTGACACTGCCCGCCGCGATTCCAAAAGTGAGTCTACCTCCACTACCGACTACTACTTCTCTCCCAAACATTCCCACAACAGTTCCTTCTCTTCCTACCATCCCAACTGCAATTCCTTTCCTCGTGCCACCGCCATCCAAATAGTGTGTTTGATCAACTCTCTGAGAGTGCGTGTGTTCACATTATTCTAGTCTATATAATTTTCGGTGTACTAGGGATTTTGGGTTGTTGTTCCATGGGTTGTTATTTCCCTTGATTAGCTTGAATGTTTAATATCTCTTCTTTTGGAGTGTGACTTGTATTTTATTTTATTTTTTTTATAAGTTCTATGAATGATATTCATTTTTTATATGTATTCATTTTCATTCTAATTCTAAATTTGAAGTGAACAACCAAAACACAGGGAATGACGAATTTGGCTTGGGGATGGTGATGGCAATTGGGGCGGATGTATATTCTCCAACCCACATCTCGTCTTCTAAACTCCTAATTAATTCCTTTGTTGCGTCAAAATTTAGCCTAATTTTATGTAGTAGGAACTGGGATCAAGATCATAACCCTTTATTATGTATGTACAATTTCCCTTTTATACTCCTGCCTGTTGTGCACAGTTGCGTTTGTTACGTTTATGAGAAAATAGAAAATGCAGATGAACCAAGCCGTCCGTGAACTATTTAAGCCCAATTCAATAATAGTGCATTTGAAACTTATTCATTTAATAAGCAATCGAAATTGTGCCTTTTATTTAAACTCGTTTATTAAATGAACAAACATCATATTGTGCGTGTTTCGTTAACATTTGTGAACAACTCGAATAATAAAAAAATTAAACACGTTTAATATTAAAAAAAAAAGTAAATTAGATTCTTGAATTTCTTTAATAGTACAATTTACAAATTTAACACAGCATAATTTAGTAAATTAATTTGATAAATAATAATTTAACATATTTATATATTATATTGATTGTTTATAAATATGCATTATTGTTTATAATTCTTATATTTTAAACTGTTTGTAAATTAAATATTTATATTTTGTATGTATATTTTGAATAGAGTAAATAGAATTTTTTTAAGGCGACGATTTTCTCATAAATGAAGTTACGCCAATTTTTTTGGAAAAAGCAGTCGCCACCTAACTTGAGTTTAAATGGTGTGCTAGATTATCGAATTAAAAAAAAAAAAAAAAAAAAAAGGCTTAAGTAACATTTTGACTCCAAAAGGTACGGTTCGACTAGAGATCCATTTTAAAAGGGCTCGGGAGTCAGTTATACTCGAGAATTTATTTTAAAAGGGTTTGGGGATTCATTTTAAGTCTGAATGTTTTATTTGATTTTGAAAAACTTTTCTCAAAATAACTTTTTGGATTTTTAAGAATAAAGTGGGACAAATGTTTTGGTATTTTTTTAAAATGTTCTCCCAGTATGATCTCTTGTCAAGTATAGATGAATTAACAAGAATGACTAGGGCGGGGGGGTTATTATGACTATACTTAGTTTAAGGTTACTTTGGCAAAGCTAAAAACATTTTTGATAGAAGGGTAAAAGTCAAAATGCTTGATCAAAAGAACATTTTTTAAAGTTCTTATTATAAGGAAAACATTTTATTTTTTTTTGAAAGAAAATGATGAGTTTATATAGAAAATAAGGAAAATATTTTTCATAAAATCCTTGAAATTAACCTCAAAACATTTTATCGAAAACAAAACACTCTTATGAAAACATTTTTATGAAGAAATTATTTTTCAACACACAGAGAGAAATTTTGTAAAGAAAAATGTAGTTTCGGGATCTTTTCCAAGAAGAAATCAATTTTTTGTTAAGAAAACGACTTTTGGTTTTGAAGAAAACATTTTATGAGAAATTGAATAAAAGTTTCGATTTGCCAATTTAACCTTAACTAAAAACCGTCTTGGGGAAGAGTCTCTTCAACCCACCATTTAAAGTTTCATGAAAGTTGGGAAACCTAAAGATGATGGTACAACGAAACCCTCCCCTCTCCACTTTTCCTTTGTTAAGACTTTTTTGTTTTATTTTTTATTTTTAGTGAAAGCAGTAAAAATATATAAGAAAGTAAATTGCAGGAATTTAAAATGTGGAAAGGCGCAGAACAGAAAAGTAAATTGCAAGAATATAAAACGCGAATAGGCATAAAACAGAAAAATAAAGTGCAAAACTTTAAAGCGCGGAAAGGCACATAACATAAAAGTAAATGATAAGAATAGTAAATAACATAAATTTAAAGATTGGAAATATGCAAGTATTAAAATAAATGACAAGAATTTAAACTGCAGAAAGCCGCAAAATAGAAAAGTAAATGATAGAAAAAGTATATTGCAAAAAGTAAAGTGCAGAAAGACGCTAAGAAGAAAAGTAAATGATAGGAATTCAAAGTGGGAAAAGGTGTAGAACAAAAAATTAAATGATAGAAATTAAAAGCGCAAAAAGGTGTGGAAGTTAGGGATGTGCAAATACCCTACCAACCCGAATACCTGACTCTAACCCGCCCGAAATGACCCGCTCGAATTTACTGCTACTTAATTTTGGAATATAGTGGTTGGAAAATGAACAGACCCGAATTTTGCGGATCGGAGTTCAATCCAATGATTTTTAATCAATTAAAGTTATTCCGATCCGAAATGAAGGCAAAACGATGTCATTTTGCACATATATAGATAATATATTATGCAATAAAAACCCTAGCTGCATCATTCGATTTTTGCCTCACCTTCATCACCTTACCACAAATCGCTTTTTCTCTCATCACTGAAACTTTATGCCTTCATCACTTCACTCTACAAGATTCTCTACAACTCGAATGGTCTGGTGATGATATATTAGCTAGCACGTTGAAAGATAGCTTCACTCATCAACTTGAAGTCAAGATCTCCTTTATAGCTTCACTCTTCAAGGTTTGAATTTCTCTCTGTTTTTTTTTTTTTCATTGTTTCTGCTTCTCCTCCTTATCGCCGATCCCTAGTACATATTTGTTTCTTCTCTCATTACTGAAGTCTTCCTCTCTCTTTTTTCCTCTGTTTTTCCCCCTTATGCTTCAGTACTTCTGGATTAGCCAATATCAGGTTGAGGATGCTATTGTGCTAGCGTTGGCACAACATCGGCATCCAAGCTGGGTTCGACAATCCACTGGTATGGTTAATGCTTATCTATAACTCATGGGGTACACTTAAATATGCACCCGAACCTACCTGAAATACCGATCGGATGTCATGTGGGCGGGTGAACAACTACAACAGACCTAGCACTATTTAAATTGGGATTTTTTCTAGGTAATTCGATATTTTTGGATCGGCCCATTTTTTTCCTTCTATACCCAACCGATCTGGCCCCTAAACACCTCTATGCATAATAGTAAAGTAAATGATTGAAATATAAATGCAAGAAAGTAAACCATTTTTAAGTGTTCTCTTGGGAATATTCTATTAGGTTTTGTACATTTTTGGGTCCTCCTTTAAAGCTGTAAAATGAAAAGAAAAAGTGTGTTCGGAGGGTAGTGAAGATGAACTACCTTAGTGGCTAGGGAAGTTTCTTCTCTTATCCTCTTCCACCTTTCTTTTAATCTCTTTTCTTTCTATTTATTTTCTCTCTTTTTGTTGGTTTTTTAGGATGGGGTAAGGGAAAATCAAGAGGTTTTTCTTTGGGGATTTTTAGAGAGAGAAAGGCTCTTGGAACCAATATTTTTCAAACTAACGAGGGGGAGAGTTCAGATACTATTTGAAGGGGGAAACTGGATTTTATAGACAACCTGCCATAAGCCTACTAACTTGTGAGTGTACAAGACTATATAGAGACTGTCCAGGATGTCTAACGATAAGGGCAACCTCCTATTACACGAAAAATATATTTTAGTCCTATTATTTTTCGTATTTGAGAGTTGACTATAGGAAATCCACCTCCTTAAGTCTTACCATAAGTTGGAAAGAATTGGGACAACTCCCATGGTTTCTAATGACACTCCATTGAGGAATCTAATGCTTCCACCTATTCCCGAGAGGTGCACATGAAGTAATTTGGGTAAAATGAGCACCCATTGTTAATAAAAATACAATTTTTAGTTTTTCTTGAAATTGATTTGAAAATAATGAAATTAAAACATCCAAAATATTATTAGAATGTTCAATTTTGAAAAATAAACTGAAAATGATCGCCAATTTGATGAATTCGGAGAAAACACATTTTTTAGGGTCAAAATGGAAATATCTACAAAATACTCAAGTTTTAGAAATTAATGGTTGGAAACAAAAATTAACCATATTAAAAGTGATATTCCTTTGAAAACCACATCTAATTTAATTAATTTGGCCCAAAATTAACTTCTAAAAATTTTAATTTTGACCCGAAAACTTTTAAATTTGCAGGAATCATCAAGGATTTCTGTTTTTTTTTTTTTCTTTCTTTTTTTTTTCTTTTAAATATTATGGAAAATTTTAAAAATGAAATCCAAAGTTGAAATTCGTCCCTTTAAGCATTTACTTAAATGTGTCCTAATATATACAATTTTGGGACATATATTGAGATAATTAAAAATTGTCTCATAAAAGATTATCCCAATAACTTATAATGACAATTATTTTGTCAAATTAGATTATATTTATTAGGATAAATTTTCATTCTTTATTACATATTTATTAAAATGTGTTTATATTATGATTATCTCAATAAGAATTTAAAATGACATTATTTACAAATTGCCTCTAAAAATGTTGGCCTAATATGTAGTTTTTGTTGTAGTAAGAGTGTTTTGGAGTTGGGGTTGGTAAAGACGGTGAAGGAGAAGGTTGAGGAAGAAGGGTTAAAGATAACTAAATAATAATAATAATAATAATAATAATAATAATAAATGAGTGTTTGTGTTAATAATTTAAAGGTAATGGTGGTGAATTTGGTCTTGAGCCGCCCACTCCGAAATCCAAGATAACTTATTGACAAAGGCCTAGGCTTCGCCAGTTCTGGACCCAGGCCCATAGACTTTAGTGGGCCAAACTCCTGGGGAAAGAGCAACGCCTTTGGGGAGGCCTGGGATCTATCCTAGGTAAGGGTCGGGTCGTCTGGTGCATACGAAGCGCGACGCTAACTGGCAAAGGGTGACTCACCCCCAAATAAACGAATAATATTTGCATGACATGGAGGATGCGCAAATAATAGAGCAATCATTATGCCATAACATAATTGGTGACGAGGCACTACATTCTTTCTCCAAAACTGGCCAGGGACCATATAGATACGCATAAGATGAGGGCTCAGGACTTTGGGATTATCCCCCTGGTGCTACCCATCTAGAGGCAACAGGATGGAGGCAATCAAGAACAAATCTATAAATTCACTATATTACTAATTTTCGGCAAAATCAGTTGGCGTTGTCATTGGGAAACCGCAGTTGAAGTCATGTTTCTTCTCTACTGTGATTCGATAGTTCTCTGTTCATGCTGACTCACTTTAAGAGTGTTGCCTTATGAGAAAATCCCCCTCTAGTACGAAAATCACAATCTGATCAATCGCATTTCCAAGAAACGCCAATGAATGCTCCTGCACCTAGCCTTGTGTCGGTATACGAGGAAGCTCGCCTTGAAATAATCAAGAACAAGGTCGTTGAGTTGAATCGCCTTATCGCACAACTAGTGAATCCAGTCCAGGCACTTTCCCGACAACCTCCAGAGGAAGCTCGTCCTCCTCCGTGAGGGGGCTCTTGCCAAGGCGCGCAGATGCATTTCACGGACTAGTCTCCGTTGGACCAGAGTACGTACACAACCCCCACGATGACCCTAGGAAACTACTTCCTTCTGGGGAAAAATTCATGCCATTAGAGATTTCTATATCCTTTACCCGAAGGCACCCATGTTGAATCACGGCCATGCCAGGCCCAAGAGTGGTACCCCCTCCGAGGACATACTCCAGTTATAGAGCATTGCCTTAATAAAATAAAGGTCAGGCTAGAAGCTCTAGCAGAAGGCATCGGGAAGTAGGCGCCTCGCCCAACTTGACTCCTTTCACCGGAGACATCTTGGATGAATCGGTGCCCTAAAGGGCCTTTAACACGCTGCGTTGCAAATCATTTCCTATTACCTTGCAAAGTTGAGCTTGGGAATCATATCTCACACTCCCTCCTTACTCCATCTCGTGTTTCTCTGACCTTGACTGGGAGTTACTGATTAGATTCAAACCTAGTTGCAAGAGGGCCAAAACCTCTACTCACTTTATCACTCTCAAGTAAGGAGAGGACGAGTCACTCAGTCAATTCCTCAACTGCTTCAACGAGAAAGCTAAAGATATTGAACACATGGATAATAGTGTGGCCCTTGTCGCACTCATAATTGGATTAAGAAAGGAAAAGTTCTTCTATTCCCACACCAAAAATCCAGCACAGACCTTAGATAATGCGTTGTCTTAGGGGGGCATACTTTGGTGAGGCGGACTCCTTGATAAAGGAAAAGGTCAGCAGTGAGAGACCCAAGAAGTAGGAAGATGTCCAAGAAGAGAGACAACCTCTACTGATGAGAAACAAGAAATTTAAAGTAGAATGAAGACTAAGGGATGATAGGTGAGTCCCATCCTAGAGACTTGAGTAATTTACACCCTTGAGGTTGCCCTTGGCAATGATCCTATGTGAGATCGATGGGAAAAATCCGCCTTAGGTGGCCCGGCCCGCTAAAAGATAAGGGGAGAAAAAAAGCACAAATACATACTACGAGTTGAATAAGAATCATGGTCACACAACGAATGAAGAAGGAGAAAAAAGATATGAGATACCCCCAGAGTAGAGGGACTGTAAAAGAAGGTAGTCCCGCCACATTGAAGAAGAAATCAAAATAATATATGGAAGGTTTGCCTCGGGTGGCGCCTCCTGCGGCACTCGAAAAGTGTGTCTCTGAGCCTCCAAGAGAAAGATAAAGATGAATAGTAGAGAGATCTTGGTGACCACGGTGCCTGATACCGTTATCACTTTCTCCGATGAGGATCTCAGAGGTTTGAATTTTCCCCACGATGATACCCTAGTCATCACGATTATAATCTCCAACTACCAAGTTCAAAGGATATTGGTGGATAGCAGAAGCTCCGATGACATCATTTTAGATTACCAGGTTCAAAGAATACTGGTAGATAGCAGAAGCTCCGCTGATATCATCTTCAGCGGATGCTTCGACAATATGAAAGTCGACCCCGGTAAGATCCCTCTAGAGACCTCTTCCTTTGTCAGCTTTTAGGGAAAAACGGTCCACCCCTTGGTGTGGCTCGACCTTTCGGTGTCCTTGGGAGAGAAACCTAGTAGAACTACCGTATGGCTCTAGGTTTTAGTTATAAATCGCCCATCTGTGTACAACACCATACTCGGACGACCCTCCATGAGTTTTCTCAAGGCCATACGCTCTAGGTTACCTGGCCATGATGTTCCCTAAAGAGAACGGGATTGGTATTGTGAGGAAAGACCAGACCGTCGCTAGGGAATGCTTCATGGAGACGATCAAGGATGACTCTCCACTAACAATGGAATAACAATTACAAGAGGTACCCGTGCTCACGCCCTTACTGGATAAGTTGGGGCACCTGCCTGTAGAGGATCCCGGTGGGAGAGCGCATGCCTGACGCTCAATGAGAATCTACTGTCCATCCAAATTAACCTTAAGGACAGTATTAAAATGGTGAAGATTGGGATTGAGATGGATACTGAGGTGCGGAAAGCCCTGGAGTAAGTCATTAAGAAAAATAGATATGTTTTTGCATGGTCACACTCCGACTTGCCAGGGATTGATCCTCGGGTGGCCATGCATCAATTGTTCATCAACCTTGCTCACTCACCTATTCCCTAGAAGATAAGGAAGTTTCACCCATAGAAGTAGACTATTATTGCCGAAGAAACTCAAAAGATGATAGATGTTCGGGTGATCAAGGAAATTACCTACCCAAATTGGCTACTCAACGTGATTCTAGCTAAGAAGGCGAGAGGGAAGTGGCAGATGTGCGTTGAATATAAGGACCTCAACAAAACAAGTCCCAAGGACTTCTTCCACCGCTAGGTACAAACTTTTTAGTTTCCTAGACTCATTCTTCAGGTATAATCAAATTCCAATGTACCCTCTCAACCGCCCAAAAATGTCATTCATAGTGGACAAGGACACTTACTGTTATAAGGTAATGCCATTTGGACTAAAGAACGCCTATATGACCTATCAAAGACTTGTGGACAAGATATTCAAGTTTAAAATTAGGAATTCCATGGAGGTGCATGTGGATGATATGTTATTCAAAAGTCTACTAGCCGAGCAATACATCCCATTCTCCAAAGGTTCTTCGATATTCTCTAGATGCACAGAATGAAGCTCAACCCCTCCAAGTGCGTCTTCGGAGCAGCCTCCAGTAAGTTTCTAGGCTTGATGGTGTCAAAGAGGGGGATAAACACCAACTGAGATCAAATCTGGGCATCATGGAAAAGTCCCCCCTCCCCCCCGCGCGCGAGAATTAAGAGATAAGTTCGGAGCCCGGCAGGAAGGGTGGCAGCCCTAAGCCGCTTCATCTGTCGGTCAAATGATAGATGTTTCTCATTCTTTATTCCAAGAGTTGAAGCTCTATCTTGCAACCATCCTGTTGTTAACTACGCAAGCGTTCGAGGAGAATTATTCCTATACCTCGTTGTATGTCTAATGTCCATGAGCTCCGCCCTGATTCAAAAGGTAAGGGCTACCCAAAGCCCAATTTTTTACTCCAGTCACATCTTAGCACTCGCCAAAGTTGGGTACTCAATGATGGAAAGGTTAGCACCCACCTTACTGGTGGTCTCCAAGAAAATTAGGCAATATTTACAGGCTCACCCTATAGCCATATTAATCGAGCATCCTCTCCTCTAGATACTCCATGCCTTGTACATGTTTGGGAGGCTGATTAATTGGAAACTTAGACTCGTCTGTGCTGTTGAAAGGTCCCCGAAATGTTCCAATGGAAATCCTCCACACGCCTAGTATTGACTAGGCGGAGCAAGTCAACTAGGTTGGTGACACAAACAGTTCCCCGTATTAGGTACAATACGCCAATATATCGAGCATGGCACCCTCCCAAGCTATAAGATAGAGGCCAAGAGACTCCAGTACAGGGCCTCTAGATATTTTATAGAAAACAGAGTCATGTACCAGATATCATTTAATGGTATGAATTCTTGATTCTTGTGTCCCAAGAAAGCCCAATACGTTCAGGCCGAAGTTCACGAAGGCATGTGCGGGAATCACATCGAATGGTGGTCACTTGTGTAAAAAGAAATCCACAATGGGTATTATTGGACAACGCAAGATCACGACGCAAAACTCTACGTACAAGCGTGCAATAAATACCAAAGGTTTGCACCAAATTCACAATTACCTCTAACATAGATAATGCCTATAAGCAACCCTGGCCTTTCGCCTATTGGGAAATCGACATCGTCGGACACCTCCTTATAAGTACCGGCCAACGCAAATTATTTTTGGTGGCGATCAATTATTTTATCAATTGAGTGTAGGCAGAACCTCTGGCCACCATCACCAAAAAGAAAATTCAAAAATTTGCATGGAAAAATCTAGTGTGCCACTTTGGTATTCCAAAGGCCATCATCACCAACAACAATAGGAAATAGTTTGACAATGACTTATTCATATAATTCTTCTCTAGATTAGGAATTCGGAATCACTTATCCTCTCCTGGCCACCCCTAGGCAAATGGCCAGGTAAACGTAACCAACTGCAGCATTCTCCACAAGATCAAAACATAACTTAGTAAATCCAAAAGATGTAGGTGGAGGATCTTCCAGGAGTCTTCTAGGCCTACTATACTATTGCCCGAACCCCAATGGGAGAAATACCTTATGCTCTCGATTTCGGATCGGAGTCAATTATTCCAGTAGAACTCCAAATCTCCTGCCCCAAGGTGGTGGGTTATGCTGAGAAAAGTAACAAGGCCAAAGTAACGCTCAACCTAGACCTCCTTGAGGAATACCGAGAACAATCTAAAGTGGAAAGGGCGGGAAACCAACAACGGGTGGCCCTCTGCAATAACAAGCGAGTCTCCTCCCAAGAATTTCAAGTAGGATACATGGTCCTTAGAAAGGTCACCGCTGCCACTAAAGAACCAGGGACTGGGAAGTTAGGACCCTCGTGGGAAGGTCCATATCAAATGACCTAAAAACGTACACCTATGGAAGCTTATGGCCTCGAAGCAGTAGAGGGGAGAAGGCTACCCCACCCGTGGAATGCAGAACACCTGAAAACGTACTCTTTATGAAGATCTTGTAACATCTAAGAAAATTAATAAAGAATTTATTATGTTTTATGCCTCACTCTATTTGATAATATGTGCCTGAACGTACGATTGACTAATGAGTATCTTAGGTGAGAAACTCTCAATAGTGAGGTAAAACACTTAAGTCGTCGATTCGGCAGCCATGGTGAGACACCCCTAGTAGTAGGGTCAAACACTTAAGTCATTAAACGACCACCATGGTAAGACACCTCCAACAGGGGAATAGAACGTCATTCGACCGACCGATGGCCATGACAAGTAACCTCCAACTAAGAAGGTAAAATGCCTAAGTCATCGGTTTAGCGACCATGGTGAGACACCCTAAATCCCAACTAAAAGGCCTAGGCCATTGGATGACGGCCATGGTCCGACACCTTTAACCACGAGGAAAAACGCCTAAGCCATCAGTAGGCATCTCCAGTGAAAAATTCCCGAACAGAGAGGTAAAAAGATTAAGACGGTGAAATAGTAACCATGGTAAAACACCATCTATCGTGGAGTAAAATGCCTAAGCAACTGAGCGATAACCATAGTAAGACACCTTTAACCACGGAATAGAATACCCTCGCTAAACTACCAGTCGCCATGGATAGAAACCTCTAACTGTGAAGTAAAATGCCTAAGATAATGACTCGGTTTCCATGGTGAAACGCCCATTAATGTGGGGTAGAATGCCTCAACAACTAAGTGACGGTCATGGTGAGACACCTCCAACTGCGGGGTAGAACGCCTAAGCGACTGATCGGCAACCACAACTAAGAACCTCTATTTGTGGGGTAGGCGACACGATCAAAACAGTTGATGAAATTAACGAAATGACATATTTATCCTCATAACAAAAGCGACAAGACCTAATGTTAGTGGACCACATACGCAGACAAGCACAATGATTTTCGCCCCATTATCGAGGATGTGAGAAGATGGAACACATACGGATCATGGTATTACAATAATACCAAAAAAGGTACTAGCTGATGACTAATCCGGTTCAAAACAACATCCCATTCATTCTCAGCTAATCCGATTACAATCCCACCACATGATAAACAAGAAAAAAAAAATAAGAAAGGGAAAAACTGTAAAACCAGTCTATCGCCAGCTCAGGGCCCCTCCACTTCGACATCTCCGGCAGTTGGGACTTTCTCTTCCGATACTAGCTGATAGGTGTAAAATACCTATCTAATTCTAAACCGAATTTGCCAGTTTTCGAGTATTTTATTGAAGTTTGAATACCGTTTTAGTTGTTTTTATTAGTTAGGAGCAGGGACGTAAACAATTGGTAAACCGAGCAAAATAGTGCGAAAGGAGTAGCCAAAAAGATGAAAAAAAAATGAGGTTTCAAATAACAGAGAAAATCCGCTTAGGTGAAGTTTCCATCGCCTAGGCGGACATTCATCAGAAAGTTGCAAAGTTGAAGATTTGAAATCCGCCTAGGCGAAGTTTCCACCGCCTAAGCGGAAATCCATCAGAAGGTTGCAAGGGCTTAAGTATTGAATTCGCCTAGGCGAAGTTTCCACCACCTAGGCGGAAATCTACCAGAACGCTGGAAGTACTGAACTCCTGGATAGAGCTGCACTGCTGTAAATTCGCCGAGGCGAAGTAGCTACTGCCTAAGCGGAATTCCGTTAGAAAGATAAGAAGCCAAGAAGTTAGTCCTCTGCCTAAGTGAAGATTCTACCGCTTAGGCGGAATTCTAACCGACTTAAGCACCGCCTAAGTGAAGTTTCTACCGCTTAGGCAAAAATCGCAAAACAGGTCAAAATATCTGTTTAGATATTTTTGAACCCCTAAGCCTATAAATACCCCTTGGCCACATCTGAAACTGGTTGTTGAAGAACCCTAACCCTAAAAAAGAGCTATTAAGCTATATTTGGAAGATCAAGAAGGAGGTTCATCGTTCGGATAAAGAAGGATAACTTGCGGACCAATCATTAGTGACAGTGAACCGTTTCACTTCCAGATTTGATCATTTCTCTCTTGTTTTATTATTTATAATCACTTTTTCATATCTAAGAATGTTTAATACCTCTTATTTTGTATGGTATATGGCTAAGAACTTGTAGTAGTAGTTAAATGTTACTTAGGTGTACTCAAAATCATGTAACTGTTTAGTTGAGTAAATTTATGTTACTTTAACGAGTAGTTTGTCTAAATCCGATTGTGTTTATAGTTATTCTTGTTATTATGCTTGTATTGATAAACCGAGAATGCGGGGTTTGACACTCGGGAGACGTAACCCCGGATTCAGACTAGGGTAAATACAATGTGACGTTTTAACGACCCGGGAGGGCATTAAAACGTATGCAACCCATGACGTTGGCTCAAAACTCACGCGACTTAGGGTCGGTTAGGCATTGAAGGGGACTTCTTCATTGACACGAAGTCGTGTAATCCCTCGTTTTACACTCGGGAGAGGTAGCGGAGGAGTTATTGATACAGAGGTTGTCGGATTAGATAGAAACCGTTATAGTTAACTAAATGAAATCAGTTATGCATTATATGAAAGAGATTTATACCTAAGTAATTAGTGTAATTAAAACTAACTTTATAGTTGTCATTTATCTTAGTATAGTAATTATAAAACAAACAAAATTTGATTAGTCGAGATAATATGAAACTATTGAAATCGCAATACTCACTTGAATTACCGGCCATTCCCAGTGGAACGATAGCCGATCCTAAAAGATTCATTATATTAAAACCAGACCTCGTACACTTGCGAGTAGTCCAATTACCGCGAGGAGGAAACAAAGTAGTTGAATCCGAGCGCGTACAAGTTTTTGGCGCCGTTGCCGGGGAACGGCAATGTGTTTTTCAATTAAGTCGATATTGTGATTAATTAGTTGAATGTTAATCACGAAAATTCTTTTCCTCTTAAATTTTATTCAATTCATTTATTTATTTTATTTATCAATTGAATTTGAGCAGTGCATGCGACGGAGTAAACGTATTGCTAAGCAAAAAGAAGAAAACTCTATAGCAATGGCCGGTGGACAGGAGAATATTCCGCAACCACCAGAGCCGCAAGCACTCCAGCCTCCGGAGCATGAGAGGCCACAACGAGTCCTTCGGGACTATTATCGGCCCCTTATGTTGGACAATTATTCAGGGATCTGGAGGCAGCCGATCCAAGCTAACAACTTCAAGTTGAAACCCGCCTTAATCAACATGGTTCAGCAGAACCAATATGGCAGGAATCTTCACGAAGATCCCAACGTACACTTGGCTACTTTTTTGGAAATCTGTGACACCGTAAAGATCAACGGAGTCGCCGAAGATGTGATAAGACTGAGGTTATTTCCATTCTCCTTATGAGACCGAACAAGGAGATGATTTCAATCGATTCAGCCGGGGAGCATTAACACTTGGGAGGACCTTGCACAAAGGTTCCTTACTAAGTTCTTCCCACCCTCGAAGACGTCTCAACTCCGAAGCGAAATTACGCAGTTTCGTCAGAGAGATTTTGAGCCATTATTTGAGGCATGGGAGAGGTTTAAAGACTTATTGAGAAGGTGCCCCCAACACGGTTATCAAGATTGGTTTCAAACCCAATTATTCTATAACGGGTTGGACGGCCAGACAAGAACGATAGTCGATACAGCCTCCGGGGGATCATTGTTGTCTAAAACCCCAACCGAAGCAAATGCGTTATTGGAGAAGATGGCGGCTAATAACTATCAATGGCCGAATGAGAGGAACACGGGAAGACGGGTCGCTTCTATCCAAGAATCGGACCATATTTCGACATTATCGGCCCAAGTGTCCAAGCTCTCGGACCAATTAGTCGCTTTGTCTACAAAAGGTGCTTTGTCGAATCAAGGGAAGGAGATAGCGGCATGTAGTTCTCAGTCCGAATTGGATAACGAGTTTGAGGAATGCCATTTTCTGAACAACCGTGCTTAAACTTTCAGGCCAGCTACCAACATTCCAACTCACTACAATCCCGGACTTCGTAATCATGAGAACTTTTCATATGCGAATAATCAGAACACTTTGCGGCCACCTCCAGGGTATGGAAATCAATCTTCAGGATATCCAATGCAAGCAAATCGCCAAATGCAACAACCGCCAATCCACAATCCGAAGCCAAATTTGGATGAAGTTCTGGGATCATTTATGAAAGAGACGCAGACTATGATGCGTGAGATGCATAATCACCTGAATAAACATGAAACACGACTGGACTCTATTGATACCACGTGTACCAACACTAATGCCACGGTGAAGGCTCTTGAGACTCAAATCGCGCAACTTGCTAGGGCAATTCAAGAACAACAAAAGGGGAAGTTTCCAAATAACACGGAAACCAACCCTCAGGAATGCAAGGTGATTAAGTTGAGGAGCGACAGAGACGTGGAAGTGAGGAGGCCTATAGAAACTGAGCCGGCTGTGAGTCGTGAGTTTCTAGATGATGAACCAAGAACTAGTATAGAGGAAGACGTTGAAGCAAAAGCCGATGAAGGGAAGGAGAAGCTAAGTGAAAACGTGAATGGGAGTAGCAACAAGGAGAAAGTTGAGGAGAGAAGAAGAGATGAAAGGGTGATACCGGGAAGAGTAGCATTTTCAGAGAATCCGCCGATTCTAGTCACACCATTGCCATATCCTCAAAGGTTCCAAAAGAGGAAGTTGGATGTTCAATTCGAAAAATTTCTTGAAATCTTTAAGAAAATCCACATCAACATTCCCTTTACGGATGCTTTGGAACAAATGCCCAATTATAGCAAGTTCTTAAAGGATATCATGACAAAGAAGCGGAAGTTGGAGGAGTATGAAACCGTGAAGCTAACTGAAGAGTGTAGTGCAATACTATAGAGAAAGTTGCCTACTAAATTGAAGGATCCGGGTAGTTTCACGATTCCGTGTACTATCGGGAAATCCCACTTCGATAAGGCACTTTGTGATCTAGGGGCAAGTATCAATTTGATGTCTTCTTCCGTTTATCAGAAGTTAGGACTCGGAAGTGCAAAGCCGACGACCATATATCTTCAAATGGCGGATCGTTCTCTAACATATCCTAAGGGGATCATTGAGGATGTGTTGGTGAAAGTGGACAAATTTATTTTTCTGGTGGATTTCGTGGTACTTGAGATGGAAGAAGACCGAGAGATCCCGATCATCCTTGGAAGACCTTTCCTTGCAACGGGAAAGGCCTTAATAGATGTGCATAATGGCAATTTGACCTTAAGAGTGAATGATGAAGAAATAAGGTTCAACATTTTTAATACTATGAACTTTCCGGATGAATCTCCCAATTGCAATCGAGTAGATGTTGTGGACTCTTGCGTGTGGGATTTCTTTCTTGCAAACATGCATATGGATTCCTTAGAGCACACTCTCACAAATTCCTTATCTATGGGGGATCTTCGTGAGGGAGGCTCTACCACAGACTTTGATGTTGTGGAATACGTGCTAGCTCTAGATGCTCAACCAAAAGTCGTAGATTGTCCTATTCATGTGGCGGAGATTGAACAAGTTGAAGACTCTCCCGAGAAATCAAATCCGCCTCACGGTGGGTTATTACTCAAGCAATTACTGGAACACCTTCGGTATATCTTTTTGGGAGAGAATTTAACCGATCCGGTTATAATCTCATCAACTCTGACGGAAGAAGAGGAGAGTAAGTTGCTAAGAATCTTGAAGAGGCACCGGTCCACTTTTGCTTGGTCTATTTCAGATATCAAGGGAATTAGTCCATCGGTGTGTATGCATAAGATTTTGATGGAGGATACGTTCAAACCCTCCATTGAACATCAATGGTGGCTAAATCCGGCTATGAAAGAAGTGGTGAGAGCGGAGGTGTTGAAGCTCTTGAATGCGGGGATTATTTACGCCATATCCGACAGTGAGTGGGTGAGCCCGGTGCAGGTGGTGCCAAAGAAAGAAGGCATGACAGTAGTAAAGAATGAGAAGGATGACCTTATTCTGACACGGACCATCACAGGGTGGCGTGTATGTATTAATTATCGGAGATTAAATAAGGCAACGAGGAAAGATCATTTTCCTCTTCCTTTCATTGATCCAATGCTAGATCATTTAGCAGGTTATGAGTACTACTGCTTTCTTGATGGCTATTCCAATTATAATCAAATAGCCATTGCACCGGAAGACCAAGAGAAGATGACTTTCACATGCCCGTATGGAACGTTTGCGTATCGACGTATGTCGTTTGGCCTTTGCAATGCACCGGCAACTTTCCAACGGTGTATGATGGCGATATTTTCTGATATGGTGGAGGAGAAAATGGAAATCTTTATGGATGACTTCTCAGTCTTTGGATCGTCCTTTGATCACTGTCTCTACCATCTGGCGCTTGTTCTTAACCGATGTGAAGAGAAGAATTTGGTTCTAAATTGGGAGAAGTGCCACTTTATGGTTAAAGAGGGGATCATCTTAGGTCATCGAGTCTCTTCCAAGGGGCTTGAGGTAGACCGAGCAAAGATAGAAACGATTGAGAAGCTTCCGCCACCAATAACTATGAAAGGAGTTCAAAGTTTCTTGGGGCATGTCGGCTTTTACCGATGCTTTATTAAGGATTTCTCGAAGACGGTGAAGTCGTTATGTCACCTTCTTGAGAATGATACTTCATTTGAATTCAATGAAGCTTGCATGGAGGCGTTTAAGGCGATAAAGGAGAAGTTGATCACGGCTGCAATAATGGTTGCTCTGGATTGGGAAATGCCATTTGAGATAATGTGCGATGCGAGTGACTATGCCCTTGGCACGGTGTTAGGCCAATGGAAGGAGAAGATCTTTCGCTCGATCTATTATATAAGCAAAATATTGAATGACGCCCAGGAGAATTACACCACAACGGAGAAAGAAATGCTAGCAGTGGTCTTTGCTTGTGATAAGTTCCGTTCATACATCATTGGGTCAAAAGTGATCGTCTATACAGATCACGCGGCTATCCGGTACTTATTTGCCAAGAAAGATGCCAAGTCAAGGTTGATTAGGTGGATTCTCTTATTACAAGAGTTTGATGCGGAGAAAGGGGGAGTGAGAACGTTGTGGCCGACCATTTGTCGAGGTTGATCCAAGATGACGTTGGTGACGAGTCTAATATCATGAAAGTATTCCCTGACGAACAACTCTTTGCAGTAGAAAATGCACTTCCGTGGTATGCTGACATTGTAAATTATCTTGCATGTGGTGTGTTACCACCTGAGTTGATGGGAGCACAAAGAAAGAAATTTCTTTTTGATGCTAAGTACTATCTGTGGGACGAGCCGTTGCTATTCAAGAAATGTGCTGATCAGGTGATCCGGAGATGTGTTCCGGAAGAGGAAATGTCTAGTATTCTCTACCATTGCCATTCATCACCTTGTGGCGGCTATTTCGGTGCGACTCGGACGGCATCAAAAGTACTGCAATCAGGTTTTCACTAGCCCTCTTTGTTTAAATATTCATATACGTTTGTAAAAACCTATGATAGATGTCAAAGGGTGGTTAACATATCAAGGAGGCATGAGTTGCCACTGACGTCAATTCTTGAGCTTGAGTTGTTTGCTGTGTGGATCTTGGATTTCATGGGACCATTTCTGCCCTCATTTGGGAAGGAGTATATTCTGCTAGTGGTGGATTATGTGTCTAAATGGTTCGAGGCCGTGGCAACACCTACTAATGATGCCAAAGTGGTGTTAAAGTTCCTTCAACATAATGTCATGACACGGTTCGGGACACCTCGAGCCTTAATCAGTGATGAGGGGACCCACTTCTATAACAAAATACTCAATGCCTTGTTGGCAAAGTATGGAGTGAGGCACAAGGTGGCGCTACCATACCACCCACAGACAAATGGCCAAGCGGAAGTTTCAAACCATGAGATCAAGCTCATTCTGGAAAAGACGGTTCATACAAATCGCAAGGATTGGGCGGTGAAGCTTGATGATGCTTTATGGGCGTATCACACGGCTTTTAAGACACCGATCAGCATGTCGTCGTATCGATTGGTGTTTGGGAAAGCTTGCCATTTGCCCGTTGAATTGGAGCACCGTGCATTCTAGGCGATAAAGAAACTCAATTTTGACATAAAAGCTTCTGGTGCGCAACGTCTCCTCCAATTAAATGAAATGGAGGAATTCCGGCATGAGGCTTATGAGAATGCCAAGCTCTATAAAGACAAAATGAATAGATGGCATGACAAAATGATAGTCCGGAGGGAGTTCAGTCCGGGCTAACAAGTCCTATTGTTTAATTCAAGGCTGAGGCTCTTTACCGGAAAGTTGAAGTCTCGGTGGTCTAAACCGTTCCGGATCAAGCATATCTATCCATTTGGAGCCATCGAGCTAGAAGCCGAAGACGGACGTACTTTCCGAGTCAACGGGGAGCGGATCAAGCATTACTTCAAAAATGAAGAGCAAGTTATGGAGAACATCTCCCTCGTTGAAGGATAAAGCCGGAATTCTTGAAACGTCCATGCTAGGGACGTAAAACCAAGCAACATTTTTTTAACGTGACATCGAGGGTAACGAATATTCCCAACTTTTGTATAAATACCTTTTTGGAGATCGTATTGATCTCGTTATATTAATTTTTTGTGGTGAATTGATGAGGTTAGATGCTTAGGATTGATTTGCATGCTAAAACTAATTTGAGGATTGAAGAGGAAATAAGAGGTGTAGAGAAACAATGTGAAAACCTGAAGGAATCCAGCTTAGGTCCACACTGGTAAAAATTCGCCTAAGCGGTAAACCTACCGCCTAGGTGAACATTGGACAAAAAGGCTGAGAAAACATTCTGGCATAATGTCGCCCAAGCGGTAAAACCACCGCTTAGGCGATAATTGGATAGAAAAAGTCTCAATTTTACACTGCCATAAGTTCGCCCAGGCGGTAAAACCACCGCCTAGGCAGAAAAATGAAGAAAAGCTGAGTTCCTACACTGGAGTAAATTCGCTCAGGCGAAAAACCCACCGCCTAAGCGGATTTACAACCAAATTAGGGTTTCACACTGGTGTAAACTCGTCCCAGCAGAAAAACCACCGCCTAAGCAGATTTACACCAGAAAGTTTTCAAAAAGAAAAGGCGCTAATCCGCCTAAGCGGTAAAACCACCGCCTAGGTGAATTTACGCGAACTCTATTTTTAAAATGCACAGTCCACTTCGCAAACGGCATTTCCCTCCTAAACATTTCAAGAAACCTCTCAATTTCACCATCCCAAATTCTTTCCCCCTTTTAAAGATTCATTCTATAGTGCTAAAAACTTGAATTTTCACCAAGAATCTTCCTCAAAACGTGGAATTCCTCCACCCATTCTCGAAAATTAGGGTTCGAGCGGTGAAACAGTGCGAAATCACCATTCTCCACTGATTTGATCAAATTTTTCGACAAGTGTCAATGATCCTATTCTTCACTTAGTTGATGAATTATTTGTTTCATTTGCTCATTTATTTCAACAAAACAATGGATTTGATTAGAACCCTAAACCCTTTAAACCCTAAATTGCGATTTTCATGTTAAATGGGATTGAGGAATGCTAAATGATAAACCCTATCATATTTTTGTGTTGATATACAATGTGAATCATGTAGTTTGCGCTACATTGCGACAAAAATGTGATTTGGTTATGGTTGGTAGGATATGTGTTGAGATTTATATCATGTGGTTTTGATTGGCATATGATTGATTAAATAGGGTATGGTTGGTTCGCTGACTAGGGTTTGAATCACTTGTTCTATTGTATTCTTGTGGTTGGTGTGGTGATTTGAATTTTCAGGGACAATGGCAAAGCGCAGGGCTGCCAAGCACCCAAGAACAGACGAACCTCTGTCCGCTTCGGATTTCAATTCCCTTAAGTTTGTTTCTAAGCAGGTGGAGGATCGGTATAAAGAACATGAGAATAAGCGGCCAGGCATCCGTCAAAGAGAATTTGGGCCTTTGAATGACCTTCCTGAAGAAATCAAGACGGTGATCGTACAAAGACGATGGCAACAATTCTGTGCCCCACCTCCAACGGGCGAGTTGGCCCTTGTTCGAGAATTTTATGCCAATATCGCAGAGGCCACAGAAGTTCAAACAAGGGTCCGAAACATTCCCATCCTATTCAGTGCCTATCATTTTAATGAATTGCTAGGGTTGACGGGGCCTGAAGCTTCAAGAGATTTAGACGATGTCGCCTCACCAACCATGAGTTCGGTGATTCAGGACTTGACGACAGGCAACGCACAATGGACCAACATATGGAAGGGCCAAGCAATCTTCAAGTCGCGGTTTCTAAAACTGATCCCCAAGATTTGGTTTTCATTTATCTGCGCTAATCTACTCCCGACGACCCATGTGTCTGACATATCCACGGAGAGAGCTTTCATGCTCTACGGCATCGATACAGGGACCCCCATAAACGTTGGCTGGCACATTTATTCTTCCATACTTCATGTTGCCAAGTCGAAAAAGGGTGCCCTTCATTTTCCTTTCTTCCTCACCGCGCTCTTTCAACGAGCCGAAGTTCGGATCACGTCCACAAGCCCCTTTTCCACCTGTGAAGCCACTTGATCTAGCAATGATTAACAGGTTATGGAGAGGCGGACCAGGAGAAGAAGAGGAGGGTCAAGAAGAGGAAGAAGCCGGTCCTTCAGAGCGACCAACGCCTACAACCAGCCGAGGCCAAATCGCACAAATCTTACTAGATGTCCGTAGTCTCCAGTCCGATGTGAGTCAACTTCAAGATAATTTGGCCCGGATAGAAAACTACATGGAGTCCTACATCCGGCAACAAGATCAAAACCAACGAGTCATATTCGAGCATCTTGGAATCGACATGGCGCGTTATACGACCGTGCCACTTTTCGAGCCGGATGAGCCGCCACCGCTATCTCATCCACAATAAACGGTAAGAGGTTAGACTTCTATGTCGTCCCTCCTAGGTATGTGTCCACCCAAGTTTTCATATATATTTTTCTATTCTGCTAAGGGTTTACTGCTTAGGCAGTGGGGACACTGCCTTGTTTAAGTTTGGAGGGAGTATGACATGCGATGCATGTAGTTTTTGTTTTTTATTTTTATTTTTATTTTATTTTTTTTGTCTTGAAGGGGATAAGAAGGATGAAAAAAAAAATTATGTAAAGGGGAACAAAAATTCTTCTTGGTGTACAAATTTATGTATTAATGTTAAAATTTTTGTAAATTTTGAAATTCTTTTTGGTTATACATGTGTAATGTTTAGCTATGCATGTGTAAGGATAATTAGCATAGGTAATATTAGTTTGTAGAATTAGAGTAGAATTGTTAATGAATTGAGTTGTACAAGCATGCTGAGTTTTTTGAGTTCGTCCGAACCATGTCCCGATGATGAAAATTACCCCCTAAATTGTGTTTTAAGGTTAGGGGTAATGCCATTCACGTGTGTTTTGTGTGCTTAGCATGTCGATTAGGTAAAAATTATTTTGATCCTAAATCGCACGATTGCATAAACTCGTAGTATAATCAATTGAACGATTGGACGCCGATTATTTAGTATTAAGTTCATGACAGAAATGAGGAATCTAGAACTTGACTGGGGGAGGCTTGAGGCAAAATTATAGGTAAGGTAATTCCGGAGGCATGATATAGGCCTTCATTTTTATCGCTTCAACCATTTGAAACTAACCTGAAAAGTTATTCCCTCATTCTCCTGTCGAAGCCATAAAAATTTTTGTTTTCTGAACTTGTTTCTATACTTTAACCAAGTAAATTTTTCAGAACCATTGTCGCTAGGAATAAAAGTGAAAAATTGAGTGAAAACAAGTAGCATTAGATTATGCTAACTTAAAGCGGGCAATCGAGGTTTCAGTATTTTTGGTTAAGTATAAGAGTATTCACTTGTCAAGCTTTTAGTTGTATCTAAACACCCCTAAAATTGTACAAAATTGAATAAGTTTGGGGGTGTTCCTTAAAAGAAAAAAAAAAAAAAAAAAACACCTATGTGAATATAGTGTTTAAATTCAATAGTCTTGACAAGTGAATACAAGTTTACTAAATCCTGTTCAGGGTAATATCTTCAAAGATAAGAGAGTCATGAGAGAGATTTAGCGACAAGCGTTTGTACCTCGGGTATCGTTAAAATTATAACGAGTTTCTAATCCTACGATACCCTTGGCCGTTCTTCAAAGCCTGACCAAGCCCTATTGATCTCGGTGAATGTTCAAACCTATATAGTGGATAGTTGAGCCCAGTCAAGCATATGGTTTCCCTTAATGTTTTAACAAGTTTAAGTCATGATCTTATTCATTAAAAAATCTAATCCGGCGTTTGATTTGTTATATATCCGAGTTCTCACACACACACATTTCAATAGGATCTAAAATGATTTGAACTGATATTGAGTATTGAAATTCTGGAACACCACGTAGTGTGTGTTATTCCTTAACCGGATCTGATTACGGGTTGTTGAGGGAAGAATATCATGGTTTCTTTGACTAAACTTAAATCTCACAGGCGTGTACGTCTTATTTGTTAATGATTACGTAGCTATAGTTTAGGATGTAGCTAATTAGTGTAGTTAGTGTTATTTAGCATTAGGGTGTTTTGCTCGAGGACTGGCAAAATTCCAAGTTTGGGGGTATTTGATAGGTGTAAAATACATATCTAATTCTAAACCGAATTTGCCAATTTTCGAGTATTTTATTGAAGTTTGAATACCATTTTAGTTGTTTTTATTAGTCAGGAGCAGGGACGTAAACAATTGGTAAACCGAGCAAAATGGTGCGAAAGGGGTAGCCAAAAAGATGAAAAAAAATTAGGTTTCAAATAACAAAGCAAATCCGCCTAGACGAAGTTTCCACCGCCTAGGCGGACATTTATCAGAAAGTTGCAAAGTTGAAGATTTGAAATCCGCCTAGGCGAAGTTTCCACCGCCTAGGCGGAAATCCATCAGAAGGTTGCAAGGGCTTAAGTATTGAATTCGCCTAGGCGAAGTTTCCACTGCCTAGGCAGAAATCCACCAGAACGCTTGAAGTACTGAACTGCTGGATAGAGCTGCACTGCTATAAATTCGCCTAGGTGAAGTAGCTACCGCCTAGGTGGAATTCCATCAGAAAGATAACGAGCCAAGAAGTTAGTCTTCCGCCTAAGCGAAGATTCTACCGCTTAGGCGGAATTCTAACCGACTTAAGCACCGCCTAAGCAAAGTTTCCACCGCTTAGGCGAAAATCGCAGAACATGTCAAAATATCTGTTTAGATATTTTTGAACCCCTAAGCCTATAAATACCCCTTGGCCACATCTGAAACTGGTTGTTGTAGAACCCTAACCCTAGAAAAGATCTCTTAAGCTATATTTAGAAGATCAAGAAGGAGGTTTATCATTCGGATAAAGAAGGATAACTTGCGGACCGATCATTAGTGACAGTGAACCGTTTCACTTCCAGATTTGATCGTTTCTCTCTTGTTTTATTCTTTGTAATCACTTTTTCATATCTAAGAATGTTGAATCCCTCTTATTTTGTATGGTATATGGCTAAGAACTTGTAGTAGTAGTTAAATGTTACTTAGGTGTAGTCAAAATCATGTAACCGTTTAGTTGAGTAAATTTATGTTACTTTAATGAGTAGTTTGTCTAAATCCGATTGTGTTTATCGTTATTCTTGTTATTATGCTTGTATTGATAAACCGAGAATGCGGGGTTTGACACTCGGGAGAGATAACCCCGGATTCAAACTAGGGTAAATACAACGTGACGTTCTAACGACCCGGGATGGCATTAGAACGTATGCAACCCATGACGTTGGCTCAAAACTCACGCAACTTAGGGTCGTTTAGGCATTGAAGAGGACTTCTTCATTGACACGAAGTCGTGTAATCCCTCGTTTTACAATCGGGAGAGGTAGCGGAGGAGTTATTGATACAGAGGTTATCGGATTATATAGAAACCATTATAGCTAACTAAATGAAATCGGTTACGCATTATATGAAAGAGATTTATACCTAAGTAATTAGTGTAATTAAAACTAACTTTATAGTTGTCATTTATATTAGTATTGTAATTATAAAACAAACAAAATTTGATTAGTCGAGATAATATGAAACTATTGAAATCGCAATACTCACTTGAATTACCAGCCATTCCCAGTGGAACGATATCCGATCCTAAAAGATCCATTATATTAAAACTAGACCTCGTACACTTGCGAGTAGTCTAATTACCGCGAGGAGGAAACAAAGTAGTTGAATCCGAGCGCGTACACTAGCGTAATATATTCCTCTTCTAGAACAATTTCTTTCGACTCCGACTTTGACTCTCCAATGATTGGATCTTCTTCTTGCTTTGGGGGATCTTTAGTAAGAACCACGGGAGGATCCCCGTCCCCAACCGTAATGCGGGTAGGGTCCCCATAAAATTGTTGATACTCCTCTAGCACCCCTCCAAAAATCCATCGGGGATGTCCCAAGGAAAGTACATGACCATTTGAAGCCCCATCTAGGTAACCCTCCATTACTTCATTACTACAAAATGCTCTCCGATCATGTAGATAACACATTTATAGTCTATTACGGACCACATCGCCGTTCTTTTTTAACCCGCTCCCAGATGCCTAAAATGGGGTCCTTGAATACACCTGAGTAGTCAGATCCTCCACCTGAGACTTCAACCACATGACCTTGAAATTTATCTTCGACTCCACCATCTGGCTTACCCTCAATTACTTCTGGAGGAGTTCGTAGCGAGACGCCCATGAAGCACACTCTGCCTTCATATTGATTAGTTGATCACTAAAAACATCCTCCACTCTGGAAAGATATTGCTAGCGACAGATAATTAAGTTTTATCATATGATTGGAGAGCAGGGCGTGAGCCCTCCCTAGTTGGTGAATAAGCACCTTCTCCCTATGAGTCTGCACCAGCTTTCTATCGCAGGGAGGACTACACCCTGTAGAAGAGATAAGGCCACAAATGGGCTCCCCAAGGAAGAATCCTTTGACATCACATGAGAGCCATGTACCTTGTACTCCCAAGGAGACCTATCTTCGGACCACGTGAGGGCTTCGCAGGAACATCCTTTCGAGGCTGCTTTTAGGGATGGTTCTACGTACTTGGGAGATCAATGTTAGGGTAGGAGATACTCTCTACAGCACATCATGCCATTCTTTAAAACGTGACAAACTCAAGTGAGTCGATCTCCCACGCTCCACAATCACAGAAAGAGAAGCCTAAGACTTTCTATCTGGAGGTCTGAGGTCAAAAGGAATAGGGATTTCCCTAACCATCTCGGCCTCATCAATCAGTGCCTCAATTTTGGGACCACTTTCTCCTCCCATAGGAGGGAAGTTGGGAACTATGATCACTAGTTATGGCTGAGGCACACTAATCTTCACACCATACACCGCTCCAGATGATGCCACCAGTTCACCCAGAGTGTCGAAGGATACGTATCTTACTCCGCTCGAAAATCACTCATCCACCGGCACCTTCACAATGGCAAGCTCCACCTTGACGGATGAGGGTAGCGACAATGGGTAATCCACCTGCTTATATGCCTGACCAAGATAACCCAACTAAAGAGCAACAACCAAGCTCCGAAAGGTTCTCGCGGAAGCCTCCAGCGACAAGGCCCACTTTACATCTTTGTTGTCATATTCTTTAGGGGTGGGGGAGGCGGTTGTGGTCCCTTAAAGGATGCACCTTCCCATGGGGGGGACCTTAGGAAAGAGTTTCTCCATCGCTCCAAACTCCCACTGGCTAGTAAAAAGAATGACCTTCTGATCCCAGCCTTTATCGATAAAGTCCAGCTACTCTACTAGATGAAAGTTGTTACTATGATGAAGATGAAAAAAGTAACGGTTGCACTTCTCCTTCTCCTAAAGAATATATATTGGTTGCATACCTCCCCAATCCTGAGCGATAGCCCAAACAATTTATCCGAGGCAACTATCCCCATCATGATACGAACGACATTACGAGCGCAACCAAATAACGACTGGATATAGATTCCTAGAATTTTTCACACAGTATAGAGAAATGAGAACTGAAGGCCACAACAGGTTGCAAACCATAGGTAGATTAGTATCTCCCCTTGCTCCAAGGTTTTTAGCCCAGTGCTAGGGTCAACTATAGTTGCCTTAATAGAGGAGGACAAGTTCAACTCTCACTAGAGGACCCCCGATGAGTGTTCTTTACTAGTAGGGCCAAGGAAATATCAAAATGCGAGAAAAGGTAGTAAGAAGAATTCTCTATAGGGAAGCAAAAACTCTAAATTACAAAATATGATTCTCCAAACACTACCCCGTAGAGATTATATAGGCACCCCAGTTAGCCAAGAAATGCTCTAATACGACGCATGACTACTAAGATAGTACGTTGGGAAAGCCTCACCAAAAAGGAGCCATCAGATGTGCAAGCACCAAATTTAATAGTGATTAAACCCGTCACCCACGCTAAAATAACTCTGTCCCGGATAAAGGGCTGTATGGGGAGAGGGAAAAGGGGAGTGGGTACACGCCCAAAATCAAAAGCAAACAATGCATCAAAGAAACCATCGAGCAGTAAAAGGGAAAGAATATTTTTATTAAAGGAAAGAGGAAAGAAGAGGTACACTAAAAAGAAAAATAAAATAAAAAGTAATTGATTCTCCCCCTTCTCTTCCTTCATCTCTCATCCCCTTCATTCTCTAAACTAGTAGTCTCGGGGCCTTTTTCCCTCCTTTCTGGCCAAGGAATTCGAGGAACATCCCTTCGAAAATGATGAGCTATCCTTTTAGGAGGGCTTGGGACCATCACCAGATGAGAAGGTACGCCAGCCCATGTTGTAACGGGCCTGGCGCGTGGTACCTTCAAGCTTAGTGGTCTAATTCTCTAGACTATCAAGTTCCATGAAGGGCTCCAGAGTCTCTCCTTCCATCATCTCTGAGACCTTCTCTATCACTGCACGATGAAAAGCCTCTAGGAAAAGTGACCGTTCTAACTAATCCATTCGGTTATCCCATTCGTTTAGCTTCACCAGAAGGTAGACCTTTTCCTAAGAGCTCTCCATGCAGACTGTAACCATATCCTATTCTAGATCTAGCTTCTGAATGGACATATGAAGGAATTGGTCGTCCATGACAGTGATCGCCAACAGGAGGATGCTCATGTGTAACCTCTTCAACAGTGGTAGCTAGAGGAATAATGGTGACGTAGGCCACTTTTACCTCTGTTTGCTTGTACGCGCAGA
This sequence comes from Eucommia ulmoides, assembly GCA_016647705.1. Lineage (NCBI taxonomy): Eukaryota > Viridiplantae > Streptophyta > Magnoliopsida > Garryales > Eucommiaceae > Eucommia > Eucommia ulmoides. Next base: position 26,214,616 of record CM028325.1, on the reverse strand, counting down.
GGATTCGCATCCTCGGCATATCTGACTACTCGCAAATGTACGAGGTCAAAGTTTTAGTATAGTGTGATCGTGAAAGATCGGGTTATCGTATTCACAGGGATTGATATCGTTACTATCCAGTATTGCGTTTGTCAAGACCTAACTTTATCTAGGCTAAAAATAAATGTATTTCATTAATTAAACTAATACTAATATAACCTAAATTATCTATACTAATATGTTTTAGGGGAAATAATTACCTAGGGATTAACGTGTTTACAAATACATGTTCGATCTCGATTTACTAACATTTACGGTGTTTGACCTATTTAACAATCTCGGTACGTAAACTCCACCGCCACCTCTCCCGAGTGTAAGATGGGGGAATACATGACTTCGAGTCAACGAAGAAATTCCCCTCAATGTATTAATGACCCTAGGTCACATGAGTCTCGCCCAGCGTCATTGATTGCACACAATCCAACTCCCAACTAGGTCATTGGATCGTGCGTTGTATTAACCCAATCGACAATCTCCGTTCTAAAACTCCCTCACCACCTCTCCCGAGTGTAAGATGAGGGATATAACGCGACTTCATGTCAACGACGAAATCCCCCTCAACGTCTTAACGACCCTAGGTCTCATGATTCTTGCCCTAACATCATCGATTGTCCGCAATCCAAACCCCGATCGGGTTATAGAATCGTGGCGTTTGTTTACCCTAATCCAAATTCGGGATTTGTCAAACCCCGTATTCTCCATGTACCTAACTAAGCATGATAAACAAATAATACAATAAACACAATCAACCTACAAAGAACAAACATAAACACAACACCGAAATCATCCAAACAGCGTATTTATAAATATAGTGTTAATCCCTATACAATCCATTTTTAACTATGGCCATAGCCGCATGTACAATGAAATAACAAGCTAAACATGCTCACAATATCCTAAGTTAAAAAAATAAGGAAAAACAATCGAATAACTTAGCCTCGTCCAAAGATAAACCGCTAACGACGCTCAACGATCGATTCGCCGTCTTCTCCACTTCGGGATGTGAGCTCCACCTCTAAAACTCCTAAACCCTAGCCTAAATATGGCCTCAGGTGCCCAAATGGCCAGGAGGGGACAAGAGGAGGGGAGAGGAGTGGGTATTTATAGATAACATATCTCAAAAATATATAAAAAAATATCTAGGCTGTGCAGAGAGTCACCGCCGCGGCCGTGGGATTCAGCGCCGCGGCGGTGGGTAGGTCGGTTGGTTGATCGCGGTAGCGGTGAAGACAACAATAGATTTGAAAAACATTCTACTGGTTCACCGCCTAGGCGGTGGTGCGTCAGTAGTATTTGTCTTCTCAGCATTTTCACCGCCGCGGCAGTGGGCTTGTTTCACAGTTTTGACTCTGAGCTTGTTTTTCCACCGTTCTTCAATCATTTTTGGTTTGATCTTATCGTTTTCGCTCCAGTTTCATACCTTTTTTTCCCCCACACCTGATTTATACAAAAAATATATAAACTAATTAAAACATAATAAAATACTATATAAATGCTCGAAAACTAACTTAATTCGGTTTGGAAATATGTAGGTAGATCACACCTATCAAATACCTCCAAACTTAGAATTTGGCTAGTCCTCAAGCCAAACACACACACGAAAAAAAAAAAAAAAAAAAAACACAACGAAATAAAATAACAAACATCCTAAAACAATCTAAGCATAACAACATGCGAGTTTTACATTCTTCTAATGACTTATTTATTTTTGTCCTTCAACAACCGCTAGTCATATCGAGTTTAGGCAGCAACACACATCATGTAATGTTCTACAATTTCGACATGCAATAATAGTCAACGCCATTCTAAATCTTGTAAACGTATATGTGCAAGACTCAATAGTATGGCTATACAATGACCGGATTGGATTAACCCCCAACGAAACTCATGACTTAGACCGTTTAGGACTAGGATTTCCATAGGCCTAATTGGGGTCCACTCTCCACTAATGTAGGTTCAGTAGTTCAAAAAGATCAGAAGGACTTGGTTCAGTTATAGAACATTTGGCCAAGGGTATTTCGGAATTGAAAACGGGTTAACATTGTTAACTTAACATTACCCAAGGCTCAACGCTTGGCACATTCACTCCCGAACCCCCATACTTAGATTAGAAACAATCCCAAACATCTATTAAGAACGTAGTACTCACTTATCAAAAAGAAACAGAAATAAACTATATTTACATAGTTCTTTTTTTTTTTTTTTTAACTAACTACACCCCCCAAACTTATTCGATTGTTACAATTGAAGGAGTGTGTGAAATACAAACGAAAAAAAATGACAAGTGAGCACTCAAATACCGAACCAATATAAAGTTCGCCCTAACCCAATCACTCACTTCAAGTAGCATTTGCAATTGCTAACTTGATTCACTTTAATGTGTCTTTAAATTCAGCAATTTAGGTTTGGAAAAAGGTCAACTGGCGAGGGTATTATTTTATGTGTTCAGAATTGAATTAGTATTTAGGCTTCAACAGGGTAACGAGGGATAAACATATAACAAAGTAGGCTTAAAAAGGCTCAAGCGACAAAGAGAATGCCTAAATCACATCTCCAGAACTACCTCACCTAGGATTTCACCTCAAGTTTCCCCTCAATCAAGTTCTAAAATCCTTAATGTGTCATGAATTTGGCTAATCGATAATTGTCCTCAAGTCAATTGAATAGAAATACATGGAGCCTATGTGCTCATGTAAATTAGGATCTACAATATTTTTTACCAAAACGCATAGTCAAGCACATAGAATCACACATGCATGGGTATTACCCTTGACCTCGAAAACAACCAGGGGTAATTTTCATCATCGGGTAACGGCCCAGATAAACGTAAAACTCAGCATGCAAACAACAACACAAATAAACACAAACAAACCTAAACAAACAAGCACACAAGAAAACAATAACACATTTAACATACTATACTACACATCACCTCTAAACTCAAAATTGACAGTGTTCTCAGCGAACCCAATCATCATTCTCAACATATGAAATTTAAAACATGCTGATGAAGAGGGTTTAGAACACGTACCTGGGAGGTGAGAAAATCTCGCCTTTGAATAAATTCGACTGTGACGGATTTAATTTATTTGACCTTGGGTTGCCTCCCAAGAAGCGCGTGGTTTAATATTCTCGGCCCGACATTTTTAGATCGCCCTCAAGATTGGTGAGATTTTGCTTTGTTCGGCTCGATCTTTCAATGAAACGCCTCACCGGTTTATGTGTGTGGCCCCGCATCATAAAATGGCTTGGAATCCCATTGAAAGGGATGCATCAATACACGTCGATCTAACATCGCCGAGTACCCTGCATAAGAAACAAAAACAAAACTACAAACAAAAATTACATACAAAAGAAATGCCTAAAGTAAAATTGGGTCATTTACTCACAATATCGAAAATAACGATCAAAACAATCCCCGGTAATCGTTACCAAAAACTTGGTGGTAATTGTCGAAAATTGAATTCGCCTAATGACCAATCCCCAGCAACGACGCTAAAAACTTGTACGCACGAAGGATTCACAACCTCGACGTATCTGACTACTCGCAAGTGTATGAGGTCAAAGTTTTAGTATAGTGTGATCGTCAAAGATCGGGTTATCGTATCCATAGGGATTGGTGTCGTTACTATCGAATATTGTGTTTATCATGACCTAACTTTATCTAGGTTAAAAACAATTGTATTTAATTAATTAAACTAATACTAATATAACCTAGATTATCTATACAAATATGTTTTAGGGGAAAGAATTGCATCGGGATTAACGTATTTACAAATACGTGTTCGATCTCAATTTACTCACGTTTACGGTGTTCGACCTATTTGACAATCTCGGTATGTAAACTCCACCACCACCTCTCCCGAGTGTAAAACGGGAGAATACATGACTTTGAGTCAACGAAGAAGTCCCCCTCAACGTCTTAATGACCCTAGGTCATGTGAGTCTTGTGTAGTGTTATTGATTGCACACAATCCAACTCCGGATCGGGTCATTGAATCATGCGTTGTATTTACCCTATCGACAATCTCCGTTCTAAAACGCCCTCGCCACCTCTCCCAAGTATAAGACGAGGGATATAACGCGACTTCGTGTCAACAAAGAAGTCCCCCTCAATGTCTTAACGACCCTAGGTCACGTGAGTCTTGCCCCAACGTCATCGATCGTCCACAATCCAAACCCCGACCGGGTTATAGAATCATTGCATTTGTTTACCCTAATCCGAATTTAGGATTTGTCAAACCCTGTATTCTACATGTATCTAACTAAGAATGATAAACAAACAATATGTTAAACACAATCAAACTACAAAGAACAAACATAAATGCAACACAGAAATCATCTAAACAACGTATTTATAAATATAGTGTTAATCCCTATACAATCCATGTTTAACTATGGTCATAGCCGCATTTACAATAAAATAACAAGCTAAACATGCTCACAATATCCTAAGTTAAAGAAATAAGAAAACACAATCGAAAAACTTAGCCTTGTCCAAAGATAAACCGCTAAGAACGCTCAACGATCGATTCGCCATCTTCTCCACTTCGGGATATGAGCTCTACCTCTAAAACTCCTAAACCCTAGCCTAAATATGGCCTAAGGTACCCAAATGGGTAGGGGGACAAAAGGAGGGTATAGGAGTGGGTATTTATAGACAAAATATCTCAAAAATATCTAAAACAATATGTAGGCTATACTGAGGGTCACCGCCACAGCCGTGGAATTCAGCACCACAGTAGTGGGTAGGTCGGTTGGTTGATTACTACAGTAGTAAGGACAAAGGTGGATTTGGAAAACATTTTATTGGTTCACCGCCTAGGCGGTGGGATTTACCCCCTAAGCGGTGGTCCGTCAGTAGCATTTGTATTCTCAGCATTTTTACCGCCACGGCGGTGGGCTTGTTTCACAGTTTTGCCTCCGAGCTTGTTTTTCTACCGTTCTTCAACCGTTTTTTGTTCGATCTCATCGTTTTCGCTCCAGTTTCATACCTTTTTGCCCCACACACATGATTTATACAAAAAGTATAATAAATAATTAAAACATAATAAAATACTATATAAACGCTCAAAAACTAACTTAATTCGGTTTGAAAATATGTAGGCAGATCACACCTATCATTGCTGAAGAGTGAATAGACGACAGGTCTCCACGATGGTGTAAAAATTGATCCTAGGTATTCTTTGAAGCAAAAAATAGGAAAGACAGAATGTAATGAAACAAAGGATGGATATTTAACCTAGCATGTCCCTAGTATTTATAGGGAAAAAAAGTGCCAAATAAAATTATCCCTCAAACGTCTTACCGATTGAATAAAAATGACAAAGCATACAAACGGACTGACATGACTAAACTGCCCAAGAAATCACGCGTACCATTATGATGATGTTCATGAAAAATTGTGCAAGTGCCCTGGATGACACATTAGCTATAGAAAGGGGTGGACTTGTATTCTATAGCCTACTTTGGCAGCATCGCGCTCCCGAAAGTCGGATGTTATTCCCAAAAAATACCCAGCCTATTTAATCAATTAATTAAGGAAAGGGAAAGGCCTCCTTCACTTGTTTTAACAAGACAAAAGAGGCTTTCCATTTCTACCCGGTTCACTGCCGGAGGGGCAAGGTCATGTGTCGGTGCCTCTCTCAAAGGGCTAGAAGACAGAGAGGCGTGAGGAGCTTCGACGATGAGGGTTATACCTAACTCCCAAGGCCTTACCCTAGGTAGTGTATGATCATTTGGGACCCCTAGGAGGACACAACAGATTTGATGTAACTTCTCTTGACCTACTCAAAGCTCCGAACGATCTTTTTCCCACTCACGAAATAAGTGAGACTTACCAACGCCGTAGGAACACAAGCCTTGAAGCTTCTCCTTATAAGGTGTGCCTGGTTCTCCATCTCCCTCACGTGGGCCTCAACCTGCCATCTTAACTCAACTTTCTTGTAGCGACAAAAGCACAGAAAAACCACATCGTAAAAGAGCTACATGGCGTGAGACATGACAAACTCATTTACCACATGTGGATCAACTCTTTGCAAATACTCTATATCGTGGGGCATGAAAATTGAGAGATAAAAGTCCAGAGCATTGTAGGAATCTCGACAGACGATGAAATCTATGGTAAGCCTGGTGGTCCTCACTTCTCAACAAGAAGGTATTTTCGACTGAAGAATTGTCGGGGGTAGAAAATTTGGTTGGGTACCACTCCTACGATGGTTGGTCTTCCTACCTTTGGTGTGCGCGGATGGCATAAGAGAATATAAAGCCATTATCTTTGGTTTTGCCATCTACTCTTTTTTAGAAGATAAATAAATCAAATAAATCCATAAATTCACTTCTTAAAAATGGAAGAGTCCTCGAAAAATGCTCCAAAGAAGGACAATATAAAGCTAAAGACAGATAGCACCACGAGAAAACTTGGGCCAAAAGACTCTCTGGACAGGACCACTTAGCCTAGGAGACTGTAAGGTTACTGATGTTGGTGAATTTGGTCCTAGATCACCCACTCCAAAAGCCTAGATAACCTATTGACAAAGGCTTAGGTCGTGCCAGTTCTGGATCCAAGCCTATCACCTTTAGTGGGCTAAACCCCCGAGGGAAGAGCAACACCATCGAAGAGGCTCGGGATCCATCTTGGGTAAGGGTCGGGTCCTCAAGTGCAAACGAAGTATGTCGCTAACCACCAAAGGGTGACTCACCACCAAATCAACGAAGAATATTCGCCTGGTGTAGAGGACGAGCAAATGACAGAACAATCATTACGCGATAATAGAATTGGTGGCAATACACTTCATTCTCTCTCCAAGACCGACTAGGGACCATATAAATACCCTGGTAAGATGAGGGCTCCACTATGTGGAACGTGATATTAAACAGTATCGCACAATATTATTATTTTAAAAACCGAACTGATTATTTAATTAGGCAAAAATTGTCTAAAAAGATTTTCAAGCTTTTAAATTAAAAACTATTTTTCTAACAATCCTATACCAAGCAATTTAAGATAAATAAAACTTCAAAGAAAATTAATAAAGCTTGGATAGATCTCACCAGTAAAACACTAAAGATAATGATGATATCGCAATTAGAAAACAAGTGGGTGATGCCAAACAACAAGCTATCAAGAACTTGAATATAATCTTTCATAGAAATCTCAACAATAATATTACCCCCAAACTTAGAATTTTGGTAGTCCTTGAAAAAAACACCCACACAATATAAGAAACGACAATGACTAATTACAAAATTTAAATAATAAAAATTAAAAAACACAAACAAACTAGAAACAACAACGTGCAAGTTTTGAATTTTATCTACCCGGCCAAACGGTTTTCCCTCATCGGCCCAATTCTATCGAGTTCAAAAATAAAATGCACAATGTGGTGTTCTAGAATTTCAACATTCAATACTAGTAAGCGTCATTCAAGATCCTTTTAAAGTGTGTGTCCAAAAACTCAATTATACAAATATCCACCGATCGGATTGGATTATCCACCAATAAAGTTCAAGACTAAAACCAATAAGGTATAGGAAATCTATATGCCTGATAGGGTTCCATTCTCCACTAATATAGGCTAAGAAATTCAAAAAGATCAATAAGACTTGGTTCGGTTTTTAGAAAATGACCAAGGGTATATTGGAAATAGAAAACAGGTTAACGTTATTAACTTAATGATACTCGAGGCACTATGCTTGGCTCAATCACTCTCGTAACCCCACATAGATTAATTCGAAACAACCCTGAGCTTATATTTGAAAACATAGTACTCACTTGCTAAGACAAAACAAAAATAAAACTATATTTATTCTTTTCTTTTCTTTTTATAAACTCAACCCCAAACTAAGAAGAGAATCGGTACGCGGATACCCTAACAAACCTCGCCTCAGCGATAGAATGAACTCTAAAGAGGAGCGTGCCCGTTGAGTACCTGGATGCTTCGAGCACGGCAATATCTGACTAGGTGGAATCAATCTATGAGCTTAGCAACCAAACCACCTGGATGGATCCAATACGACAATACGTGGAGGACAGAACACTACCTGACGACCGAAATGAGGCAAGGAGAATGCGATATAGATCTGTCAGATATTGCATCACGGACGGGATCCTTTACCAACACTCCTTCTCGGGCCCATACTCTCGATGCCTCCAATTAGAAGAGGCCGACTACGTAATGAGGGAAGTCCATGAGGGGATATATGGCAATCACTTGGGAGGCAAAGCTCTAGCTGGTAAGCTGTTCCGCCAAGGGTACTTTTTGCCCAAAATGCTCGAGGACACGGCTAAATTCGTGCAAAAATTAGACAAGTGCCAACGCTTCGGCCCCCACCTTCATCTGTCTCCAATGACCATGGTCTCGATGACAAGACTATGGTCATTCGCCCAGTGGGGAATAGATCTGCTAGGCTCTTTTCCTCAAGGCACTGGCCAGAGAAAGTTCCTGGTCTTCTCTATTGATTACTTCACCAAGTGGGTAGAGGCCGAACCCCTAGCGCGCATCACCAAAGAAAAAATTCGAGACTTTATCTGGAAATTGATGGTGTGCCGGTTCGGAATCTCAAAGGCAATCGTATCCGACAACGGCACTCAATTCGACAATGATTTGTTTGTTACCTTTTATTTCGACCTCGGTATCCAAACTCATTTTGCATCACCAGGTCACCCACAGGCTAATTAATGGCAAAGTAGAGGTCACCAACTGAATAATCCTGCACGATCTGAAGACCAGGCTCGACAAGGCCAAAGGGAGGTGGGTAGAGGACCTTTATCCCATTCTTTGGGCGTATCACACTTCTCACACCCCAATGGGAGAAACACCATTCGCAATAATGTTTGGATTTGAGTCTGTGATCCCTGCAAAGATCGGAATGCCAACCCTTCGGACGTCTGTTAGGGGTTAAGACCAAGAAGCAAATGAGGCCATGCTGGCCCTCAATCTAGACCTGCTAGAAAAATAACGAGAGAATGCTCGAATACGCCAAGAAACTTACCAGCAACAGGCAGCTCGGTACTACAACAGGAAGGTATACCTATGCCATTTTGATATTGGAGACCTCGTCCTCAAGAAGATGGCCTTAGAAACTAAAGAGACAAACGCGAAAAAGTTCGCCCCTAGTTGGGAAGGACCTTACGTGACATCAGAATTGTAAGGCCGGGCACATACAAGCTCGAGACCAAGGAGAGAGTCTCGCTACGACACCCATGGAATGTCGACCATCTTAAGCAGTACCATTATAGAGATCAGGCCATTTTGTAAACAGTCCATTTTCATGTCAAGTGTAATGTATTTTCATATCAATGCAATAACTTTTCAAGCAACAATATTCTACTAAAGTAATACTCTGGAACACCCAGAAACATCAAGGACTATCCCAAAGAGCCACATTCTAGCCAATAGCACGAGTAATGAAATTACTCTCACTACGGGCTGGGGGGAAGGGTGAATACAGCCTTGGCAAAAGCAAGTATGAAATCTTTACCAAAAGGATTCCAAAACCAAATGGCGTAAAAATACACACCGAGTGTAATTTTTTGGGTGAGCTACGCTCTCGGGGCAACACCAGCCCGGATCCACGGATTCGGACTCCACTAAAAAAAAAGGTCGAGTTGAGATCCACGAGGTCTCAAGACGGGCGACCACATTACCCCGAGCACATCAGTGGGGATCATACCCATTTACACAGTATTGGGCTAAATGTAGAAACAACTAACTTCCTATATCCTAAAGAAAATGGAGGAACGAGTAGAGTTGGAACAGGTAATTGCTCAAAAAAATCTCATGTGTATTATATTCAAAAAATGAGGGCTTATATCAGTGGGGTTCATGCCCATTTACACAATTATGCCAGATAAAATAAAAAAAGTTCAAGTCTTCAAAAATATCTGGGCCGATGATCTGGCACCACTCCTAGGACCGTCGCAAGGTCTATTCTTCTCCAGAGACACCTTCGACGTCCACAACGTCGACCGTCATGTCCTCATCCCCGTCATCTTCTTCCCCCTCGACCTCTTCATCATCTCCTTCTTTGGCCTCCGCCTCTTGAGCTTGCTCCTGTGGGATCACCTTGGCTGCCCTTTCCACCGCCAGTTCTCCTTGCTTGGAAAACTCAATCACGACCCCCGAACAGAAATCGGGATAGTGGCTCTAAAGAAAGTAAATCGTGGCCTTATGATCGTCGTCCATATACTTGGCAACCAACTCGTACTTTTGGTTCTCGAATTCTGCACCCGACTTGTAGTCTTGGATGATTTTTTTCTCGGCTTTTTGGATCGCCTTTGCTCTGAGCAGATCTTCTTTCTTCAGCCTCTCTCTAGTTCGTCCACCTTCTTCTCTAAGTTAGTCTTTTGCTTTTGAAGGTTGTCCCACTGGGTGACGAGGACATACTGGGATTGGAGACTATTATGAGCTTAGGTGGCAAGCAAGAGATTGTCACTTAGTCTGTTCACCTTCGCCTCTGCCGTAGTCTTTTCCGACCAGAGGATTGACTCCTCCATGGCTCTCTTAGAGATTCAACCATACACGACCGACATTCAGAGCATGCACTGCATCAGGATAGTGAATTCAGAACACTTGGAAAATTTTGATAAATTGATGAAAGCAAAATAGAAACATGAGTGATGGGGTCCTTACCGAGATCTGGTCGTAGACAGCTTGGCGCATGAGGTTATCGGTGCTCTCCTCCTCTATTAAGGTTTTCTTATTAGGAGAGGTAATAAGGTAGAGGTAAGCAGGCATCACCTTTAGACTCCTCAGTAGGGCCCGGTCGACTAGGAGCCCTGTGTTCTGAATCATAAACAAGGAGCCATCAACTGTCAGTTCGGAGAAAGCCTCAGCCATGAGCTTGGATGACTTGTGCTTATTTTCTTTGCCCTCGTGGGCCTTCCTATTTTCTTATCGGAAGCTTAGGAAAATGTGTCTCCACTCCCAGTACGGGTCGACTAACAGGAACCTGACTTCGACTACGGGGTGTCCCTTATCACAACCCCAGGAAGAGCGGGAAAGCAGCTCCAGGCAGGCGTCGTCGGGTGCCATTGTTATTGTTGTTGCTGTAGCCGTAACGGGGTTAGGAGAAATTGGGATGTCTGGCCAGCTTGGGATCCCCCAGTGTGCTCCGCGCTGCCGACCTTTGCCACCTCAGTGGCCTCTCGGGCCTTCTTCTCCATCAACTTTTGAACAGCCATCGCCTTGTCTATAGCTGCAATATTCAACAAGATATTTAGAAATTCCTCTGTCCAGGCTGGCAGCATCCAGTTCTACACAAGAGTATCTGCGCGGTTGAGCCGGGAATAATATAAAAATTCAAGTATGAAGAATTGATAGGGCTGAACTAACTTACCGTTGCTTGAGTCCGGAAGGATATCGAGGACAAACAAAGTGCCCGGTGGAAGGTACCAGTAAATAGGGAAGAGATGAGAATCGATCAGGGTGTTCACGTCCCTAAAGACCATCCTCAAAACTTTGTCCCTCTGCTCAACAATCTCCTTGCTTAGCTCGGGCCTCTTCTTCTTGGGTACTTCTTTCGCTGTGCAAAATCACAATAGGAAATTATTAATGCAAGTGTAAAGATATGTTCGAGAACAAAAATCCCCCCCCCCCCCCCCGAGGGACCATAGTCTTACTGATTTTTCTCCATTCCATCTGAAGGGGGTATTTTCCTTTGTTTTTTGGGGTGGATTGCCAACCGCTCCATCCGAGTTGTGAATAGAAGAGTCCAGGTCCTTCAAGAAAGTTGACTTGGACGAGATGTAGCACCACCTAACGCCTTGGAGAACTAGATTAGGGTAGAATAGAGCCTTAAAGGGATCGAAAATCGGAGACCCGCCTCCAACTATTGCTTATATACGGTCATATAGCCCACCGGTAGCATACAAGACCGATCGTCAAGCCCGAGAACAATAGTCTTAACCCCCTCCGGGAAGAAGTATTCACTTCAGTAGTTGAGGACGGACTCTTCTGTCATATTCATTTTTGTGTTCCACACTGGACTCGAGATCGAGACCTTTATGAAAAAGTTTTTCGACCCTGCATTGTGCACCTCATTTTCATGAAGTAGCTGGGACAGGGAGATGCCGGAGGGAATCTCTACCATGGTGACAGTGTCAAGAGGGACCCCAACATCAGGGTCGTATGCGGTTGACTAGGAATGATTGGATCGCATCGCTCGTTTTGTGGATCCTGGCCATGGCAGTCGATGAGACATCTCTTGGAGCGGGATGACGCTCAACCTGTAAGGACAGGAAGCTGGCGGATGTCTATTTAGAAGAATTAGACCCCGAGCTGGAGGATGAACCCGAAGAAAAAAAAGTAGAGGAGTAAGACATTTTGTCTGGACAAAAGAGAAAAAAAGTACCAATGCCGAGGCGAAGGAAGAGCTCCGAAAATTTTGCAAGTGTTGAATGAGTGAAGAGGCCCCTTTCTTATAAAAAGGAATGTGCTCATACGAAGAGTCGCCCAGCTCAAGGGTCACGGATGCGTCGATTGACATGCCTACTGCCACGTGGCGCTAATCCAGCAGTTGTGGCATTGGCTTCCCATACAAGCCAAAATGAGGGCACGTGTTACCCACGCGCCACTTGTAGACCAAGAATCCTCAAAGCTTCCTTCCTTTCAAGATGTTCAAGTGAGAAGAATTGCCTGAGCTGACGAGCCGACGTACTTCTAGCTCGGACATGATCAAAAAGATGAAGCCTCTAACCTTATTTCCTTCCAGGATGTCAAAGTAAGAAGAAATACTCGAGCTGATGAACCGACATACTCCCAGCTTGGACATGATCAAAAAGGGAAAACCTCAAGCCTTTCTTCTTTCCAGGATATTAAAGTAAGAAGAATTGCCCAAGCTGACAAGCCGGCGTACTCCCAGCTTGGATATGATCAAAAGAGGAAAGCCTCAAACCTTCATTCTTTCCAGGATGTTAAAGTAGAAAGAAATGCTCGAGCTGACGAGCCGACGTACTCCCAGCTCCGACATGGTCAAAAAGGGGGGAGCCTCAAACCTTTCTTATTTCCAAGAAATCCAAGTAAGAAGAAATGTTCGAGCTAACGAACTGACGTACTCCCAGCTCAAACATTATCAAAAATGGGAAAGCCTCAAACGTTCCTTTCTTCTAAGAAGTCCACGTAAGAAGAAATGTCCGAGTTGACGAGCCGATGTACTCCCAGCTCAGACATAATCAAAAGATGGGAGCCTCAAACCTTCTTCCCTTCCAAGATACCCAAGTAGGAAGAAAAATTCGAGCTGACGAGCCAACGTACTCCCAGCTCAAACATGATCAAAAAGGGGGGAGCCTGAAACCTTTCTTCCATCCAAGAAATCCAAGTAAAAAGAAATGTCCAAGCTGACTAGCCAACATACTCCCAACTCGAACATGATCAAAAAGAGGGGAGCCTCAAACCTTAATTCCTTCCAAAAAGTCCAAGTAAGAAGAAATGGTCGAGCTGACAAGCCAACGTACTCCCAACTCGGACATGATCAAAAAAGAGAAGCCTCAAACCTTCCTTCCTTCCAGGATGTGAAAGTCAGAAGAATTGCCTGAGCTAACGAGCCAACGAACTCCCAGCTCAAATATGATCAAAAGGGGAAAGCCTCAAACCTTCCTTCTTTCTTGGATGTTAAAGTAAGAAGAAATGCTTGAGCTGACGAGCCGACATACTCCCAGCTCGGACATGACCAAAAATGGGAGAGCCTCAAACTTTTCTTCCATCCAAGAAGTCCAAGTAAGAAGAAATGTCCGAGCTGACGAGCCAATATACTCCCCGCTCGGACATAATCAAAAAGGATGGGAGCCTCAAAACTTCATTCCTTCCAAGAAGTCTAAGTAAGAAGAAATGTCCGAGCTGACGAGTCGCTATACTCCCAGCTCGGATATTATCAAAATGGGAAAGCCTCAAACCTTCTTCCCTTCCAAGATGCCCAAGTAGGAAGAAATGTCCAAGCTGATGAACCAACGTAGTCCCAGATCAGACATGATCAAAAAAGGGGGAGTCTCAAACCTTCTTTTCTTCCAAAAGTTCAAATGAGAAAAAATATCTGAGCTGACGATCCGACGTACTCCCAGCTCGGACATGATTAAAAATGGAGAGCCTCAAACCTTCATTCCTTCCAAGAAGTCCAAGTAAGAATAAATATCCGAGCTGACAAGCCGACATACTCCCAACTTGGACATGATCAAAAAATGAGGAAGCCTCAAACCTTCATTCCTTCAAAGAAGTCCAAGTAAGAAGAAATATCTGAGTTGACGAGCTGACGTACTCCCAGCTCGGACATGATCAAAAGGGGGAAACCTCAAACCTTCTTCCCTTCCAAGATGCCCAAGTAGGAAGAAATATCCGAGTGAACGAGCAGACGTACTTCCAGTTTGGACATTATCAAAAAGGGGGAAGCCTCAAACCTTCTTTTTTTCCAAGAAGTTCAAGTAAGAAGATATGTCTAAGCTGACGAGCCGACATACTCCCAGCTCGATCATGATTGAAAAGGAGAAGTCTCAAACATTCATTTCTTCCAGAAGTTCAAGCAAGAAGAAATACCCGAGCTAACGAGCTAACGTACTCCTAGCTCGGACACGATCAAAAAGTGGGGGAGCCTCAAACCTTGCTTCCTTCCAAGCAGTTCAAGTAAAAAAGGAATACCCGAGCTGACGAGCCGACGTACTCCCTGCTTGGACATGATCAAAAAAGGGAGCCTCAAACCTTCATTCGTTCCAAAAGTTCAAGTAAGAAGAAATGCCCGAGCTAACAAACCAACATACTCCCAGCTCGGACATGTCCTTCCTTCTTTCCAAAAAGTTCAAATAAGAAGAAATGTCCGAGCTAACGAGCCGACGTACTCCCAGCTCGGAGAAGATCAAAAAGGAGGAGCCTCAAACCTTTATTCCTTCCAGAAGTTCAAGTAAAAAGAAATGTCCGAGCTGACGAGCCGACGTACTCCCAGCTCAGAGAAGATCAAAAGGGGAGAGCCTCAAACCTTCCTTCCATCCAAGATGTCCAAGTAAGAAAAAATATCTGAGCTGACGAGTTGACATACTCCCAACTCAGACATGATTAAAAAGGGGGAGAGCCTCAAACCTTCTTTCCTTTCAAGCAGTTCAAGTAAGAAGAAATGTCCGAGCTGATGAGCCGACGTACTCCCAGCTCGGACATGATCAAATAATGGGAGCCTCAAACCTTCCTTCCTTCCAGAAGTTCAAGTAAGAAGAAATGACTGAGCTAACGAGCCGACGTACTCCCAGCTCGGATATGTTCAAAAAGGGAAAGTCTCAAACCTTTCTTCCTTCTAGAAGTTCAAGTAAGAAGAAATGTCCGAGCTGACGAGCCGACGTACTCCCAACTCGGACATGATCAAAAAGTAGGGGAGCCTCAAACCTTCCTTCCTTCCAAGTAGTTTAAGTAAGAAGAAATGTTCAAGTTGAAGAGCCGGTGTACTCTCTGCTCGGACATGATCAAAAAGAGGGAGCCTCAAACCTTGCTTCCTTCCAAAAATTCAAGTAAGAAGAAATATCCGAGCTAACGAGCCGACGTAATCCCAACTTAGACAGGATCTTCCTTCTTTTCAAGAAGTTCAAGTGAGAAGAAATGTCTGAGCTGATGAGTCGACATACTCCTAGCTCAAACATAATTAAAAAGAAGAAGCCTCAAACCTTCATTCCTTCAAGAAGTTCAAGTAAAAAGAAATGTCCGAGCTGACGAGCCGACGTACTTCCAGCTCGGAAAAGATCAAAAGGGGGGAGCCTCAAACATTCATTCCATTCAAGATGTCCAAGTAAGAAGAAATGTCCGAGCTGACGAGTCGATGTACTCACAGCTCAGATATGATCAAAAAAGAGAGGAGCCTCAAACCTTCCTTTCTTCCAGAAGTTTAAGTAAGAAGAAATACCCGAGTTGACAAGCTGACATACTCCCAGCTCGAACACGATAAAAAAATGGGGGAGCCTCAAACCTTCCTTCTTTCCAAGAAGTTCAAGCAAGAAAAAATATCTAAGCTAATGAGCTGACGTACTCCCAGCTCGGACAAGATCAAAAAGGGGAAGCCTCAAACCTTTCTTCCTTCCAGAAGTTCAAGTAAAAATAAATGTCTGAGCTGACAAGTCGACATACTCCCAGCTTGGACATGATTAAAAAGGGCAAGCCTCAAACCTTCCTTCCATCCAAGATATCCAAGTAAGAAGTAATGTCCGACCTGGCAAGCTGACATACTCTCAGCTCGAACATGACAGAAACCTTGAAGACCCTCTTTGAATAATCAATCATGTGCGAGGCTGACGAGACGTCGTATTCTTAGCTCGGACATGCCCAAATATGTGACCGTCGTTGAGGAATCAGTCATGGTTCGAGCTGATGAGTCGCCGTATTCTCAGCTCGAACATGAACCAAACCTTGAAAATCCTCTTTGAATGTTCTGGCATGGTCCGAGCTAACGAGTTGTCGTACTCTCAGTTCAGACATGCCCAAAATATGAAGTCGCTTTGAAGATTTTGGCATAGTCCAAGCTGACGTGTAATACCCCGATAATTTATACTTTTTGAAAAATATTATTTTATATAAGTTTAATATTTTTGGGACGGTTTTGTAAATTTATGGTACAAATAATATTTAATAATTTTTGGGGTTAAATGTTAGTTTAATTTGACTTTTAAAATATTTGGGACTATTACGTTATTTAAAATATACTTTTAAGAATTTTGAGATATAATTAATATTTTCTTTATTTTAAGAGGGGTATTTGTGTAAATAACTAAATAAATAAACCAAGTTGATTACTGTGTTGTCACCAACACATTAAAATGTATATATATATTTTCCATATGCTTGACACGTATACCATTATAATGTAATAATAATAATAATAATAATAATAATAATAATAATAATAATAATAATATTTACTTAACTGTTAAGAAAAGATCGACATATAGTACTTAATATAAGATCAACGTATTATGTATATATATATATATATATATATATATATATAGGTATGGTAATAAAGTCACAGTAGGGTATTTGGGAATATTGTCGAACGAGAAATATATTCCGGTTCAGATTTCGTCTCAAATTTCAGGTAGAATTTCTACTTCTTTTAATATTTGTATTTGATTTCTCTATTGTAAGATTTATGTTATTATTGTTGTTGAATTTTAGCTGTTAAATTTCATGAAATAGTTATGACTATGTGAAAATTATGTAAAAATCATGCCAATGTGTTTTATTTATCGCGTGAATTAAATGCACGTATTAGAGGGGTTAGAGTTCTACTAAGCGTTGGCTTACAATCTCACAGTTTTGATTGCAGGGGGGCAGTGGGAGTGAAACGGCAATAAGAATTTTAATTGAAATTTCATTTGATTTGTTGTTTGTAATAATTGTAGTTATTGTTCCTCGTTGTAAAATTAACTCAATAAATTGAGTACAATTATCGGTGTCGTATTGTAAAATTTGTTGGATTTAAAATCGACAAATTCGATGATTATAATTATCGTCGTTATATTGTAAAATTGGATTTGGAGTCCCAAAATTGAAATTTTGAAAAGTCACTGTTTCATATATATATATATATATCGATGCGATAATTGGATAATTATAATTATCGCCGTCGCATTGTAAATTAAAATATTTTTATAAACAAATTATTAATTATTTGTTGCCGTCGCATTATAAAATTTACTAGATTGTCATAGAATAAATTATCGGTCGTTCGGTTTCGGTGTTAGTTCTCCAAGGGGAGAAACCGCAGTAGCGGCCCAGGAAAACTGGGTCGTTACAGTTGGTATCAGGGTAGGTTTGTGACTACCCTAGGATTGGGTTATGGTACCCACTACTCATAATAAGTAAAATAATATTTAAAAATAACAATTTTGAATAACTCATAAATTCAAAAAAAACTGATATGGAAAGTGATATCAATTTCTTCCTCCTTCGAATTACTGTTTAGGGAAATGTTATGGGCACTCCTAAAAAAAACTGAGAATTAATACCTAAAATCGACCTTGCCCACTGATGCAAGCAAAATTGGTTTTGACACTTTGTAACCTTAAAGTTTGATCAAAATTTCACTTTGGTCCCTATAATTTTAATTGAACATAATGGTTACTTTGTGAACCGATAGTTATGTATGTTAGTGTTGTTCATTTTTTATGCTACTTTGTATGATCTATGGGTGTCAAAAAAAAATTATGTGAAAAGTGGTGTCATTTTCTTTTTACCCGATGAAGACTTTCATTTGAAAATAGTCGATTTGGAATCACTTCTCTCTATTTGAGGGTTTGTTAGTCCATCATTCACTTAATTTAAACAATATTGAAATAATAATGACACCACTACTAGTCAATCCAAATTCCAAATATGATTTGTTATATCCGGGTTAATGTTAATGGCTTGGCATGCATTTTTTTTACATAATCTATTTTTTTGAAATTGCTACAGAAACTAATGGTTGTAACAAGGGGTAGTCGTGTAATAGTAGTAATATCAAATTTTTCAAGTCGAAAACTTATAGATTTTGTAGACTCGGTGAGTGTCGTGTTAGTCATGGACCATAGGATATGTTGTCAAATTGAAAGTATCAATTTAAAGGTATTTACTATTTTCTATATAAATCGTCAAATTATATATTCGTATTAAATTGTGAAGAAAAAAAAAATGGTTGTTGAAAATGGACAGTTTTATGATGATTAATGGATCAAGAAAAATTTGAAAGGTGAAAAACTTATTTTTATTATCCTGCTATATCATAGTTGTCTTCTCGTTAGGAGGGCCAGTCCTACGAGATGTGGATATATGTTGTTACCTGTCAGGTAAATCCTGCAGGGTGGATATATTATATATGTTACCTGTCAAGCAAGTCCTGCAAGGTGGATATATTATATATATTATTACCTGTCAGGTAAGTCTTGCAGGGTGGATATATTATATATATTATTACCTATCAGACAAGTTCTACAGGGTGGATATATTATATATGTTGTTACATGTCAAGTAAGTCCTGCATAATGGATATGATAACTCACGATCATGAGGTAAAACGATCATATGGTTAGTAAGGAAGTATGTTATTTTATTATAAACAAGTTAGTTGACCAGTTGATTTAAATTCGGTTGTTCTGTTACGGTGATATTTTTGTTGAGATTTGGATACTGCCCAGTGTAGCTATATTTTATTGGAAAGTGGATTTTGATAAAAATACTTGATCCATAAAATATTTTTATATTACGAAGACACCAATAAAAATAACTCAGATAGATATTGGTTCACTACTAGAAATTGGTAGAGTTAGAGTGTGGGGTTGTTATGAGACTCGTGTGAGCCAGTTATTGCTTAGAAATGTTAAGTTGAATTTTTAAACTTAATTGGTATTGTAGAAATGCGATTGAGGACTTTATGTAATATTTTTTTTATATAGTTTACGTGAGTATTGAATTCAGTATTGAACTCGTGATGTTACATGGCATTGGAGATATAATTATATGACTCGAGATGTATTTGATTTTTATAGTTTGACACGAATTCAGGTGTTTGAAACGTATTTGTGTGATTATGACTATTTGTGTGATTGTGACATATTTACGTGTTTCTAGATATATTTAGGTGGCTTGGGATACATATGTATTTCAAGATGTATTTGTGCAGTTGACACGTATTCATCTGATTCATATGTATTTATGTATTTCAATACATATTTATATGGGTGAGACGTGTCTAGGTATTTCAATACGTATTGATGTGATTGAGATTTATGTGTTTTGAGATATATTTATATGATTGAGACATATTTGAGTGTTTCGATACGTATTTATATGATTGAGAGGTATTTATGTATTTTCAGACATATTTCAGAAAATTTGTTGTTTAACGATTGAATTGTGTTGATATTTACGAAAAAGGTTATGAGATTATTGAAATTTTAAAAATGGATATTGGAATTGGTTATTTTAGTCTCATGGGGCAGTCCACGTAGAATTTGGGCTATCTACTGGTTATAATGTTGGTTGCAAATATATTGGCTTGAAATAGTAATTGGAATTGATAAATGTTGATTGTGGGATATAGCAATAGACTTGAAAAGTCATACCAAGTGCGAAAAATTATCAAGGTCGTAGACCTATTGGAATTGAGATAGACCTCAATCCAAATAGACTACCATGATATTTTAAAGATATATTGTTATTTATTGCTATTTTTATCAGAGTAGCACAGCGGAAGCATTTAGAAATATAAGATTCTTTGGTAATTGGTTATCTGTGCTAGGTGTTACCGACCAAAGTGCACCCTGTCTATATGTTGTTTGATATAACGTGGGATACTGCAAATGGGAGTGTTGCGATGAGTGGAATAAATGTTGACGAATGTGAATTATAGATGACTTTCGGTTATAGGACTCTACATAGAGAACAATTGATCTAGAATTGAGTGTGACTAACATGACCATGCGGTACGATTCTAAATTATTACCGTTTTGAACAAAATTTCGAGGACGAAATTTATTTAAGGGGGGTAGATTGTAATACCTTAAAAATTTATATTTTTTGAAAAATATTATTTTATATAAATTTAATATTTTTAGGACGGTTTTGTAAATTTATGGTACAAATAATATTAAATAATTTTTGGGGTTAAATGTTAGTTTAATTTGACTTTTAAAAGTTTTGTGACTATTACGTTTATTTAAAATATACTTTTAAGAATTTTAGGATATAATTAAAAAAATATTATTTTAAGAGGGGTGTTTATGTAAATAACTAAATAAATAAACTAAGTTAGTTAATGTGTTGTCACCAACACATTAAAATGTATATATATATTTTCCATATGCTTGACACGTATACCATTATAATGTAATAATAATAATAATAATAATAATAATAATAATAATAATAATAATAATAATAATAATAATAATAATAATAATAATAATAATAATATTTATTTAACTGTTAAGAAAAGATCGACATATAGTACTTAATATAGGATCAACATATTTTATATATATATGGTAATAAAATCACAGCACGGTATTTGGGAATATTGTCGAACGAGAAATATATTCCGGTTCAGATTTCGGCTCGAATTTCAGGTAGAATTTCTACTTCTTTTAATATCTGTATTTGATTTCTCTATTGTAAGATTTATGTTATTATTGTTGTTGAATTTTAACTATTAAATTCCATGAAATAATTATGACTATGTGAAAATTATGTGAAAATCATGCCAATGTGTTTTATTTATTGCGTGAATTAAATGCACGTATTAGAGAGGTTAGAGTTCTACTGAGCGTTGACTTACAATCTCACAGTTTTAATTGCAGGGGCAGTGGGAGGAAAACGGCAATAAGAATTTTAATTGAAATTTCATTTGATTTGCTATTTGTAATAATTGTAGTTATTGTTCCTCATTGTAAAATTAACTCAATAAATTGAGTATAATTGATTTCCAATATATATATATATATATATATATATATATATATATATATATATATATATATATGGATCGATGTGATAATTGGATAATTATAATTATCGCCATCGCATTGTAAATTAAAATTGTCAATGGGGCCGGCGTGACGTAGACATAACGTCACCCAATTTGACTAACCCATCACTGAACGTCAATAAACAAAATATATATCTATACAACATAAATACTTCCATCCAAAAGGGATACACCGTTGCAAATATATGAACAATCAAACGAACTTCCTGAACCTCACTTAGATTACATCTCTGACATTTCGTTTCAAAATTTCTCTTAAATGACTCCTTAGCGTGACCCGCATAACTCTATCTAGCGTTAGTAGGGGACCGACTGGCTCCTAACTAATTTACCTGCGAGTGTAATGCCTTCTTAGTAAAAATATTTTATAATAATAATTTAATTCTATAACATCTACATAGATCAAGCACCAATATATAAACATCATAGAGCTCGTAAAAATTGTCATATTATAAGCAGCGAAAATAATGCAATATATATATAAATTCCATCAAATCTATCCAGTATAAAATAATATCAATCACCATAATAAGTAAATCGCCAAATATTTGTAAAACACCACATCTCAAAACACCACACCACCACAACACACACTGACAGACCATAGTGATCATTTAACCTCACGATCGGGAGTTGCAACGGTACCGTAACCATCCGTAGGATATGCCTTCCTAGCAGACCTAACTGCACAGATCACCGCCTACCAGACGTCTCCAAAGGCCAATAATATAAATCACCACATAATATCAATCACCATAATAAATATCCATCTACCAGACCACCCTCCGGACAGACCATAATATGAATCACCACCTGCCGGACCACCCTCCGGACAGGACATCATAAACTATGGCATGGTCAACTCAATAATATCATCACCAAATCACAAATAAATATCCATCTGCCGGACCACCTTCCGGACAGATCATAATATAAATCACCACCTCATCAATACCGTCAAAATCACCAACGTCCACCTCTTTTTCGCAAAACCAACTTTTAAATTCGAAAATCATATTTTTCACTTTTGATTGAAAACCGTCTAATTTTAACAGAACCATTTTCCCCCTCTCTATTTTTTATGAAAACCAAATATTTTCTATCCTCTTTTAAAACCACCAAATTCAACAAAACTCATTTTTCAACTTTATTTTAAAACCACCATATTTTAACAAAAATCCATTTCTGCTAACTCACCCAAAATCCCACGAAAATTATTAAATATCCTTCTTTTCAGAAACCAATACAATTTTCCAAAAATTCGCTTCACCAACTCACTCCAAAAAACCCGATTGATCCATTATCATTTTGAAATCATACAGTGGAAGTAAACACAGATTTCATCATATGTATATATAAAAATAGTTTGGCAAGAAGAAAGTACGCTCACCTGATAATCCGCTCTCAGAAGCTCCACCGACTACCCGCTACTGAACTTTCGGTAATTGTGAACCTATTTGTGACAGAACCTAAATTAATATTATAGAGATAAATCACCTATCTGTGTAATACGAATCCTACGACCATTAATTCCCTACTCTCCACGTTTGTTATGCGAAACTATAATTTAGCAAGTTTTAATATCGTTAATATTATTTTGTAGTGTTGTTACTATTTATCTTATTAACTTGATTCGTATAAACGATCCCCTTATTCCTTTGTTAAAAAATTCTAAAACTAAACAAACTAAGTTTAGAAGTCACAAATGTAATTTAGAAGTGTTACCCATTCCGAACCAATTGTCGATCTCTTCCAAAATTCAGTTATTATTGTCTCAGTGTCCACCGCCTCAGCGCCAAACCCACCGCCGCGGCAAACCAGCTTCTCCCTTTCTCCAAATTTCACACTGCAGTTTCACCGCCTAGGCGAACTTCCCACCGCCTAGGCGATGGATCACCCTTCTGCACACTGACCACACACCGCCTAGGCGAACACTCCTTTGTCTTTCTACCCTGTTTGCACCCCACCGATCATTCTCTCTTTCTTCTCACCCCCAACTCCGGAAACCTCCACCACCTATGGCTTACACAAAAATAACACACACAAAACATACCCACGAACCTCACAATCATCACCACGACTGCAACACACACACACACATACAGCTCATACACATACATGCATACTTGACAGACCACGCTGACGCCCCACCACCATCCACCGTCGGTCCCTCTACTACCACCCAAAACCAACAACATACACTCATACACAAACATTTCGGCACATACACTAATTTCATCTCCAATCCATAACAGAAAATAGGGGGGGGGGGGGAGGGGGGGGAGAACACACCTTTATCGGCGATGGAGCACATTGACACTCGTCGGACTTCCCTCTCTCTCTTCGTCTTTCTGTTTCCGTCAAATGTCAGCCGACCAGTGGCGACTCACAAACTGCCGCCGGCTACCTTCTCTTCCTCTTCTCCGGTTCTCCTCTCTCTTCCTCTTCTCTACTCGGCTTCTCGATTCTTCTTCATCCACTCCCGATTCTCTCTCTCTCTCTCTCTCTCTCTCTCTCTCTCTCTCTCTTTATATATATATATATATATATATATATATAAGTGTGTGATGAGTTCTAGAACCGGCCAAGTGGTCATCCTCTCTGCCGTTCAATTCCTGCCATTCATATATATATAAAGAATTTAATATAATATTTATATAAAGATTATAACATATTAGAAATTTACACAACCCTCCTTCTTCTTTTGAAACATCACAATTTGATCCCCAAACTTCTAATTTTCTTAATTTACAGTATCCACCCCAATATTTCCGAAGCATTTTTAAAATACGATTTAAATCATACGCATATTCATATCGGAGTCTTACAAAAATATTTTTATAAATGAATTATTAATTACTTGTTGTCGTCGTGTTATAAAATGTACTAGATTGTCATAGAATAAATTATCGGTCGTTCGATTTCAATGTTAGTTCTCCAATGGGAGAAACTGCAGCAGCGGCCCTGGGAAACCGGGTTGTTACATGACGAGCTGCCGTACTCTCAGCTCGAACATGCCCAAAATATGAAGCCTCCTTGAAGATTGAAAGGTTGTCCGATCTTACGAGTTTCCATACTCTCAGCTCAGACATCCTCCCAGTATGAAGCCTCTTTAAAGATTGAAAGATTGTCCGAGCTGATGAGTTGTCGTACTCTCAACTAGGACATACCCAAAATATAAAGCCCCTTTGAAGATTGAAAGATTTCTTTAGCTAACGAGCTGCCGTACTCTCAGGTCAGACATCCTCCTAGTATGAAGTCTCTTTGAAGATTGAAATGTTGTCTGACCTGCCGAGCTGACGAGCTACCGTACCCTCAGCTTGGATTCCACATATTTAAGAGTTCTTGAAGCCGTTTTTTTTGTTTCAAAAGTCATTTTAGCGTCCTCTCCACCTTTTTATCATCCCAAACTACTAAAAGCGGGCCGCTACTCTCTATTTATATTGGGTCGCTATATAAATTAAGCTTCGACCCATTGGAAGATATAGTTTTGGCTTGCGGATTCGGTTGTTTAACCATCGGCTTTGATTTAGCATCAATTGGAGGACCTCGGCATATTCTAAATGCACTGGGACCTAAACATTTATGGCCAAATGGACCATTAATCAACGACCACAACAGCAATGTCCAACAAAACGAACAACAAGCAAAAGCCAAGTCTATACGGAATTACTTCATGAAAATCCCAAGCCCATCACGTTTCGCTCTCGCCCTCAGGACTTGGGGGGCAACTGATGTGGGGAAATTTCGTCACATATACCACGCGGAAAATATCGTTCCAAGTGTGAAAAATAGTCGGGCTGGGAGCTGGAGTCCCCTCCAAGCCGAGCTGAGAATCATCTTGCCGAGCTGAAGAAGTCCAAACCGAACCGGTGGACTTCGAGTCGGGCTGACAAACCCAAGCACCCTCCGCTCGTTGTCTTCGTGCTCGGGGCCTCCCCGGGCCGTCTTGAGGCTTCAACCCATGGACCTCTATAGGTAGGCCCAAAAGTCCAACCCAGATGATCAGAGCACTAATCTACTTGCTTATTTACTGCTCAAAGGATTAGGGTAATTAATTCGAACTTAACTCTTTAATTTTACGGCGTTAATCGAGTCTGGCGCCTATAAATACATCGTGGCATCCAATACCCAACGGTATGTCTTCTCTATTGAAATTAGAGCATCTCTTAGCCCTTCTTCCCCGGATACTAATTCTCACCCCGGAGGGACTTTACCGGGCACAACTCCAGTGAGTCTGTGTGCAGGTGTTCGGAGTGAAGGAGCGGAGCTCAACTCAGAGATCGAAACGGAGTCCAAAGAGGAAATCATCTCGAAGTCCGAACAGGATCTCGGGTCAAATTGAAAACTCGGAATTTATGAGGACCTCTAAATTCTCCAGTTCCCCACGTCATTGACAATCTCGTACGCATATTACCTTTCCGGACCACACTACTGGTAGCTCACCAATTTTAGACACCAACATGAACTAATATTTTCATGTTATATCGGTTTTTTTTTATCATAATTTTCAAAGGTGTAATGTTTATTTTATAACGAATTTTTTTATTTTTTTTTTATCAATAATTAAAGATATGTATTACGATAATATATATAAATAAAACTCTACAAGTTCATATATAAATTTTATATTCATATGTAGAACAATATTTATAGAAAGAAAGGAAAAACAAAAAAGACTAGGTACGTTATCTTTTTACAAGTATGGAGTCTCAAATCATTTCTAGATTCTTTTTCCTACTGAAAAAAAAAAAAAAAAAAAAAAAAAAAAAAAGAAAATCCCAACCTATTATAAATTGATAAAAAGGTTCTTATAAGTACAAGGGGTGTCGCCCATTTCCAAATTTTGTATCAACAATTTTGCAAGTGGACAATTTTACCCCTGGCCATTCCCCTACCGATCATCATCTCCATTATTTGAAACTCTACGTTGTTGAATAACTAAAATAGAACCGCTAATATCGAAGTCAGACGATGCTAATAAATCGCCGACAGTGCCGAGCTCAGGACACTCTTCCCAATCGCTCATACCAGTTGTCAGAGGCGAGTGCCCTCGCCCACCTTTCCCCACCACAAAGAGTGAGTACATATCCGCCATATCTCTTAGAGCCGATGCTGTTTCCGCTCCATTTGCAACGTACTTCTCAACGTATCCCACTTGACCCGATGTCACGTACCTAATAATCAACAATGATAGAGTTGTCATAAAAATAAAAAAAATTATACATATTTTTTTTGTTTTTACGAGTATTTCTATATCTTTCTATATCCATATAGAGTATGAGATCAATCTCGTTCAGGATTTCATGATTGTCTTTCTCAACAAGTGTTTTTTCAGAGATTCGAACTCCTAAACTTGCAAAGCTTCCTCAACTATTTTAACTCAAGTGAACCTTAGCACTTGAGTCGCACTTTTTTGGTCGAAAAATTTGTAGATGGTGGTTGTTTATTATGCATTATTTGAAATTTTAATGAAAAAAAATATTTTGCAAGTCAAAAAATATTTTTAAAAATAAAAATATAATTGAAATATATATTTAAAAATAAAAATAATTAAATTTTATTTGTTTAGTTTTTATATTTAAGAAATCAATACACTATTAACATTTTCACCAAACTGAATTAAAGAGGTTAATAACGAGATCTTATCAATTAGGATTTGACTCTCTTGAACAGTATTTTGAGAATTAAATTTTGAATGTAACAGGATGCGATTTTTCTGAAAGCACTTCGAAAATTAAATTTTGAATTTAATTCTCAATGTATTAGACTAATGTAAGCAAGTGCGCTATTAAAATCGTCCGGAAAAATAAAATAAACCGATACACCTAACCGTAGAATTAAAAAAATAATTATAATAACAAATAAACAAGGTCTTGCCTGTTATAGAAGTCTGTCAAGAAGGCGCTATCCGCCGCATTTTCTGCCTCGCACTCCGATATCGCCATCAAAACGTTCTCCTCGTTGTGTGCGACATCGACTCCCGCGCCATGGTCCCTCGCCGGCGCCGGAAGAAATCGGATGACCGTGAGGTTTATATGGTGGTGCATCCCAAGCCGTTTGCTGAACCCCAACGCCTCCCGATCATCGGGCCCACCAAAGAACAGAGTCGCCACGTGTCGCAGAATGTCGGGCCCGCCGGAGTGGTGGACGCCCCCCGCCGCGATTCCCCGGTCGACGACGATAGCGACGGTGCACCGCGCATGGCGAAGAACCTTCTGGTTGGTTGCCCTCACCCCCTCCTTGCCGCTCTCCAGCTTCCCGTCGATCCTCTGGTGCTTGTGGAAAGGAAGAATCACGATCGACGCGCGCACGTCCTCGGCGCAGGCGCGTACGTCCTCGTGCAGCCCATCCGCCGGCGACACCGCCTTGATCTGGTGCACCATGATCCCCGTCACCCCCGTGAACAGATCCACGAATTCGTTGATCTCGACGACTTCGTTGCCGCCGTAATCCTCGTCGTAGTCGTTGATCTCGTCGTAATCGCGGCGGCGATGGGCGTTTCTCTTGGACTTCTTAGGGAGCTCGATCAGGTGCATCAAGTAGGGGGAGACGGTGGCGGTCTCGGCACCTCTGGAGGCGGCAATGAGGCCGAGCATGGCGGGAACAGGGCGGGGACCGTGGACGCAGGCGAGTAGCCGGAGTTCGGATTCCGGATTTTGCTTCTCGAAAGGGGTGTGCTGGTAACCGAGGGTTTGGTTTTCTCGTTTCACCATGAAGGCTATCAACGGTCCTGATATCACCGAATTAATTACAACCGTTGATACCATCAAATTGTAAAATATCGGACTCGACACCTCCTACATTAATCACAACACATCCAAATTTAGTTCTAATCTCAAACACATATAATAGGGATTAAATTTTATTTTTCACCCATAAATTTTTACTAGGTTACATTTCACACCTTGAATTCTCAAAGGCAAATTGCACTCTAAAACATCAGAATTTTAGGCCCCATTTTGTTATTGTTTCTGTTCCTTGAGCTCCCAAAATTTCGGAGTTAATGTACAAAAACAAATTTAGTAAATAAGTTTTAATTTTGGAAAAAATTTTGGAGTAATTCTTGAATTCTTTAAGATTATGAAAAATAAAATAAAAAATTGATTGTTATTCATTCCAAGAAAACTATTCCCACTACCACGCCTGCTACCACTACCACGTCGACCACCATACATTTTAAAGAAGAAAAAAAACACAAACGTTGCAATCAAAAGTGGTTTATGTCTCTTTCTCATAACAACAACTAATTATTTGTGTCACTTAAGTAGGGTTGGCTACATGAAATCGTTTCTTGTCATAAAAATTTTAACAAAGTTTTAAGCTTACTGTCAATTATCTAACGCAATCCTCCTCCTTTATCCAGACTTGGGACCAATTGTGTAAAGAATAAAGCATAAAACATTCACAAGCGTTACCAAACATATTTCTATTTTTAGAATACTCTAAAACGAAAACGAAAAAAAAAAAAAAAAAAAAACAAACCAAACCAAACGCCACCTTAAATTCCTACGTTGTGTTTAGTTAAACATGGTTTTTTGAAAGACTTACTTTGTTTTGTTGACCAGCAGTTAGGGTTATGAGATCAACATGTCCTTTCATGTTCATCAAGAACGCAAGAAGAACCCCTTCATTCAGCGGAATCTTCAAGTAATGGCAAGCCACGAGGGTGCCGAAAATCTTGCCGCCGATGCTCAACAGTATAACAATGGCGACGATGAGCACGTTCCGGAGACTGTTGATGGCGGTGACGTCAGCCTTGAATCCGGCGTACCCAAAATATATCGGGAATATAAAATTATGAACTGGGTAAGTCAGCTTGTTCAGCAATGTCCGCCAGGATTTGCCGCTCTTGGGAAACATGGAACCCATCAGGAAGCAGGCGACGACGCTGCTGAAACCCATGGACTCCACCGCCAGGGCGGCGAACGCCACCACCGCCAGTATCGCCAGCACCTCCGTGTTCTTCAGGTACTTCTGGTCCCGGTTCCGGCTGTTCAGCCAGCTGGCTAAGTACGTGTTGACGATGACCACCGCCACCACGATCAGAAAACAGAGGAAACCCAGCAGGAACCACCGCGAGGTCGAGTAGCTGTACTTGTTCCGGGAAAGCACCGTGAATATGACGATGGCGTAGGTATCTCCGATCACGGAAGAGTAGACGGCCAGGCGGCCGACATCAGAGGCTGCGAAGTGGAGGTCAGTGGTCAGACGAACCACCACGGGGGAGGCGGTGTTGGCAAGGATGACAATGACGATGAGGGCCATGATGGAGGTGGAGCCATGGGCTAGGGTTTCCTGAAATAAGAATGGAGCTATGGCCGCGCCGAAGATGGTGCACATGGTGGTGCTGCCGCAGGCGATGATGGTGGCCGGACGGAGGTTCCTCGTTATATTGGGGACGTCCAACTCGAGACCCATTAAGAACATGATGATCATTCTGGCGTACATTGCGATAGATTCATAGTAATCGAGTGCGAAATTTTGAAAGAAGAATTTTTTTATTTCTTTGATGTTTGATAAACCTGAGGGACCTAAAACGAATCCAGCCTGTAAGAAAAACAATGCAGGAATCAGTAAAACTGTAAAAGGTTTAATTGCACTTTACGCCCTTAATGTTTGAGTATAGTGTCACTTTATCCATTGATATTGATATTTTTTTGGTAATTTGCTCCTAAAATTTATTTTTCATATCGAAATTGGCCAATTGATTGATTTCGGACAAATTTATCAACGGAGTTAGTCATTTGACTCACAAAAGAAAAAAAAAATAATGGACTAAAAAAATTAGGCTTTTGAAATTTGAGTTTTTTTACACGTTGTCTAGCCAAAAAATTGTTGGAATCAATCAATTAAACGAAATTAATATAGGAATCAACTTCACCGGGTCAACGAAAAAATTAAGATGAAAATGTGACTTCATCAAAACTTAAGAGGTGCAAAAACATATATTTTCAAATTTGTCATGACATTACCGAAAAAAAGAGAGAGAATTTATCAAAATATAAAGCTACCCGAATATATATACATACATGTGTGATATTGTTCATTTCATCACCAACCAAATTCCAAATGTCTCTTACAAAAACATGCATGCCAATGGAGGCATAGAATCATCTCATGCATGCATATGATTTTAGCTATATAACAAGAAATCTCATACAAAATCAACAAAACCCAAAAAAAAAAAAAAGAAAGGGGAAAAAATTGAATGTGATGTGGATAACATACTTACGAGAATCTGAGCAACCGGGCCTGGTTGCCCAAAGGGCTTGAGCAGAAGCTGTAGAAATTGAGAGAACACAAGAATGAATGAAAATTGAGCCCCCATCGATAATATCGGATTGAACAATTCAATGTCATTGCAATTCCCGTTTTTCGTAGCCATTTTTCTTCAGCTAAAAATAAGCAGAAGAAAAAGAAGAAGAAGACGAGGAAGAGGAAGAAGATTATATAATCAAGTAGAAAGATAATCATTAAATAATTAATTAATTAATTAATCTCGTCTCTCTCTTCCCTATCCCTTGTTTCTCTCTCTAGAATTTTTGTTGTTTTTGTCATAAGGAAGGATAGGGAGAAGGAAGAGGATGAAGGAGAAAGAGAGGTAGAGCTATGGGGGACACATGCCTTTGTTTCGGACGGAGGCCCGTTTTTAGCGGCTGATGGTCAGCATTTATCAATATAGGCAAATGTTTCTAACGTTCGACCATGGTTGTGTACTCCTCCACGATCGGAGATACCTATATTGATAAAAAAAACATTTTATTTCTAAAATAATTTTTACAATTTTGTTTTTCTAAAATATTCTCTCTTTACAACTTTATCTTTTTTTTTTTTTTTAAATTTAATATTTTCTCATTATAATTTTTTGTCTATAATTTTTTTTGGTGAGATTTTACATTATTGGTATAAAATGTTAGTTGTGATAATTAGATATTCTACAGTATCAACTGATAAGTGCTAAAAAAATTAAGTAAATCATACATTACTTAAAATTTTGAACAATTTTTTAAGTGATATTTATCTTTTAAGTGATTGTCTAGTAATCTTAACAAAACACACTAATATGATAAATACTTAATGCATTCAGTTTTAAACACTTAATTGCGTTATTAAACGGCGCCTAAGTCTCTAAGTACTAAATTTTAAATGCTGATATTATAAGTACTGAATTTATTAAGTGCTGGATATATTAAGTATTCAATTTTTTAATACTTTTAACTTTAAAAAAAATCAACAAATTTTTATTCCTAAACTAATTTTTACAACTTTATTTTTCTAAAATATTTTCTCTACAACTTTCTCTCGCTATTTTTTTCTCAATTTAATATTTTCTCCCTCTATAATATTTTGTATATAATTTTTTTGTGAGATTTTATATTATTAGTGTAAATGTTGATTGTGATAATTTAATATTCTATGCTATTAACAGATAAGTACTAAAACATTAGGTAAATCATATATCACTTAAAAATTTTGAACAATTTTTTAAGTGATACTTATTTTTTAAGTGGTTGTCTAATAATCTTATCAAACACACTAATTTGATATGTATTTAATATATTCAGTTTTTAAATACTTAATTGCATTATCAAACATAGCCCAAGTCTCTAAAATTGTGAATCTTTGGTTGCCTGTCGCCAAATGTTTTCTAGTTTGATTTAATTAATTTTTAAGTAATATTTTTAGTATATCTTTTAATTACATTAAACTAATTTTTTGGTTTCTGGTTGTTGAAAAAATTACATGAATGTAATTGAAAACCACAATAAAAATGTAACAAAAAAGTATGCTAAAATATAACTAAAATACACTTAAAAATATAAATAAAATGTATATTAAAAAAATATTACATGTAATTAAAAATACACAAAAAAAATAGTTACGGATAACTAAAAAGATAGTTACATGTAACTAAAAAAAATCTAGAGCTTGTGGCTGGACTTCGGCGACCGGATTTTGATACTCGAAGGCTTGGGATCTGAGGGAGGGCAGCAACGATTAGCACCGACAACCGACGATACAAACCTTAATTGAAAATATTGGAGATATAAGAAAACATACATTAATCATGTGACTAAAACACAAAGTAAAATATAACTAAAGAAATAATACTAAAATTAAAATTAAAATAGAATAAATTTTGAATTAAACAGTGTCATTGAGATTAGTGATCAATTATCTCTACTTAAATGTTTTTGAAGAAGACAAGCAAAGAAAAAAATTGGAAAAATAGGACAATATTTGTGGGTTCCTCACCTACCGTTCAACCTCCATCTACTTACAAATCCACATTTTATGTTATATTTAGTTTTAAAATAAATGTCTTTAGGTTTAGTTCTAGCCGTGGAATGCACGGGTTTAGACAAAAAAAAAAAATCATATTAAATTTATTTATAATAATATGATATAATTGTTTATTGATGTTGCCAAAAAATCCTCAACACGTGTAACAGCTCCTCACGTGCTAAAAATTTCCACAACTTGTAATCTGAACTTGAAAAACCAATTAGCTCTAAGAGACACCAGTGTGGTGTTGCCCAAAGAACCTCCAACGTGAGAATAAGTCAATCTGTTTATGATAGTAATATGCTTTTAGACTGTATATGAATAGTAGTTCTCGACGATACCTGTCTTCCTTGTATATATATGAATCATTTTACCTCGTAACAATCCCTTCCCATAACTTTCTCCACGTTCCCCATTTAATCACCACGAATGCTGTCCACACTTCCATTATAGGTTGTTTCGACAGTTACGCTTGCGTGCATGGGAGATAGGTGAAGTTGTATAATCGCCTGCTGGCCTTACTTGTTGATGATCGGGCCTCTGTTAGAAGCCCTTGTTCCACACTAGATCAGCCCAATCATGGTTGGGCTTTCTTAACAGACCAAATACATCATATTCGGGCCATTTCTTTCGGTTCGGGTTTTATTAACCAATCCGACCCGACATCTCAACACCAGCTTCTACAAATCATGAGTGGGAATTTTCCCTGCATCATTTACAATTTGGATGTTAAACCAATAGGTATTGTATTTTCTTGCTCATGATGTTTACAATTGATACTCTTAATAAAATTGATCGAATACCCAAGTTTTTTATAACAAGATCCATTTTGAAAAAACATAAAAAAAAAAAAAAAAATTAGAAGTCATAAAATATAAATAAACAAAATAAAAATCATAAAATTATGGATGGAAAAATTAGTTTCTAACCTCCAAGCCAAAAAAAATCACAAAAAAATTATAGACTGTATGGACATAAATTTTAATTTTATTTTTATTTTTATTTTTTTTGTGAATAATATATGAACTTAAAATTTTAGTCAATATATTCCACACAATAATTTTTTCATGAATCCAAAATTATTATACTACTTTAAAATAACTGCAATTTTCATATTAAAAATATAATAACTTTAATAGCGCGTACAGTGATTTTTAACTTTTGAGAGAATTATTTATTTTTCTTAAAAAATATCACTCCAGAAAATGAATTAGATAAATAGTGAATAGTAAAATTTGGATTTGAAAAAAAAAAATCATTTTTAATTAATGAAATGCTCATCAAGAATCCATTCTTTTTTCAATTATGGGAAAAAATACATTCATTTAGTATAATATTAACTAGTTTTAAACCCGCACTAAGTGCGAGATATTAAATTATTTATTTTTATATTTTTAATTATTATGTATTAATTTGATTTTTTTTAAATAATGATTCAGTAGAACAGAGCATTTAATTATTTTTTAGATCTATAAACATAAAGAGGAGAACTTAAGAATAAGAACCACCGAGTTCGTAGATCAGTTGGAGAGAGACTGTTCTATCTTAACTAAGGTCTTTAGTTCAAGGTTTGGGAATGAAACTACGCTAAAACTCGGTAGGGAGAGCTTTACCGTCTTTGTAGTCCGACCCAGCTTGATTCGGATTAGTCAAAACTCAATGTGATTATCGGATACCGGATGGTTTATAAATTAAAAAAAAAAAAAAAAGTATAGGAGCGGGAATAATTTAATCATAAAAAAAAAAAAAAAAAAAAAAAAAAAAAAAAAAGAAGAAGGATTTAAGTTGAGTAGTCAATATTTTCGAAGAAGAAGTAAGAATCGAAAAATTGCGATGAATAAAAGTCGAATAATTATTTATTTATTTATTTTGTGTCATATGGCATTTTCAGGAACACAAAGTAAATTATAAAATGCAAATAAATAGCATTTTTGTCTTGGCATGGATAATTCTTTGAAGCTGAGAATGATAGCAAGTTGTTCATTATTAATTGTTCGTGGTAGATAAAATAGAAAAGATTAACCCAAAAGTGTAGAAGATAGTAGCATACCAATTCACTAATAAAAAAGAGAAAAATAATTCGATTGATAAGGGATTATATTTATTTATTTACATTTTTTTAACTTTGGGCAATTCAGGCAAGCATGAGGATGTTGAGATTGAGAAGAAGAGAACAAGTCATTGATTGCCTAAGAAGATAAAAGTAACTTTTTAAATATAAAGACAACATTTTTTTTTCGTTCTCATTTGAGTGTAACCAAGAGCAAGTCATTGATTCAGGCCACAACCTAGTGTCAAGATTGGCAACAATGACATTTTGACCATAATTGACCTTCTCCCACAATAAACTTAAATGAACCATACCATTCTTTTTTAGATACATAAAAAAGCACAAAAGGGTGGTGTGCAATTTCCTCCATTAATTTTGGAAAACCGATAACAGCTTTAGATGATCTACATTTATGGAGAAAAACATGTAAAATAATGAATAAATAAATAAAATAATTTTTCATCACACAAAGACCTATCATGAAAAATAAGTGTATGTATCATTGCAAAGAATCATGCCAACAACGTTGGCCAATGCAACTTGCTGACCCTCTTGCATTGTCTCGCATTGTCTCATCTAAGACAAACCAAGATCTTTCTCTTTACTTCACTTTCTTCGGGTCAAGAGTTCCTTTCTTACAAAGTATCACTTGATCAGCAGATGCATTGGATGGTTTAGCCAGTGTAGCACTACTGAGTGAATAGAGTGTGTCTTGTTGCATTGGCTTAGAAAGGCTTGTTCCTTTTAAGCAAAAAACTCAATTAAGCTCGCAACATTTCGATTATTAAATGAACCAAGTTTGAAAGGAACCAAAATTGAACACTTAGCACTAAGCTTGACTCGTTTGTAGCCCTAGCGTGTATCACCTTTTTTTTTTTTTTTCTCTTTGAAGTGTATAATCACCTAATTCTACTAAAATATAATATTAATTTAATATTTAATTATATTCTGTCAATACTCCAACTTATATTATTATTCTTAACACCAAAATCCTATTGATAGAGAAATATTAATAATTTTAAAATATTAATATTGTAAGCATTGTATGTTTAAACAACCTATTATAAAATATTTATAGTGTAATAGTTTTTATACATAATCATTGTATTTTTAAAAGCGAAATAAGTAATTCAACATTTGCTTTGATTAATTTGGAAAAAAAAAATCTTAATTTGAAATAAAAAAAAATCATGTCAATCATTTTTTTTTTTTTTGAAATATAATCAAAATTTGTTCTTCACAATTTTTTGAACAAATTATGGGGTCAGAATTGAAATAATCCCAAACACCACATTAAACCTATATCACTATGCACTGTTTGGAATTAGAAGTGTGCATTGTTATATGACAGCCTTATCAATTCTAGTTTCAAGGCTCTAATTTCATACAACCATAAGGATTTTTCATGTGGTTTCTTTTAGTAATAATGTGTGTTCAATTTGGATTTTCATACACACCTATTGAGGATCTTTTGTGAAAGCTTGTAAACTTTCCTAGAGAGCTATAGATTTGTAGAACAAAGTCTGAATTCCAATTCCACAACCTAACATAGTACTGGTAAAAAAAATATTCTTTTGCATATTTGCAGAGCAAACAAATATAAATATTAGTTGAACATTTAAAGGATAAACTGATATTTTTAAGCTAATGAAGAGTAAACTTGAAGTCTACAAAACAATATGTAAATCTCTTTTATGTGTAGCCTAGGCAAATGCAAAACAGAAACAACTTAGATTTCTCCTTTGAGCAGTAAGAAAATGGAAGAGGATGAGGGCTATTTGATGCAAAATTGATGAACAAAGAAAACCAACTAAAAGATGTTATATATTTATATAGATAAAAATAGAATGAAGATATAAAAGTGAAACCTTCAATAATTAGTTATCACCCACTGATCGTAGCTCTCCAATAGTTATTCCGGCCTGCAATAAACAGAAAAAATCTATTAGGGTGCATTTGGGGTGAGGTATTTGAAGAAGAAATTTGATTTGGAAAAAAATTTGTAAACTTTTCTTACACGCAACCTTAGACTCATGCAATATTGTTCAAAAATGAATTTTCATATATAACTTGAAACGGAAGAATGAAAATAAATAAATAAATAAAAAATCAACACCACCGTTAGGCTCAGGCTGAATATTATTTCAAAGATGATTCATAAACAACCTGCAAGTGAATGGCCGGTTGTTTAGAGCCAATACTATGAGAACGGCAAAGGAAATGCACATACATTGTTTATTCTCCCAAAATAATGGAAAAGCTTTTGTTTAGTGTTTTAATCTCTTTCTTCATTTTTATGAGTTTCCGTCCTAAAAAAAAGTAGCAAGTAAAGAGAAATCTGGGAACCATTATAGTAAAAAAAAAAAAATAAGAATCAAAGCATCCGAATAGTGATGTAAGCAAGCAAGAATGAAGCCGATGAAGGTAGCCAAGACAAAAATATGATAGGGCACATCTACGATTGGAAAAGCAACGTTAGCAATGTTGGGGTCACACTCAGAAAAAGTATGTAGCTCAGCATCCTCACTCGTTTTTTAGTCACCTGAGTAAGCAGCAAAAAATTTACACAAATTTAGCTATTCATCTAATGGTAAAAGATAGTCTTGAGGTATTGGGTTGGAAATTTGACCGCAGTCACTTTGTGTATTAAGATCAAATTCTATATATGTAATGGTATGTTTGGCCAAACAATAAGAAGTGCACAAAAGCACTTCTATTTAGTAAACAATTCGTGGCTGCTTTTGAACTTGAGATAATATTTCAATTATTTTCCTCTATTTTTATTGGAATGCGAAATAGTTCTATCACGATTATAATTGAGAAATAAAGCAAACCATTGCCAATAACAGACTGGGCATTCATGAACAAACCATTAATGCAGGTGGAGATGAGCTCTACGAGATTGTGACCATTGTAATTGAGAAATCAAGTGAACCATTGGCATACCAATAGAAGAGTAAACGGCCAGGACACAAAAAAATATAAAAATAAAAATAAGTGCATACTTGCAGCAATGATTTGCTGCTCTTCATCATGAGCAAGTTGGAATAAAGCTCTTCAGCTGCCATCAAATGTAAGTATATCGTCTAAGCTACTTTATATCTCCTATTCAAAACCTTTATTTTGGTTATGATCTGCAGACTGAGTATCTTCAACCCTGGTATGAAGTTCCTGTTATTATCTAGAGTACCATGTTTGTATAGTAAAATGGCAAACACAACCAATTCTCCTCTAGCAACATCAAAAGATACAACAATAAAAGAACACACAATAAGCAGTATTTGGTTGCAAAATTCATTAAAATGCAGTGGAAATAATATACCACAATAATTGAAGCGGGGGACGTTTGGGAAAACTTGGTTAATTTGTGAAATTGTAAATCAAGTATATTCTTCAACAGTTAGAGAAGAGACATGAAGAAAATACAACACGATGACCAGATTTGATTGCAAAATTGAGCGATAAACAAAAATCCACTAAAAGATTATTTATATGGATTGAAACAGAGAAGAAAATAGAATGAATACCTTGACTAATAAATCCATCATACAATGCAATTAAGGGCAACAAATTTGTTATCTATCACGGGGGAAGAAATTGTAACAATGAAGCCCATACCTTGTGAAAATTGTCTAATGACATCTTCACTATCGCACAAAAACCTCACATAAACCTAATTACAAACCAATAATAGAGACACCTGAATGAGGATATCAGAAAAAAGAAATGAGAGAATTTGGTGATTGGAAACTAAATCAGGTGCATACCAATAATGGATGACAGTAATTGGAGCTGGAAATTGGATTGCATGTTGGATCTATGCATTTGTGACTATTGAAGCAACTGCACCAGCGACGATCATTGGGCGACCATTGAGGATCCATTAATAGAAGCGGAGGTGGCAACTTGAGACGACCGTTTGGGAGGCGAACGATTGCGAATGGAGTTGCATGTTTGAAACGGCAGATTAAATGGGTAGAGATTGAAATGGAAGATTGGAAAAAAAATGAATGACTATTGATTACCTCCTTGAAACAGCAGATCTCGTAACGGGATCTTGGGAGTAGTGGGTAACCATTTGGATTGACACACAATAGAAATGAGAGAAGTGATGTAGGCAGTGATCAATGAGATTGCAAAGATGGTCAATTTTGAGCTCTCCGTCAATACAAGGCATAGGCTTCCAATTTTAAGTTTTACTATTAGATACTTAAATATATTATTGGAGAAAATAATGTCTTTGAGGGACCATCATTTTCAGCCCACATGATGAATCCCTTTTTTGAATTAAAATTAATTTAATTATTTTTAAAAAAATCCAATAATATGAATATTTTTTTTAAAAAATGAATTAAAGTTTGAATTGATAATAATAATAATAATAAAATAAAAATAAACAAATAAATAGTTTTTAAAAAAAATCCAATATCATGAATATAATTTTTTTTAAAAAGAATGAAATTTTGAATTAATAATATATATATATTAATTAAAAATAATTTATTTTTTATGCAAATATATATAGAATTGGAAATGGAAACAATTTTCTATTCTTTTTCAATGTTATTAATTTGAATTAAAAATAGTTTTCTATTCATTTAATGTTATTAATAATGATAAAAAAAAAAAAAAAAATCTCGGCCATTGATTTAATAAGAGTAAGGAGATTGAAGAGATTAAACATATTTTATCATAAAGGCTTGTCTTCCACTTTTAATAAGATAATAAGATATATTTCTATTTATTTGCATCAATAATTATCCAAACATATTGTTTTACCCAAAAAAAAAAAAGGCAACTACAATACATCTCAATATTCGGACCACTGATTTGGCTGAGATTTAATCTTAGACATCCATTTCATATTACCAGAAAACCACCTAAAAAAAACCCAGTGGCTTTCATGTTATATTCGGTTGTAGGGATTTCATGTTGTTATCTTTTTTTTTCTTCGATTATTTTCCTTTCTTTCCTGTCTTTCTGGCTCTCCCATGCATTGTGCCCCTCTCTCTCTCTCTCCCCAACTGTTTGTTATGGATTTCTACCATCTCCCTTTCCCTTAGTCCAATGTCGACAACAAATTGGTGATTTCCCTACGTTGTATCCCTTCTTCTCTTTCTCTCTTATTCTCTTCCCCACTTTGTGTACTTTTCTTGCATGTCCTGAAATTGGAAGATAGTTGTGGATTTGAAGTTTAGGGTATTTGTTAATTAGTTTATATTATTGCTAATTTTGGCACTGCTTTAAAAAATTGGAAGAAAATTGTGGATTTTGTATTAGTTTTTTTTAGAAATTATTGTTTTGGTGTTAGGTAAGTTGTTTGGGTTCTTGTTCTCTCCTCTCTCCATTCCGAATTTTGGTGGTTTTTCGAATTTTGGTGGTTTTTTTTTCTTTCCATTTCTATTTTTTTGCATGTCCAGAAAATGGAAGGAAGTTGTGAATTTGTATTTGTTAATTCTTAGCATTAATGGTTTTGTTTTTTCGGTATTTGTTAAGGTTTAGACTATTTTTCAATTAGTTTATATTAAACTAATTTTGGAGCATAATTTTTAATGAATTTCTGAAGAATGTTTGAAACTGTTTACAATATATTTTTCTCAAATTCTTTTTTTTTTTCCTTCTTTCTTTTATGCTTTCTTTGAATTATGTGATAAAATTTGTTAGTTTATGGTTTAGTTTTGATGAAAAAATAAGTTGATTTCAATTAATAGCATTTTGATAGAAATGAATTAACTTACCTTTTGATTGAGAGAAATATTTTTACAAGTTTTGATTTAAGTTTGTAATTTACAATTTTTCACTCGAAGTTACTAGTTTGAGGATTTAAATATGTACCTATTTTGGTTTGATGTGAGGCTAACATTTCATTCATTATGTTATGATATTTATCGAGTCAAGTACTTTGATTTTGTGAAAAATAGTCCTTGTTCAGGAAAGCAAATGAGATGACAGTAAGATAAAAAAAAATTAAAAAAAAAAAATAAAAGAGAAACGAAGCACAAACTTAATGTGTCGACTTATTTATGTAAGTATTTCTCTCAAAATTAATCATTGTGGTTGCATTTATTTAGAGAAGTATATACGTC
Organism: Eucommia ulmoides; assembly: GCA_016647705.1. Lineage (NCBI taxonomy): Eukaryota > Viridiplantae > Streptophyta > Magnoliopsida > Garryales > Eucommiaceae > Eucommia > Eucommia ulmoides. The sequence continues at coordinate 26,173,666 of CM028325.1, read as the reverse complement.
TACCACTTTTTGAAATCTTCTTAATATTGCAGCACTGGCAAAGTTGAAATGTTTAAGAAATTATATTCCACTAGTGACGTTAGAGCAATGGTAATCACACGATGTTGCAAGTTTGTGTATGTATAAAATGAAATTAAATAGTTTATTGGTTGTTCTGAGATTCACATTTTGGAGGGGAAAAGGATTTTAAGGAAGGATTAGAGTAAGGTAAGTGCTGAAAAGAAAATAAGTTACGAAAACCAGGCGATTGCTTTAATGGAAAGAGAAAGCAAAAGGTTTGAGGCTGATCGCAATGACGACTTTGGATCGAACCAGAAGACGAATGCCTTGGTGAGTTCATGATAAATCAAGAAGGTTATAAGATAAGTGATCTAGATTCTCGCGTCCAAGTCGATTATTTTTAGAGAATTGTTATTGGTTCATGTATCTGGTGTCCCACCAAGCAATGAATTGTTTATCCCTAGTGGAACCAAATGTGTTATACCTGTTGGCATCTTACTTAGGTCCGGTGCCACCAGTACTCTGTTAGATTAGCATTCGTGAAAAAGTTGTATCTGAAATAGTCGAATTTACTAGTGTTTCGAACAACGTTGCAAGTTTAGGATTAATAATTATTTTTTTCCTGCTATGAGTTGTCATTGATAAAAGAAAAAAAAAATTATGAGTTAATTTACAAGTTGTTTGATGAATGTTAGGTTGCATTTGGGTAAAGGATTTGTAAAATGAAGGGATTTCAAAATCTTGGATTTTGAAATCCCTTCATTTCACAAATCTCTTTTTTGGATAATTGTTTGACCTGAAGTATTTAAACATGTAATTTACAATTCTCTTGTTTGGATAGATAAAGCATTTGTAAATAGTATTTCTTCTAATCCCAAATTTCAAAAATAAATTTATGGGAACAAAACAGAATTATTAGAACAATTTTATTAGAACTAAAACACAAACCTCAAAAACAAACAACACACAAATATGATCATAGTTGTTGTTGTTGTTGTTGTTGTTGTTTTTAATTTCTGATCCCACTTCTGGGAACACAAAAAAAAAAAAAAAAAAGGAAGCAAAGCAAAGCAAACAGAAACAAAGCTTGAAGGAGGTGTTGACGGTCGTCGTGAAGGAGGCGTCGGCGGTTGCAACCCTAATCGTCGATTGCGAACCCTAATCGCAAGAAGAAGGAGCTCTCGTCGGCAACTCTCTTCAGCGAACTGGTAGACGATGGACGATGGACGAATAAAGAAGACGAAGACGAAGATGATGGACGAACAAAGACTATGGACGACAACGAACGAAGAAGACGACGACGACGAACGAAGACGATGCGACGAAGAAGCATAAACAGAAAACGAAGACGAAGAAGCAGAACGATAAGACAAAAACGAAGAAGATGAGGATGATCAATGATTGATTTTCCAAATCCTCTCTTGCGTGAATTTGTCAAATTTCACCTATTTCAAAAGGATTTCTAAATCCTTCATTTCACCTAAATTTGGCAATTGAGGAATTTTACAAATCCATCCTACTCAATACCCAAATAAGAGATGTGTTAAAAAAAAATTGAAATCCCTCCCCCCAAATCCTTTACCCAAACACAACCTCTTACAAGTGTTTTTTACCAAGGTTATAAGTTTAAGGTTAATAGTTACAAGTGTTTGTGAAGGTGAGTTAACAAATATATGTAGTCATGCAATGACAAATATATATGCACCGTGGTTATAATTTTCTTGAAGTTATTAGTTTAGTTACATCTAGTGCTACTAGTGGAACAATTAATAAATATACCTTGTGTTGGCCCAAATATCTACCCAATAGGAGGATGAATTAGGTAGTTAAAATATTTAAACAAATAACTTTAACAAATCAAATCACTTTAATTTCCCTAACCAGTTATTATCTTGATATTTACCGGAAACGTATTTAATTAAGTGAACAACCAAACAGATGAGGATAGAGAAATTGACACAGAGATTTACGTCCTCTCTTGTGAGCTCCCGCAGCTAATTCGAAATTCACTAATCCCGATCTCTTTCCCAGATAGGAACGAAATTTTTACAATCATTTTTATAGGCGCAAGATTAACCTAAACTCATAATTAAACCTATCATTTTTCCAGGTGCAGGATTAACCTAATTCTTTTCGCAGGCTTAGAATTAAACATATCATTTTCCCTGGTGCAGGATTAACCCTGATTAGGTAACGTGCTTTCATGCCTAATCTACTCTCAGTTAGACCAAGTATATTAGGTCTAAACTACAACTCACAAATACAAAAAAAAAAAAAAGGTTTTTTCTCAAAAGAACTTCTACTACCTCAATTTAAACTCAATCAATTTCCCGATAGGTTAGTGATAGAAATTATGTGAGATGATAAATTTGATTTTTCAACAATTAAAGGATTTATATTTTCTTAATCAGATTCTCATACAAAAATCGTTTAAAAAGATCTTTAGGATATTTAATAATAAAAACGGTTTTCATAACACAAACATAGTAGGCTCAAGTATTCAGAAATATATATAAATCACGTAGAGCACAAATCAATTTGAGTAGGCAAATATAACTAGAATGATCTCACCGGGATTTTCTTGAGAAAGATATGAATAATTAGGGTTTAGGGTTTAGGGTTCCACACAATTCTTATTCACAAATGCACCAAATTTAATCTCGATTGAAGAAATTGAGTTTGCTTTTTACCAATTGGTACGTAATGTTTATAAATATGTGTTAATTTACGATAATATTCAAAAATCTGTTCAATGTCAATTGATGAGCTATGTAATTGAATCATGAAATTATAACGAGACATCATGTTATGTTATTTACACCCCCAAAAACTTCCAAACATACCCTAAACCCTTTCAAACACACCCTTAGCCCTAATACTAAACCCTTAGGGTGTGTGTTTGGTTGGGGAAAAAAAGGATAGAAAAGAAAATGAAAAAAAAACAATTTGTTTGGTATGGATGAAAAATAGGAAGAAAAATGCACAATTTTCAAAGTAGTTTTTTTTTTTTCCCCATACAAATTTTGGAGAGAAATGAAAGAAAGTGGGGGAGGATGAGTAAAATAACAATTATACCATTGATAATAAATTTTTTAATTTATTTTTATAATATATGAGGATAAAATAGTAAATTATATTAAAGTGAATTATTTTTTCTCATTTTATTTTTCTTTCCTAACCAAACGACACTAGAAAAAATAATTTTCCTTTCATAACAGATAAAAATATTATCTTCTGATTTTTCTTTTTCTTTTTTCTTTCCATCATTCCAATTAAATGTACCCTTAAAACCTAAACACTAAACCATTAATATTAACCCTAAACCCTAAAATCAATTGCTCATACTTGTGGCACAGGTTAAAATAATCGATGCCACTAGTATGAACAATTGATTTAGGGTTTAGGGTTTAGAATAACCAATGCCACCAGCAACTTTTTTCTTGGAACTACCTTAATATGAACTTTCAGCTTTGTCCATTGAACTTGAAGCTTTTCAAATATTTATTGTAAAAGTAACTTGTCATTTTTCTACTCAAACCTGTAACTTTTAGGTCGAAATTGGTAAGTATTTTGGTGACCTACAACTGGCTAGCGAAAAAAAAATCGTCTTGAATTCCAAAATTTGATTTTTCACAAACTTATGAATAAGACATGAAAAAATTGTGTCACATGACACTGGATTAGACATAACAGTTAGGATATAAGAGAATCTTCTCATTTTCAAGATAATGTGTATACACCCAAAACCACTCGGGTATATCTTGAAATTCCAAAATCAAATACTTTATTTCATAAATTTACACTAATTTAAGATTACATACAAAGCATAATTTGGAAACAATGACTTTAGTCACACTAATAGTGGAGTGAACACATTGATGTGACACTACATTAATATATATATAATAAATTAGAATATATTTTTATTAAATATAGTTTCAATAAAGATTGTGAGAATTTATTTGGAAAAAATAATTAGATAAAATTAAAAATATTTTTTTTTTTTCTGAAAAAATTTATGTTTAAAAATTTCAGACTTTTACTTATAACATGGTTAAATTAATTATATTTTGGATTATTTAAATTTTATTTTAATATTATTGTTTTTATTATTTATATATTAAAAAATTAGTATAGTGATTTATCCCAAAAAATAAATAAATTATATTGTATTAGTTGTTGATAAGGAGAAATAAACATGCCAGCGCACACCGTAATCCAACTCTACCCACCTTATACACCGTCCGATTTGAATACCAAACCTGGCTAGAGCCGCATAGACAAACTGCCGCTTCATACGCCGTCGTTTTCTCAATCAACATATCATATTCACACTGCCTACAGTTCAGACCCATCTCTCCCTCTCTCTCCGCGTCCGGTTCCCAATACAGTCGCGAGTGGTTCGCTGCTCGGCGTGAGCGTATGTTCGAGAGTTTGATGATCAGAAGAAAGTTAACTCAGAGCAATTGATGGTGCCCTCGAAGATGAGATAGAACAGTTCTTTTGTTCTGATTTCTGAATGAATAATGCCGATGGTGGGTTTGTCATGCGGCGAACGATGCTTCCGCCTCTTCCCCTGTCTCTCCGATCCTGGTATGTAGCTGCTCAGTCATGATTTACGCAGGTGTAAATTTGTTTTTGTGTAATTTTGTGTGTTGATTGATGCTGCTTGGTGGGGATTTTAGCTCGGAGATCTAGCTTGTTTTTGAAATTCGCGTTGTTGATGCTGCATCTGATTTACGTCGGCATTCTTTTCCTTCTCGATAAACGATTGATCGAGAAAACGAGGCACGAGCCGTGGTAATTGTCCCCCCCTTTTGCACCTGCTTATTTATTCTCACATTTAATTGCCTAGAATATTATCAAAGGAAATTTATCATGAACTTCAAGTTTTGATGTGTATTAATTTAAACCAAATTTGGTTTCCGTTGCTAGCTATTGATGGTTTCTGCTTTTAACTCAGTTGAGGATTTGAATGAATTGGAAAGAGAAATCAAATTCAACTTCGATTAATAAGCTGAAAATCGTGAAGAACATGAATCGATTGCCTTTTATATTTCTAATCTATCTGAAAAATGATTCATATGCTTTGATTTAAAAGAAATTAGTTATTATAAGCTCATTTCAAGAAATTATCTGAGATGGGTTGCTTGTGTTTAGTTTTGGATGGAAAATTACAATTCTGATAATCAATATCTGGAACTTATTTAGTGCCCCTGATCAATCTTTGTGGCGTAACGGATTCATGTAGCCGGCCCTACTTAAGTGGGACAAAGTCTTAGTAGTGGTTGCTGTTGTTGTATCTTGCTACTGAGCATATTTCAACTTTTTGTCTATTCAAAACATTATTATTTTGCTCAGCAAACTTTTTTTTTTTAATTATTTTTCTACTTGCTTGTACTTTCCAAATTCCTAAGTCTGTTGTTTTTAACAGGTACATAGCAATATATTTGTTATTGTTCGTCGCCACCTTGGCCCAATATTTTTTCACCGCCGGTTCTTCTCCCGGGTAAAATTCATGCACTAGAAAGCCACGTTTTCTGCGAAAATATTTGCCTCATAACTCTTGTTTGGAGTTATCTATGTCTATTGTCTGACATTTAGAACTGCTTTCACAATTCAGCTTTGTTCTTGATGCAATGAGAGTTGTTAATGAAACGGAGGCATTAATCAGAAGGCCATCTATTGTTTCAAAGTAAGGGCTAGTTCTACTTCCATTTCCATTAGGTTTACGATTGCCTGTCATAAGGAATCAGGAAAAATGAAAGTGAAGCAAATTTATTTTCTTTTTGCTAATATGATACTGTGCTTGTCGACCGCTGTCTAATCTGAATAAGTATTATCTAATTGTTTTTTAATCATTGTGTGTCTTTTTGTTGTAATGGTCAAGCAAGACGACCCGCATCAAGCAAAAATGGCAGCATTGTTATTTCCATAGATAGGAACCAGCTGGGTGGGAGTCATTTAGCAAGCAGTTCATCAGCTTGGTCAAAGCTGGTTCTGGACATGTATCCTCCAGGTTCTTCTGTTAGGTATGAACCTTCTAATGGTTTTTCTCTCATAAACACTTCTTGATGATTAAGAAATTTGTTAATCGTGTAAGAGTCAGCAATGTGGAACATGTTGTAGTACATTATAATGATTGTTCCTTTGAGTAAGTTATCTCACGTGTTACAGCCATGGTTGTCATAATTGCAACTTGGATCGTAGAATCACATGATTCTGCGACTCAAATGTAGCAAAACGATCCAAATTACCATAAGATTGTTAGGTTGGTAGAATCAGAAGAAAAAATCGTTAGAATTTCACAAAATTGGTAATAATCATAAGATTCGACGATTCGGATGCCATTCTATTTCTAGGATCGGTTCAGAACTTTTAATTTGGGTTTGGCTCAAACATCATACGTATCCTTCTACGTTTGTACGTCAAGCATAAATAAGTAACCCAAATCCATAAATAGACCTATGAATGATACCCTAATTTGTAAATTACTTCTTCCAATAACATGGAAAGTGGAGACAATCAAGCTTCAGAAAGGTAGAGCAATCGGTGTGCAACAATGTAAAGGGTATGTTCTTTGTTTTCTGACTTTGTTTTTTCTTCTTCCCTTCTCTCGTCGATCTTCTTCTTCTTCCCTTCTATGTTAGATTAGATCTTGTTCTCTTCTCTCTCTCTCTCTTTTTTTTTTCTTTTTTCTTTTTCCTATCCTTTTCTTATGTGTGTGTAGTTTTGCTCTGTTAATGACTTGGTTTTTCTTTTATCTGTGGATTGACTCATCAAAATATGATCTTTTGTTTTTAGATGAATTTGAGAGTAAAATCAAATTATTCATAAACATTATTTTCTGAAGTAAAATGTGGTAATATATCTAGTTCTGGAGAAAATAGGGTAGTCTGGCATTCTATATCCTTCACTTCATATATTTTGCTTAGATATATTTAACCAAGAAAAAAAATTAGGTCGTAGAATCTCACAATTCTCAATGTAATTCTACAATTCACTTCTCGGGTACCTCAAAATATTCCTATCTAGGATCCAATTTTGACAGCCCTGGTTACAACTTATGACAGTTGCTTGGACTTTTAATTCAGCATGGCGTACATAATGGGCTACAACTTGGTTATGTTTTAAATTGATAATAACTCATTTGCATTGTAATTTTCCAATTTCAGTTTGCATGAGTGGTAATAGGAATGAGTTCTATTCGGTGAGGATTCTTCAGCTAACTGCTATTTATTTTTCCAGAACTTGGACTTGCTCTTACTGTAACGTTGTGCAGGTACTATTTTTTCATGTTTATTCTTTCTTTTTGTTTACTGCTTCTAAATCTCTATTTGACTGCAGAAATGCATGATCATCCGTGAAAATAATATATAGGGAATGTTTGCTAGGATAACAAGTGTCTATTGATCATATTGAAAAACATGTGAACTAAGAACAAATGAAGTATATATCTGGTTCTCATTTACGCTTAAATTGCTGTAGTATGTAGTCCCAGGGAATTTAAGTCATCAATAATCGATCTTGAATTGCAATGAGCCAATGGGTTTAACGTTAGTTCTTCTTCTTTACCCCAGCCCACATTTACTAGGATATATTTTCCTAGGCTTTTGATGAGTACTTTGTAAGTTCTCATCTATGTTTTAAAACAATTTAATCAAGTCTTGCCCATATTTGTCTGCTAACTTCTTTAAGAATACAACGTGTACTATTGCCACAATTTTTCATCGAGTTATATTAAAAATTTTATGAAATTAAATTATTTGAAAATCAATTCTAAAATAGCTTAACATAGCTCGTAGTTTGTAGAAAATAATGAGAAAGTAGGCCTTTGAATTTCTCATTTTCTTTCTACTGTTGGGTTTATGTTTTTGGGTTGTGATAGAATTGGATGAGTAAAAAAAAATTTGTCAATTGGTCTGAACTCTTAATTTTGGTCTTGGAAATTTTTGCATCTTATATTCTTATGTGTTAGTGTGGTTACACTTTAGATTCACCGTCTTTATTACTCCTTTTTTTTCCCCGAAAAGTAAGCTTTGTTGAGAAATAATAGCAGACAAAACACCCACTTGGTCAACAACGCAACGACAACAACAAAAGAAAACAAAATGAAGCGAAAAATCCAGACCACAAAAGAAATCAAAACAAAAACTACAGAACCAGAATCCTTAGCATAAACACCATCTCCTTCTGGCTTCAACATTAATTACTTGAAAGATTCGAATCTTGGATTGAATCAAGTAGAAAATCTCTCTTTGCATGCCATTCACCTCTTCTTGATTTGAGAGAAGATCCTAGAATTTCTCTCTATCCAAATACAAGCAGCGACGGTCAACTTAAAATATGATCATCCCCAATTTAGCACATCCTCCAAACTGTTCATCATAGAAAAATCACATTTTTTAGCAAAGAACTGCCATATAACCTGAATTAAGTTGTATTGATTGAAGACATGCCCATGTGACTCTTACTACTTGTTGCAAAAGACACATTTGTTGCTCAAAAGTTGTGTATACTCTTGAATTCTATCTATCGTAGCTAGTTTTCTTTGAACAGCCAGCCAAAGAATAAAGCTATGTCTTGGAATTCTGCCTTCAAACCAGATCATCTTATGCCAATAGAATTCCTGCTCTTTCTCTCGAAATTGCTTCCAGACTTCTGAAGTTATGAATTTACGATTTGTAGATCCAGTCCACAGAATAGCATCCTTCGCATTGTTGTTAGGAACTGTCTGGTTTAAGGACTTTTTGCAAGATTGAATTAAAGGATAATTTGTTGAAGGCCATTTCCATTCCCTTCCCTCAATTATACTGCTGACCGTAGAATATCTAGGCAGAGCAAGGATAATTTGTTGAAGGCCATTTCCATTCCCTTCCCTCAATTATACTGCTGACCGCAGAATATCTAGGCAGAGCAAAATCATAAATTATCCTCTCCCCCCATCGCGTTATTATAGGTCCATTTGAGTGCCAATTATCAAAACACAGCATAGTATCATCTTCGTGTGGTTATGACTAATCTAATTTTTCTCCCCATGTCTCTAAGCTTTAAAAGCTCCCTCCAGTTCCAAGAGCTCACTTGTGGTGGTTTGACATCCCATAAACTCTTGCCCTTCAAGATTTCGCTCTTAATCCAATTGACCCAAATAGATTTGTCATTAGAAGCATAAAGATGCCAAATGTGTTTGATCATAAGAATTTTGTTCCACTGCACTGAACTTCTAATGCCCATGCCTCCTTACTTACGGGGTTTATACACGTTTTCCCAATCCATCTTGCTACCATTAGACTTCATGGCTACCCCTGACCAAAGAAATTATCTTAAAATCTGATCAAGCTTCCTTCAAACTTTCTTAGGAAGAATCAAATTACTGCCCCAGAACACTTGAATACTGGAAAGGATAGCTTTTATGAGTTGAACCCTGCCAGCATAGGAAAGGTACTTATTAACCCAAGAACTAATTCTTCCTTCAACCTTTTCAATTAGAGGTATACAATCTGGCATAGTGAGGTCAGTTGCCAACATAGGTATCCCAAGGTATCTCATAGGAAGTTTACCTTCTGAAAAACCACACACTTTAATAAATCTTCCTTGTCTAATTTTTATCCCCTGTTACAAAAATATCAATTTTCTGCTGGTTTGCATCTAGGGCAGAATTGCTAGATAAAGAAGCAAACTTGGTCAAAACATCCAAAAGAATCTTCAAAGAAGTTTTATCCCCATGGCAAAGGAGAAGGAGATCATCAGCAAACGAAAGTTGGGTCAACTTCAACTTACAACACCTCCCATGAAATTTAAAATTGTCAGTTTGAGTATGCTTTTTGATCATCAAAGATAACACCTCCATAACCAACACTAAAAGATTAGGAGATGTAGGATCTCCTCATCTCAGGCCTCTAGCACTATCAAAAAATCCATGCATACCACCATTAAGAGAAATAGAGAACTTTGGTGAAGTCAAACAAACCTCAATCCACTTCACAAACTGAGGAAAGCCAAAAGCAGCCATACTGGTGATAACAAAATCCCAATCCGCAGCGTTATAGGCTTTCTGTAAGTCCACTTTTAGAGCACATCTATTACTTCCTCCTTTTTTAGTGTAATCTTGTAACAGCTCTTGAGCCAAAAGGATATTATCACTAATTCTTCTCCCACAAACGCCGTTTGATTTGGACTTGTCAAATCTGGTAATACCTGTTTTAATCTATCTGCTATCAACGTAGATATAGCTTTGTATATCAAATTGCAACAAGATATAGGTCTAAAGGCAGCCATACTTGAAGGGTTTTGATTTTTAGGAACCAAAGCAATATAAGTGGTATTGACTTCTCTTAACAGTTTATTGCTCACAAAAAAATCCATAACTGCTGCAGTGACATCCTCTCCAATAATATGCCACGTCTTCTTGAAAAAATAAGCAACGTACACATCAGGACCCGAAGGCTTATCATTATTGAACTGAAAACAAAAAAAAAAACTTTTTTCGCCTTCTCAGCAGCAGTGGGAGATAATAAGTCTGCACCTTCCTCAGTTGTAAACTTCTTCTTAATGAAATCTCTGCGCAACCTCATTTTTTTGTCACAAGTGTTGCCCTTCTGGCTAATTAAAGATTTGAAGAAGTTGACAGCCTCTCTTTGAACCTCCTCTGGCCCATCAGCTAGAGAACCATCCTGCCTTCATATGCTCACAATTTTCTTCCTATGCATCCTTTGATTCGTGGGTTTGAAGAAAAAAGAAGTGTTCTTATCCCCATCCTCAAGCCATTTAACCCTAGCCTTCTGTTTATAACTCCTTCATTTTCCCTTTTTTCAGTAATTCTTTCTCCTTCTCAACCAACTCCGGATTAAACAAGTCATGTCTTAAAGCTTGCTGACAATTCAACAATTGATCTCTAGCTTTACTAGCTTTTGAGTAGGAACATCCCCAAATCTATTCTTGTTAAACTTTTTCAATTCTCTCTTCAACAATTTCAATTTTTGAACCACCTGAAACATCTTTATGCCTCTGATAGGAACATGAGCTTGAGCTTGAGCATGAGATCATGTTCATCACCTTGACCAGAATAAGACAATGATCAGAGATGGATGGGTCACGAACATGAGCTTAAGCAATTGCTAAACATAACATGCCATTTTTCATTGACCATTACTCTATCAATTCTTCTCCAAAGAATATCCCCTTCATGCCTTTTATTAGACCAAGTAAACCAACGTCCTTGAGACCTCAGATCATCCAATTCAATATTATGAATGCAACTTCGAAAATTTGGGATACTGGTGCTCCAACTATTTCTGCTAGTTTCTTGCATGATTCTAATAGCACAATCCAAGCATGGTTGGTCACAACCTGGGCTTGAAAACTCAACACATTCCAAAGACGTCTTCTTGGATTATCCTCATTAGTCCCATACACCATTGATAACCAAAACTCTTCTTTAGTTTCCAAATGCACCACAAAACAGTGAAAGTACTGGTCATTTTGAGAAAGGTTTAAAATACTTTCTTTCTAATTGTTCAATCCTAACCATATTCTTGCAAGGGCATGAGAACCATAATTAGCAAACAACTCCCAACGTGGAAACATGTTTCTTTTAACATCCTCCTTATGAATTAATTTCACTCTAGTTTCAATGATACCCATAATATTAACGTTATGCATATTGATAAATTTCCTTATCTGCTTGCTATGGTGGTTCAACCATCTTATATTCCAAGAAGCAATATTCATCTAGATTTATGAAATTTGTAGGATTAATTTTAGGCTACCTCTTTTAGCCTTGTTCTTCTTTTTTTTCCCTCCTTTTCCTTCCAAGCCACTTTCCATGATTTGTTCATCTTCCATCAACTGGCTAAATTTATTTGGGGACACCATATTAAGAGTAAACTTCTCAATAATTTCCACATGTTTAATCTTTAGATACAACTTCATCAACTGGGGTCACAATCTCACTGATATAATCAATTCCCTTCCCCTTATCTGCTGCAGTGCTGCTATCTGGACCTTGTGCCTCTTGTGCAATATCACGTCCTCCTTATTTTGTTTCACTTGCACTACTTGAAGATTTACCTTTCAAAACAGTACTTGGAATACCTTCTCTGGCCAAATCCACAGTAACAGTGGCTTTCTCTGTTATTGCTTCTCTTTCACAGCCACCAAGAGCAAAGCATTGTCATGACTGTGACAAGTGCGTTCTTCAGTTTGATCATCATTGTGTTTGGCTCGGAACATGCATAGGGCAGGGCAACCACTGTCGATTCTGGTTCGTACAAATCCTTTCTGTTTCATGTACATCAAATGCATTTTCTTGATTTTTCTTGGGATTGCAAATTGATATATCAGGTGGTACATTTGTGAGGAAACAGCATTATGTCTTTGGACTGGCATCTTGTACATTACATACCTCAAGGCTAATATATTAAAGGCTTGGTACGTATCTTTCTGTCCTTTTTCAATGCATATGGATATTTAAACTGTGATTTTGACCTTGTGCAAGGGATTCCCCCTGATATTTGCATAATACCACGGATGCTTCTGGTCTCTTGAGATGCATGTACATTGTTCCTGCATATTCAGCAATTTTTGTTTTAAAAAGGAGTCAAACTCCCAAATTTATTCTTCAAATAAGTCAACAGTTATTTATCTTTTCATAGCTTGTTAAGTCTATACCCTGAAAAGCTGCATTTTTAAGGGTGCGCTTGAGTAAGGTGGTTGAAGAAGGTATTTCAGTTGAGAAGGGATTTGTAAATTTTTCTTAACAAAATTACCATAGAAAATTTACAAATCCCTCTTGAAATGAAATATACATTCTTCAAGTTATGGGTGTGTGTGGGTAAGGTACTTGAAGAAGGTATTTTATTTTGAGAGGGGATTTGTAAATTTCCCGTAAGCAAATTCTCTTAATAAAATTTTATAAATTCCTTCTTGAAATCAAGTACCCTCGTCAAATACCTCACCCAAAGAATTCGAAAATTGAATCCTTAGATGGGTTGCTTTCAGGTGGGTAGATGTAATCGTGATCTTGCTGCTGGTGACATTGTCAATCTCGTTAATTTTCCTGCTCCTACTGTTGCTTTTTCATAGGTAACTTCTTCCATTGGTCCAGGGAACTACTACTACGATTACTGTACATCTCTGAAATGGATTATACTTGCGCATATTTTTTTTTATAGAACTACAATGCTTATTTCTGACGGTGTAGTTCCTCTTTTTTCCCTGTTAGCTATCTTGTTCTGACAAATCAGACTACCTATGAACTCGTAAGACGACGGCGCATTACATATTTAAGGTCAGTTGTTCAAGTCTTTTATACTCAATTTATAAATCAATAAAATTATGCCAGATGCCCCACAAAAAAATATCTTCTCATTTTTTTTAAACATCAAGGCCACGTGGCATATAGCTTTGACTTAACTGGGACAAAGGTTTTATTGTTATTGTTTTTCAAAGCCATATGCCATGTGATTGTGAGTGGACACTATCCTTTAGTTTCAGAAGCTACTATAACTTAATAAGGTACCGTTTGATTATGCTTTCTTAAGTACTCTTTTGCTCTTAAGGGAAAAAATACTTAAAAAATAAAAGTAGCATTTGTTTGTGCTTTAAAAAAGTATTTTTAAAAATAGAAAAGTTTTTAAAAGTGAAAAATAGTTGTTTTTTGTTTCTTCGGTGGTTGTAATAACTAGGACCTTTCTGTCCAAATTTTCTCAGCCCTTTACTGATTTTTTTTTGGATTAAGAAATCAGTTACATAAATAACACCAATATACTATTTTGAAGCTATCAAACACATTTTTTTTTCCTTCAAGTAAAAGTATTTTTTGTTCAATTATTATTATTTTTTTATTATAAAAAGTAGTTAAAGAAAGTTCCCCATATGGTGCCTTTGCTTTGGATAAATGAAAAATGAAGCAAAGCAATGGTTGGTTGGCAATAATATCTTCTTGGTTTTGCCCAAGTATGTGTCTGGTGAACTATTTCGATTTTTCTTTTTCAGACTGCAGTTTTCAGGTCTCGAATCAAACGGCGTGCTAAATACTACCAATATCATCTTTGTCATAAAAAAAAATAGTATCATTATGCAATTATTTTTTTACCTTTTTTCCTGCAGGGGAATTCCTGAAAGAGTATACCCATTTAGCAAAGGCGTAGGCAGAAATTTGTATGATTTCTGTTGTGCTCGTAACAGCTTGTACAAATTGGAACCTCTGCCGACGGCTCATGAACTTGAAGAAAAATCAAGACCTTACAATTGCTCAGACATCATATGTTGCCGTTGTTGCTGATTTTTTATTTTTATTTTTTTTTATATGTTGTATCACTAGATATGCATTATATCTTTCAGAGGAAAAAAAAAATCTCCACATTCATTAGTTCATGCAGGTTTGAAAATTGTTGTTGCCCTAGTGTTTGTTTTGTCACGTGGATTACTGAGATAATTATAATCATTGAGAGGGTTAATGATTTTGTTCAGTTCGGATTTGATTTGCTTACGACATGAGGCATTCCATGATGTTCTGGTGATTTTGTTCTCTTTTCTTGCAGCTGTTTATGATATGCAATTTGGTTTATGTAATTGGATTTAATAGCCCATTTATCGGAAGTGTGCATGTTTGTAGCTTTTGCTGCTTGTATGCATGACTCAGTCATGGCATTCTTCAATGTAATGTTTCACACACCAGAAGGCACATATCAATGGCCCGTGGCAAATGATTCCTGTTTAATATGCCCAGAACAGAAATTTCAGGCCAGAGAAAAACGAAAATGACAAATTATGTCAGTTCTGTTCCAGATTTTTTCTTTTGAGAACACAGAAAAAACAAAAACACTATCGGAGCAAATGATAAACAAGCTTTACTGAAATCTTTCTTCATTGTTCTTTATAACGGCGAAAGTATTTTCTACAAAAATGGAACTCCAAGGCGGAGGGAAATTGTAGGGGAAGAGAAGCCATAGAAAGTACCAAATCAAGACGAGCCCAGGCCTAGCCATACAACAAGAGAACAATTCATGGTAGTGTTTGGAAGCACGGAATTGAAGGCTCAGAAATGGAATTGGAATATAACCCATGTATAAATATCAAAATTCACATCCAATTCTGGCGCTTCAATTATGCATTTCCAAACACTACCTTAAGCCGAAATGCGCATTACATTCTCATTTG
This sequence comes from Eucommia ulmoides, assembly GCA_016647705.1. Classification (NCBI taxonomy): domain Eukaryota; kingdom Viridiplantae; phylum Streptophyta; class Magnoliopsida; order Garryales; family Eucommiaceae; genus Eucommia; species Eucommia ulmoides. The sequence continues at coordinate 26,158,504 of CM028325.1, read as the reverse complement.
CCACCAGCCTTCCACTTTTTGATGGGATAAATAGTTACTTCCTTACTTTTTGGAGAACGATTTCCAGCGTCTGTTTTTCGTAACATTGAAATCGCAGCTCGGTGTATGCCGCTCTTATCCTTGTCTTCTCTGAAGGGTTCCAGTTGAAACCCTCCCCTAGTGAAGGCTCGATCGACCTAAACCCAAAATAATTAACAAATAGGAATTCTTACAAAAAATTATGAAATTCGCCTGAAGATGATCTATCCCGCATATAAATAATTACATGATCAAATAATTTGACGCAAATGTGAAACTTTATGAAAGTTTTTCTCGGGTTGGGAGACATGAGTGAGAAGAAAGAGAGAGAACATTGGAAGCTGGTATAGAAAAAGGGAAGCTATCTAAATACTTCATTTTAAGAAACATAAAATTTAAATATGATCCAATGAGAAGTTAACAGATCATTGAAAATAATTCAAAAAAAAAAAACCTTATAAATTAGGATTGACATAAGAAATGTATCGAATCGATTCTTTTTAATGAATAGATCCAATTGCAACTGCAAATATGCAATTCAAAGGGATCAAATAGGAAAGGATACTCGGAATCATAAAACCATAATGAAATATAGGATCAACTCACATTTATCGAATTTCAAAAAGAGTCAGAAGAAATGGTCCTATCCTCTTATTTCTTGAACCGAGAGATCCATGTATCGGGATCTTGATGCATATAGACATAAATGGATAAATGGCCCAATGGGAGCAACAATTTCCAGAAACATTTGGCACATTTCGTTTCGGAGCAGTAGAGTCATTTTCAAGTAGTGTTCAATCCAAGTATTAATCAATATTCGGAAGGTTTCTCAACCCTTGTACATTAGTCTCTAAAACCCTTTGCGAGTGTGTGTATAAATAGAGTAATATATATTTTTCATCACTATTAAGGGCCTACAATTTGCATAGAAGTATTTTCCGGCACTCAGAAAAATTCGAGAGATATCAATGGGCTATAGAGTTCAAATAAAGTAGGTGAAACTGCTTCAAGAAGTGAACAAGTATGTGTTCTAATTCGGAATATCTTACGCTTTGATTAAATAAAACTTTTTAGCTTGTCGTTCGGTTTTTCATGCATAGGATTTCCAATAAAAATATGTGAATAGTATAAATAGTTTAACGAACAACAAATGTGTGCTATTTTTGGCATATACCTTTAGAAGAATCCAAACTTTTAGAGAACTACTCAAAAGTGCCAGTCTTGTCCTTCTCCCTGTGGTTAAATAGCTGCACATGTATTGATCTACCCTTAGTATAAATCTTGGCCACGACTTGGGGTTTTCAGAAACCGCTTTCGAGTCCATAAATGCCTGATGGAAATAGAAATAGCAATAAGGATTACGCCAGAACATATGTTCCTAGGTACTGTTTGGAAACGCCTTTTTGAAGTATTTATTTTTTGGCTTTTAATCCCCAAAAAAAATAAAAATAAAAAAATAAAAAGTAGTGTGTTTTTCGATTTAAAAAACACTTCTAATAAAAAATAAAAGTAATTTTAAAAAATAAAAAGATTTATCTTTTTGTTTCTTTGACTTTCACATTTTAAGATATGATGGAGTAGGACAACTCCATCCAACTTTTCCAAATCGCCTACGAATTTGTTTTGGATTAAGAGATCTTTTATATGGCATAACACTTAACACACTTTCGACTTTTGATTGAAAGTAAATGTCTTTTTCGTTCAATTTACTACAAAAAAGTGCAACCAAAAGGTAGCTAAGGCCCCATTTGGTTACTGTTTTTGTTCCCTGATTTTTGTTCCTGATCCCAAAATTTTGGGATTAATGTACAGAAACGCATTTGCTAAACACATTTATGTTCCCAAAAATTTGGAAGTACTTTGGGACTATTTCCTGAATTCCTTAAACATCTGAGAAACAAAAAAACGTTGATCCCTATTCACTCCCACAAAACTATTCCCACTACCACCCCGCCGGCCACCGAACATTTATAGAAAAAAAAGAACAAATGTTGCAACCAAATATGGTTCTTTTTTTTCTTTTTTTTTTCATTCTCATAAATTAAAAGGAACAATTTTAGGACAATAGTCGTTACCAAATATTGTTTCTATTTCCGGAATACTCCAAGACGGAAACAGAATTCTCATCCTATCCCATCCTAGTTTATTTGAAGTAGAAACAGAAACACTAACCAAATGCCACCTCAGTTATTTATTAATTTGTAAACCTTGAGATTAATAAATAGGAAACAAAGCATTATCTACAGAAATCTCTAAAAATTACTTACAAGAGATCGGCAGATTTCATGTTCAATTTTAGAAAATGAGGTCTCTAAAGCTTCAACTCTTCCAGTTGCATGACAGCAAGTGCATGGCTCACTAATCATAAATGTCACGCTAGGTCGAACCTGCCAAGTATCAAGAATAGGATTAATCGTCTCGTGACGACAATTTACATAGTAAATTTGGAAGAAACATGTGAAAATAAAGAATCCGAGAAGACAAACAATTTATAAGAAAAGAAAAGAAAATACCCTCTTTCTGGTAATTTCCATGAGCCCAATCCTGGACAACTCGGAGACTCTATCCACTGATCGGTCTCTCTCTACAGCCCTTTTAACTTCTTGATAGACTAACCACCTATTTACTGGAAGATAAAGGTGAGTCGAAAGAAAATAAACAAAAATAGGCGATATGTTCTCGGTATAAGTTGCATCTAAACACCATAAGTAACAAAAAAAACCCGCAAATTTCATCAAAATGATAGAAATAATAAAAACCAGAAAGCCTGCATGTAAAAGGGATTTCAAAAAAGCTACCAAAAAAATCTTTTTCCCTCTATGTCTAAATAGATTATGTGAACAAGGCTTGAAGAAAGATGGATATTTCCAACTTAAGCAATAAAACTACATTGACCTAAGTAACAAATGCTTTCTTAATGTACTTGCATTTCCAACTTAAGCAATAAAACTACATTGACCTAAGTAACAAATGCTTTCTTAATGTACTTGCATTTCCAACTTAAGCAATAAAAACTACATTGACCTAAGTAACAAATGCTTTCTTAATGTACTTGCATTTCCACGCGTTGTAGATCAATAATTTATAAATATAAATAACTCAAATTTTAATTTATTTGAGAGAGAGAGAGAGAGACTTACAATCATCCTCCATATCAATAAAATCGACCACAATAATGCCACCAATATCTCTTAGCCGTAATTCCCTAGCAATCTGAAATCATTTAAGCTTCTTTAGTGACTATTTTCTCTTACAGCCAAAAATAAGAGAGGATGAACAAAGTATCAGAAATGATACTGTCACAAAATCATAATGTACACTCCCCTAAGAAGGGGCTATAAAAGTCATTACTATGTAACAAAGGACAATAGTACAGGCAACCGTAAGCAACATCAACATAAAAAATACTATTCATCCATTTTCAAGTGACAGAAGAAGAAAGAACTATGGAGGACCCAGTCTTATTTTTCTGTCAATCTTCACTACCAGATTCCAGCTTGCTCCCCAAGTCCAGGTCAGACTAAAGGACAAGCAAGATACGAACGCGACAAGATTTAACTTAGTTGTATTTAGCGATACTAATAATATCAACATGAAGGCAAAACGCCACATTCAATTCATAGGGAAAAGGTTAAGAAATATATGCAAATAAGTAGACAGAATTTGGTCAAAGTACCTGTTTTGCAGCTGCAAGGTTGACATTTAGAATAGCATTTTCTTGCGAATTACCTTGACCAAGCACACACTGCCCTCCATTCACGTCAATAGAGAATAATGCCTCAGTTTGTTCAATTACTAAATACCCTCCATTAGCAAGCGGGACCCTGTAAAATGTAACAAGAAAGAGAGATTTTATTCATATGCCACGAAATAGGACGGATTTTATTCATATGCCACGAAATGGGACACCTTGGGGGAGGAAATAGTGTAACACTGATTATATTTATAAGAAACTGCAGAGTTTTCCGGACCAAACTCAATAGATGTGATACTTCTAATAGCATTAGGGATGCATATTCATACAACAGAATAGCATGAAAACGAAGTTGCCACGGGCAGAGCTAGTGATGCTCAGGGGCGTTACAGGAACCTCCCCTATTGTAGCCCCCCGCACTTGATCTAAATCACATTTTTCACTGGTACTTCTATGGGTCTCCTATGCACATGTCCAAACTATCGTATAAACGATTTTCTCTCATCATCTTCTCTTTTGATGGGTGATATTCTTAAATTCTCTCTAATAGTTTCATTCTTAATTCTATCCATTCTCGTCTTATCACTCATCCACCTTAGCATTCTCATTTCTATCATATCAATTTTCTGGACATGCTTTGTAAAATTGGTGGCAGAAAAAAAAAATCTACTCTTCCTCTATCAAACAGAAGTATTTTACCTAACCATGCGGTCAATAAAAATCAAGCCTACACTTATCCAGAAATTAAATGAATCAGAATTATAGTTGATACAGAGAAGATCTTCCTTCCAGTATCATAAATAACCTGATAATTTATATTCCGCAGAAACAGTTAATATGAACAATAGATGACAATGAATTTTCTGCTGTTTCTCACCTTTTACTAAGGATTCCATTTATCTCTTCCTCAATATTATACTCATCAAAAAGGGGAGTTCTTTTGCTGTATAACTCGACTCGATCACAAAGGTCAGGAGCCGTTTCCTGGAGATATTTGGTAACCTGAATATATAACATAGCATAAATTAATTTTCCTATCAAGCTATCACTAATATCAGTGTAATAAAAAAAGATAATTTGTTAATAGCTATTAACAAATATACTGAGTGGGTAAGGTTAGCGGAAAAAATAAGGATGGTGATATTAGACATTAAGTAATCGACTATTGATGGTTGGGAGGGAGTACTAATATGGTAAAAGACTTGGGGCTGCTAGTGGTTGTGGAGTTGTGAAAACAATGAAAAGAAGTAGGGGCGAAGATTGGGTTGGATAGATGCGTAACATTAGAATAACAAAAAATAAGTGTAAAATTGGAAGGAAAAAAATGTTTGATACAGTGTTACATGTCCAGAGATTTAATTGAGACAATTGAAACCTTAGGGACCTATTCGATATTAACCCTAAACTTTCAGGACCAATGATGTAATTTACCCCTAATTAATCAAATGGTTTGCCAAATACAAGTCACTGAAACCCCACAAAACTTTGTATTCTTGAGCAGTTATTCTACAAGTAATTCTTTAAATAACAGGGCCAACCACGCCTTGGCTAAGGTGCTTATGCAAATCTTAGGAATATCTGAATCTATCTTTTTCACCCCCTTAAAATGTGAGAAAACTAAACACACTCGTCAATCCCAATTCAAGTTCCTTAAAGAACTTGCACCTCAGTCCTGTTGTATTTAGCCATAAACCATACCTCATGATATGTCCTTGGAGAATCAACCACCATGCTCTTCACCTGAAAAGACGTCAAGAAATGGGCATGAGTTTAACTCACATGAACAAGAACGATGAGATAATAACATTACTGGAGGAAATTTGTATCATGAAGTACAGCATTTACCATAAATGAGAAGATGGGTAAATGCATTTAATAAGTGCACCTTATCGTTAAAATAATCCTGGACAACAGAGAGTGTTTGACCCATTGCACTATGCAATAAAACAGGAACTGCGCCTTCTACACCTTCATCAGCAGCAAGAGCTGATGATTTTGCATGCTCCATTATATTTTTCCAAGTTGAAAGTAAGCTTTCCAAGTCCTTTCGCAACTCCTCAATCGAATGGCCAGCAGCAACAGTCCTCAAGGTCAACCCAAATCCCTTGGGTTGTAACGTTTTTGCTATGAGTTTCAAGCGTGCGCGCTCAACACCAGCAACTTTCCTTGAAATTCCAACAGTTTTAGAACGAGTGAGTAGAACCTACAAGAAATTTTACAAAATAACAGAATTAAGGGTTTGGACGATATCAATTCAAATGATAACTAGAGAGGGTTTGGACGATATCAATCCAAATAATAACTAGAAGGGATTTGGACAATATAAATTAAGATAAGAACTAGAGGGCTTGTTACATACCCAGAATCTGCTTCTTAGCCTAGGATAAGCAGTCAATCTGGGGCCTTTAGTGCCTAGCCCCTCCTTAACAACTTGTACAATTATTTTAGTACCTTTCCGAACATTCCAATTATTTTTATATGCGTTTGTGTCCCTGCAATCTTTAGTATCCATCTCAACAGGAAGAATCTTATTAATGGTTTGATTTCCTGGATTGCACACATCTAACTGATCTAAATCTTGCTCAGAATCTGCCTCCATGCCTTGACGAACTACACTGCCATCAATACTTCCCTTAAGAACTTCAGCTAGATCGAAGTCTTCCTCAACATCAACTTCCTCAAAATCATCGTGCATGTCTTGTACAATATTATGCCCAAATTGATGCTCCTCAATTCCATTTCTAAGTTCAGCATCATCTGAACTGGATTCATTCTCTTTGGAGCCAGCTTGTTCTAGAAACTTAACAAACACGGAGCCATTTTCTTCCCTTTCCTTGTTATCATGGCTGAATTGGGAGAACGTAAATGGTGCCCTATGAGGGACTATGTCCATGAAAGCGGATCTATGACTCCCAATATTTACAAATGCTCCACCCATGTGGGGAACTAGTTTTGTGATTACTCCTAGAAACACACTATCCAAGTGGACATCATCTTTTACAGGTTCCAGTAATAATTCAACTAAGTTCCCATCTTCCAGTATAGCAATCCTTTGCATGGTACATATAGAAGAGTTGATGAGTATAACTGTTGAGACAGAATCCTGCCGAACCATGGAAATCCCTTCATCAGGCAACATCTTTCCATGCAGATGTTGATCCTGAAGTTCTGCACAAGCTGCCTCGATATTAACAGGCACTTCGTTCTTGGGCAATTCACAAACTAGTTTGGCATTAGGAACTGGTAAGCAAATAGGTGATTGGAATAACCAGGGCTCCTCAACGGGGTCGTGTCTTTCAGGTAAAATTTTAGAAGGGTCAAAGTTTGTATTCGTGGTAATAACTGCGTCCTTAGGGGTGGTCACTGTAGATTGATTGAAGGATTTCACCTTCCCGTTACTGCTTGGAGCATTTGAGTTTGCAACATGATGAGAAAGGAGAGGAGACTGTAGTAGCCATGGCTCTTCGAGAGGATCTTCTTTTTCCAAGCATCTTCTGCTAGAATCTGGATCCTCGAAAACTGAACTGCTTTTGCTGTCGGATTCAAATTCATCATCCACGGCAAGATCAGCCACGAATTTCTTCAAGACCGCGTAAGAACTCTTGAAGCAATTCACAATCTTTTCTTCATCTGTCAAATCACTGGAAGCATTTGAGTGTTCAGCAACATATTAACACTGACATTTTGTGTAAAACATATTGACCCCCCAAAATAATACTTTACCTGAAGCTGCGATAAAAGGTTGTAAAGGACGCCATCTTTCCTGAGTCCATGATGCTGAATGTCTTTGATTGAAGGATTTAGTCCATGAATTCCTTGCCGATTTTTTCCTATTTCGTTTGTGATCCTGGGGTCTCCAAATAATATCACTTGAAGGACATAAATCCCCTTTTATTATATATTTACACTTGAAATTTCTCCCATTATGATTCTGCTAAACGAAGGAAGTCAGAATCTCAACTATATCTAGGGCATTGTGCCATCTTGAGCAAGAACAAGACCATTTAAACATGTAACTAAACTTGTGAATGAAAGAGTGTTTTCTTACAAAGTAATGACTAAAGAGAGAGTGAATAAAAATTAGTATGTTCTGTTCAATATTAGCGTTTGGAAACAAACTATCATCTAAAGTGGTTATGTATGGACTGATGACTAATGCAGTGCTCCAAAAGAAATGTGAACCATTATTTCTAAAATGAATTTTAAACTCAATTTGCTAGCTTAATTAAGTGACTAGGTCACTCCAAACCATCTATGTAATAGACAACAATTCTTAAGCAGTCATTTTTTATATATGCCCTTATTTGGGTCTACGGGTTGCTACCCTTCCGGGAGCATCTCTCTCCTTGACTTTCTCAAGGAGTTAGACCCCTCCTAACATCTGGTGCATAGCCATATATGCCTTGCGTCTTTTTCAAATTACACCTTACTAAGCATAAATATCTATTCGACAATGAAGAAATGCATTCAACCACATCCATTTAACTATATGGGGAGAATATAACTCCAAGTATCCATCTCAAATAATAGAAAGATCTTTATTCGTCTTCATTAATAGTTCTTCCAAGAAGTGGATTACATGTTTTTAACAAATGCATATGTTTGCTTCAAGGATATTGAAAAATCACCTTAAATTCAGCATTCCATAAGTTAGAGTATTCAGTTGGAGACATGAGAATAACCATCTCCAATACTTATCATCGACTGTCGCAACTTCTTCGGCCCACTGTACTCTGAACAACCCTTTGCATGTGAACTCCAGAGACAGACTGCTTGAGAAATCATAACAGGCTGAATCCATTACCCATTATAACCTAAAGGGCGAAAATTTCAGAAAAGACGACTCAGTCAATATCCGCATGAATACAAGTATTATAGAATTTAAGTATATGCAGACAAAAGCTTTCTCACAAAAAAAAGCTTTGAGAATGCATCTGCCCTGAAAAAATATATATGTTTATTACCTCCCACACATTGAACATATCAAATGAAGTATGTGCAAAGTAATTACAACCACTTAGATGTAAATTATGCATTCTGAAGAAACTAATGAAAAGAATTATGCGGCAAAACACGTACTGAACATGGTTTTTTTTTTTCCAAAGCTCCAGCAGGGATAGTACTAAGGGGCAATTTCACGAACAGGTAAGCTACATTAACACCAATTCAGAACAAGGAAAGGCATGTAAGCTTTACTTCACGAAAACCCATTAAGAAATTCAACCGAAAAAAAAGAAATTACGACTTCGTAAACCTTTATCATTTCATTTGATGCATATAAAATCAAAAAATAAACCATAGAACATTAAAATTAGACCGATTACTGCGCAGAGAGAGAGAGACGAAATGGAGGAGCCGTAACTCTTAGCGATAATGGAATTACCTGACGCTAGTTTTTCGTCCAACAGAAGGAGGTGAGTCTGGACTATGGAGTTCGTCCGGTAATAGCTTGTGTGCGTCTCAGTGTTGTTCGGAGGAAAAAGGATAAGGAAGAAGGAAGGCGCACGCGCGCGCAAGCCTCGTATGGGTACTTCCGTCTGTTCACTGAAAAGTAAAATTTATTGGACATGTTTGTCCTTACAGAAAATGTTGGGGGGGGGGGGGGGGGGGGGGGGGGGAGGGGTGTTGTTTCCGATCTCATTTCTTCAAAGTGTTTTTGTTTAGTATTGAATTAATTAAGGCCCGTTTGGTTAGCGTCTCCAACCCAACTCAATCTAAAAAATTTGGGTTTGATTTTTGAGAACACGTTTGGCAAACCCAAAACACAACCCAACCCAACTCAATCTAAAAATTTTGGGTTTGATTTTTGGGAACACGTTTGGCAAACCCAAAACCTAACCCAACCCAATTCAATCTAAAAATTTTGGGTTTGATTTTTGGGAACACGTTTGGCAAACCCAAAATCCAACCCAACCCAATCCAATCCAAAAAATGAGAATTAATTCTTGAAAAGTTAAACAAATGAGGATAAAAAAAAAAGGTTGTTTTTTGTTTTTTGCCCAACCCAACCCAACCTAAAATTGGGACATGCTTGGCATTTATTAAAATCTTAATGATAGAATTGATTCCACCTTACTGCCTTTCTCTCTTTCATTTCTCATCTTCCTCTCCGATTCATTTGTTCTCCTCCTCTTCGATTCAGCGAAGGTCACCGTTTGTCTTCCAGTCATGAAGCCAGGTCGTCATCGTCGCCGTTCGTCTTACCGATAATTTTTTTTTTCTTTTGATTTCTTCAAATTTATACTTGTTGGCTCTAGATCTATGGAAATCTTCAAATCCATAGATCTAAACATCAATATGCCTCCTAAGCTTGAAATCAACCTCAATTTTTTTTTTCGGCTGATGAAGAAAATGGTTTCTTTGTTCGCGTGAACGATTATGCATCTGTTCATGTTTCTTCAAGCTTGAACGATTATGTTTATGTTCATGTTCCTATAATGTTTCTATGATGTTTCTGCCTATTTACACTTTTTCCCATTTTTTGTCCCTTTCATCTCAGATTCGACAATTAGCACAAAAGATTAGGGAATTGACCATTTGAAGTCCTATTACCATTTTTAACGAAAATTCTTCCTCTGGTGGTATGTATATTAATCGAATGGTTGTTGATCTTGCAAGTGCATATATGTATTATCATGTGTTCATATATGCACATTCGTATACATCATTCATATATTTATTGCAGTATCGCTAAAGAATTTGCAGTCTCCATGCCTGATTTTTGTTCTGCTGATTTTTGTTCCTTTTTTCTTCTGCTAATTTTCTTTATTTGCTTCATTTGTTTCAATGAAGAAAATCAGTAGAGGAAAATAAAAAATATATGTGTCCACTATCCGTTTCTTCTACTGATTTTTTTTCATTTAATCTTTTGCAGATTTAACATATTATGAAATTGATGTTGATCGTTTGGCATTCACTGTTCCTTTGAGAGCTTATCTTTTGAATATGTTGTATATGGTTAGCCTATGAATTTTAATTGAGTTTTGTTTATGTTGAATTAATGTTTAAAATGTGGTTGTAATCAAGTATATTGATATTTTAGGACAAGAGTTTGACCAGGTCGTATAGGATTATTTGATTGTTTTTAATACAGTTGTATAATTTGAGAAATAAATTATTATTATTATTATTTTTATTTGTTTATCGTATGTTAATTATTTATGCTTGTAGTTTTGAAATAAATATGAATCAGGTAATAATTTTTAGTATGTAGAGGAAATATGTATTTTTCTCCAAAAAGGATTATGCGCTTAAACGGTAAATTATTCGCTAGACACTCTACTTGTTACCTTTGACAAAAATCATATTTTAATCAAATAAATGTAAAATATGTAAAATGTTTGTTTTTCTTCTTCATTTTTTTTTTAATTTGGTATAATTCGATATTTATTATTATACATTTAAAAAAAAATACACTTATTGAGGAAACAATTCCGTAATTTTTCATTACCAAACGTAATTCTGTTCCCAGAAAAGCAAATAAAATTATGTGTTACCAAACGCGATTCTGTTCCCAGCACAAAATAAAATTCTCAACTCAACTCAACCTAACTCAACTCAGTTGGGTTGAGAAAAGTGGGAACACTAACCAAACCCCACCTAAGTAATTTTGTATTCTTATATTTTTTATTTTTTTAAATTTATTTATAACTTAATCTCGAACAAAAAAAAAAAACTCCTTAATTTTTATTAATAACTAGTTTAGACCTACGCATTGCACGAGCTTAAAAAAATTATAATAAATTTCTTATATTAAATCATATTACATCATTTAGTTATTTTAGTAACAATATCCAGGAGATGATACATATATTTTAATGAGTAATGACGTTTTAAAATTACCGAATATAAATATACTATTAAAATTGCATAAATAATCATGAAAGTAAGATAATATTTTGACAAATTAACTTTTACTAATATACTTAAAAATAACAAATAAATAACCACTAAATTAGGATTAATTCTATCAATTTTTGCAAGTCGACAAATTCTAATTTAACTAATATATATCGTGTCTTTCGTTTTGGGTGGAAATATTTTTTGAATCACAATTATTTTTTTAAACTAAGAAAATTAATCATATATTTATACATTAAATAGAAAAAAAATTAAATTAACTAAAAAAATTAATTAGGGCCATCATTATTTGATATATAAAAAAATAAAAATAAAAAACATTATAAGAACTCACCAAAGACTTGAAAAAGACAATTTTTTAACCTAATTAAGACATTCTCTCTCCCTCCACTTTTAAATATTAATATTAGATTTCTTCCACTATGATTTAATCTAATTTTGCTGAAAAAAATGAAAATTGTTGGGCAGAATGAGTAAGAGCTCTTAGAGCATCTCCAAGGGAGATACTAAAATTTGGTGTGTCATTTGCCCAAATAGCACACCAAAAACCCAAATGGCACACTCAAACAAAAAGCACTCCAATGGGTGTGTCATTTTTTTTTAATTAAAAAATAAAATTAATAAATTAATTTAATTGAATTTAGGAATTTTAATTTAACCGCTAAACATTAGTTTTTAGTTTCAAACTAAAGCATAAAAATTAAAATTTTAAATTTTAATTAAACCGCCAAAGGGTATAATTTTTTGTTTCAAACTAAAACACAAAAATTAAAATTTTTTATTTTAATTTTACCGCCAAATCTAAAATTTTGGTTCAAACTAAAGTGGCCAAATTGAAATTTTAGATTCAACTTTACCTTCAAATCTTAAATTTTGGTTTCAAAATAAAGCACCAAAATTGAAATTTTAGATTTCAACTTAGCCGCCAAATTGTAATCTTGAAATTTTAGGTCTGTCTCCCAAACTATATATAAATACACTAATTTTCTTTTTCATTTTCACACATTCTCTACCAATATTATTTCATGTCTAACTATCTCATCAGCATAGTTGATATCCTCAAACGTGATGATGATTCTGATGAAGAATCCGAGCTATTAGCAAGGGTGGCTATAGCAGATCAACGTGTATGTCAAAATGCACCACGAGGTGGTTATGTCTCAGGTCATAATTCTATCTTTCGTAATCGAATTTCTGGTCATGAAAGGTTTTTTCATGACTATTTCTCTGAATCTCTTATATATAATAAAAATTTATTTCGAATAAGGTTTCGTATGAGTCGTTCTCTCTTATGTCGAATTGTCGATGAAATTTAACGATATGATCCATATTTTGTCCAAAGAAGAGATGCCGCCGGAGTTTTAGGTTTATCTTCTCTTCAGAAGGTAACTGTTGCATTTAGGATACTTGCTTATGGAAATGCAACGGATTCTGTAGATAAATATGTCCGAATTGGATAAAGCACTGTCGTAAAGAGCTTAAAGCGGTATGTTAAAGCAATTGGTGCAATATTTAGCGATGAGTATTTAAGAGCACCAAATAGTAATGATATATCCCAATTGCTATCCCTTAGTCAAAATCGTGGCTTTCCAGGAATATTGGGAAACATTTATTGTATGCACTGGAAGTGAAAAAATTATCCTGCCGCATGGCAAGGTATGTATACTGGTAATTGTCATTTTGGAAGCTGTTGCTTCACAATATCTCTATATATGGCATGCCTTTTTTGGCTTGCCGGGATCACTTAATGATATTAATGTGTTGAATCGATCTCCTATTTTGATGAACTAATCTAGGGGCGTCCCTACTATTAATTATAATCTTAATGGGTATAATTATGCAATGGGATATTACCTAGCTGATGGTATTTATCCAAATTGGTCAACATTTGTGAAAACAATTTCCTGCCCACAAGGCTTGAAGAATAAATATTTTGCTGTGGCACAAGAGTCAGCAAGAAAAAATGTAGAACGTGCTTTTGGAGTACTCCAACCTCGTTTTGCAATTATGCGTGGCCCTGCACGTTTTTGGGATGAGGAAATACTCGCAGATATTATGAAAGCATGCATAATTATGCATAATATGATCATTGGGGATGAATGAGCAATTGGTAACATCGACTTTGATAGAAGTGACACAAATCTACCTATCAAAGTGTCTCATGCTCATACTCCGAATTTTTCAACTTGTATTCAAGCCACACAAGAAATTCAAGCTACAACAAGTAATTCCTAGCTTCAGAATGATCTTGTGGAGCACCTATGGCAACATTATGGGACAGAGTAGTAGTTTGAATTTATATTAGTATTATGTATTTTTCATGTAATTTGAATTTGAATTTGTGTTATTATTATGTATTTTTCTTATAGTTTGAATTTAAACTTGTATTAGCATTAGTATTATATACTTTTCAAGTAGTTTGAATTTGAACTTGTATTAGTATTATGTATTTTTCAAGTAGTTTGAATTTGAACTTGTATTAGTATTAGTATTATATATTTTTCACGTAGTTTGAATTTGACGAATGCATTGATTGAAAAGGTTAAAATGAAAAGGATAACATTAATATAGTAGTGGTAGATGACTAGCATAAACTGCATAACTACATTCTTGAAAATAAAAAAATAGCTTACAAATTAAAATTCGTCTGTCTAATGATTTCCATTTTGAGACCATCATAATACTGAGCAAAGATATGATCCATGTTACGAGTATCGAGTTGCATTATACGATTGCGTTCAGCTCTGTTCTCATTTTTCATTTTTTCTTTTTCAAGTTCTAACTGAACGGCATGTTAGTGTAACTGCTGGGCATATAGATCTAATGCCTCACGATCTCGTTCAGCTCTACTCTTTTATATTTTTAACTTATCTTCTAGAAATTTTTCTAAAACATACATAGCTTATCCGAATTCTGCAACGCCCATTGATTTTTTATCGTTGACTTGTTTCTTGGATGTTTTTCTGCTTAGAGCCCTTTCTTGGCTTATTCCAATTTTATGATCATCTTCTAAATTAACACAATCTGGACTTGTAGCAGAATATGTAGCAGGACTTGCACTTGAGTAACTTTTTTACTTTTTGCTATCACTTGATGGGAGATCAGTCCATTTGCGTTCATTTTTCAGTATTTTCCATCAATGCTCGTACATGAATTTTTTGTTGGATTCTGCAATATACAATTCTTTTGCTTTAAGAAGCTGTAAAAATACAAAAATAACATTAAAATTTAAAAACATAATTTCGAAATTTATAATTTCTATCCAAAATGTATTACCCTGTTTTAGTCGGTATGACTGCTTTGATGAGTTCTTTGAATCAAGCTATGAAATCCAACAAATTTAGCACATTATTTATTAATATCTTGCCATCAGCTCATAATAGATGCTTGACTATGCCCAAATTCATCTCCTTCATTCGTGTTGAAGTATTCATGTATTCTCTTCCAAAGCGCATTGTGTTGTTGACCACTACCGGTGATCGGATCTTTGCTTGTGTTTAGTCAACTAGAAACAATAAGAATATCCTTGGTAGGATTAATATTTTTTTACTCTTTGTGCCTTCCTAGTCATTAATCTTGCTATATTTTGATTTTTGGGGATTGGTTCAGTTTCGGGTTAATATTTAGAAAAATCATCTGAAAGAAGACTCGTGAAATAATGATTTGATTCAGAATCCATCTGCATGTATTAAATTAAAGTAAATAAATCGGACAAGTAACAAGTATAACATGGAAAAAACACGAACATTAATCAACTAAACATGGAAAAAACAATTTGTTGATCTTAAGATTTTGAAGAACAATTAAATGTTGATGTTTTTTGTGGAACTAATGTATTTATTGAGTGTTCCAGTTTAAAGAATTCCAGACAATATCATGAAGTAATTGTAAAAGATGCAAAGACGATAACATCATGAAGAAATTGTGAAGGATGCAGAGATGGATACTAAGAGATTGAAGATTTTGAAGAATCTAGGTGAAAACAACTCTAATCTATTTTTACTCTTAATGTATCTCGATTAAGATCACACACGATACAAAAATAATTTTATAATTATGTGTATTTTTTATAGGATCCTAATTAGTGAAATTATTTGCTCCTATGTATAATTGAAAAATAAATAAAGATAATTAATTAAAATTGAATTTAAGAAGTTAGTGGAGCTAACTGAAAAATGAAATCGGTTAAAGGGGCGAAAACGTCAAAAGAAATGATTTAAAATAAAATTAAGGAGCTTTTCATGGTCCAGTCGACAGATAAGTCGACTTATGAAAATTAGACAAAGTCCCTGAATCGTTCGGTCGACAAGTAGGTCGACCTATGGCCAAAGAATAAACTCTTTGAATCTCTAAGTCGATAGATAAGTCAACTTGAGAAACTCTCTGAATCGTCCAGTCGACAGATGATGGATGGGCGGTCGATTGATGAGCGAAAGAATTTTGGCTTGACTAGTATCCTGAATCGAGCGGTCGACAGATGTGTCTTGGTCGATCGACTGATAAGTCTATTTCAGGTTTGTGGAATTTCGGGATTTGTTAAAAAACTAGCCGTTATTTGGTTACTTGATTGAGAGATTTTAGGGATATGGATGTCTTTAAGATATAATACTCTTATTTGAATATCTATATAGATTTGGTACATGAAATTAAAATATTTTTCGAATTGGTCCTTTTAATACTTCCTATCTTATTGATTTGAGTTTGAAAATTCTTTTGAAAGACTATATTGAATATTTTGAAAGCTATAATTAAGTAAAATACACCTGAAATGAAAGGAATCAATAAATAGGGTCTATAGGTGATTGTAAATGACATATTTTGTAGAAACTAGCTGTTATAGGGTTTGTTTCAAGTGACTTTAAATAGACCTGCGGATTTCATATAATATTAACACCATATCAAGAACTATTTAGTTCATAAATTTTTATAAGAGTCATTATTCTGATATTATATTTAGAGATCAAATTGTGAGATCAATTGCTAAGGAGTTCTTGAGTTAAAGCGCTGATTGTGTAAGTGTCACCGATTTGAGTTGTCTAGTGTTTTCAATCTTTAATTCGTCGGTGTTATTCGGGTGCGATCTTTCCAAGCTATTAGTCTTTATTGCATATTTATTTTTCTATATTTGTTTGGTTAATAAGATCTTGATAAAATCGTTTTTTGAACTTTAAATCGCATAAAAATATTTTAAAATGATTTGTGGTGAAAATCTGATTACATTCTTATTTGTGTGCTATTTATATTTATCATAATCAGATTTTTATGTTTTCTTGGTGAAAATGTTCCAAGCATATTCTTAATTAAGTTTATTCCAATCATTGTTTGCTTGGTTAATTGATTGTTGAGAAATCGTTTTTGAATTTTAAAAGTATAAAAAAAAAATTTAAAACGATTTGTGTGATAATCTAATTACGTGCTCAATTTTGTGCTACCCGCATTATTTTTATAATCAGATTTTTTTTGTTTCCTCACTTAATTCTATCACTAGTAAATATCGAGACATTAATTAAGTTTAAATTGATTTGAGGTGGTAGAAACTCCAAGTGGGAAGAACTTATTAATTTATTGTAATTGGTGAGTTGAGTGTCGAATTAGATACTATTAGGAGTGTCTAATCAAGAGTAGCTGGTTTCAATCTCTTCCGATAAAGAGATTGAGGTGTTAATTCTTCATTGATTGAATTTGTGAGTGATTTTGTAAAGGTGCTATCCTTACCTGGGAAAATGATAGTTAGAGTGTTTCTATGAGATTTGATTCTTTAACCTAAAGTATAAAAATAATTAGGTTATTCTTGAACCTGTAAAAACTAGAGGTTATTCTTGAGTTTGGAAAAAAGAAGATGTTAGTCCTGAGCTTGGGAAAATAAATTTGTAAATGTTGATTCTGAACCTGTGAAAATAATCATTGTGTAAATGTTTGGTTCCTACCTGTTTAAAGGAATCTTAGTGATTAGTGGGTGCGAATCTTCTTGGGACTCGGAGGATTGGATTAGCCAAAATTAACTGAGTGAACCAGGATAAATTTCTTGTGTGTTGTTTTCTTTACATTGTTTATTTTTGGTTGTTTGGTGTGCACCTAGTTAATAATATATTTTTGCTACTATATAGAGATAATAATTAATTTATGATTAAAATTAATTATTTGATTTTTTGAAGTATTTTCTCTTATAATTTTTTATATATACCCAATTTGCCCCCCTCTTGGGTAGCTCACTAAGCCAACACAATTAAACAAATTTGTTATTGAAAATTAATTTTTATTGCTATAATATTACTACAACAAATGATTTTTTCTCATAAAAAAACGTTTAATGAATTATTAAAATGATAACATAATATTTTTCCTTCATTTTAAAGTTAATCAATTTTTTTTTTATTAGCCCAGCCCATAACCCAACCCCAATTTCCTAATCTAAATAAGCCTAACCCAATAGCCTAATCTCACATAAATTAGCCCAGCCCACCATCCCAATTCACAGTTCAGATCTAACATAGATTAAGCAAATATTAATTTATACATTCCCACTTGCGTTGAGCCCTAATTCACAAATCACAACAAAGACACACACACACACACACACACACACAGGAGGGGATCAACCTTGGGTTGCGATGGAGGCTTCCGGCGACGGCGTTGCCGCAATTTGTGAAAGCGATGGCGATGGTGACGAAGGCTATTGATGGAGATGTCGGCGGTGAAGGAGGCTTGCGATGGTGAGGCAGTTCAGATCTGATTTGCGACGGCGAACTGCGGTGGAGGCTTGCGATTTAGACCTGGTTATGTAGTGGAGGCTTGCGATTCTCGATCTGGTTTGATTTTCATTTTCTTGTTCCTTCATCATCTATTTATAGACTGTGTTTTTTTTTTTTTTTTTTTTTTCAAATTGTGGGTTTGGTTTTGAAATTTCAAACCGTTGGAGTAGCCGTTGCTACTCCTACGGTCAAATGGCACAGGCTCATGGATGTGCCATTTATGGCACAGCAGACCTGATGGCACACCAGATACAACAGCTGTTGGAGCTGTTTTTGGGCTTCAAAAATGCCATTTGAAGGATGGCACATTGGATAGCATCTCCGTTGGAGATGCTCTTAGTTTTTTTTTTTTTTTTTTTTTTTTTTTTTTTTCATGTCTTCTATGAGTTTGTCACTTTGTAATCTTTTATTTAGTGAATTTTAAGTCCATTCAAGTGAATTTTCAATGGCACTATGTTTTCATATTGTCATTTAAGACATATTTGGTACATGAGATTCGACAAGAGATTGAGATGATCATGGGAATGCCCATTTCATTCCTATGTTTGATGCATGTGATTAAATTTTATTTTCACTACCAAGGATTTCCTAATCTCACAAAATATGAGATTAATTAATCTCAAGATACTTGGTATTAGTCAATTCTAATCGCAATGGATTAAGTTTTATTCCTTTATCGGTCAAAAAACATGACCTAACCCTAACTAGACATTGAAATGGAAATAAAATTTAATTAAATTGTTACTTTACCCTTAGAAAATTACAAGTTCAAGTGAAAGTGTGTTTGCGTATAAAAGAGAACTTCATCAAACATAGGTGTACGGGTTTGATTCTTACTTTGGAAGAAAATATAGTTTTAGTTGATTAATACCCTACAAGAGTTCAGGAGAGTAGGCGTAGGTAAGAATAATTTGCCGAACTATTATAAAATCACTGTGTCAATATCTCTAACATTTCTTTGCGTTGTGCTTGTGTGTGCTTTGCTGAAAACACTTCAACAAACAAGATAAAATCTGATAAAATTTAAATAGGCCATAACTATTTTAGACTTAATATTTAAATTATTCAATTCACCCTCCCCTCTTGTTAGTCCTTGGGGCCAACACATTAACTTGTGGAACATTAAAGTAAGGTTTAATATCCTAAGTTAATCCAAGAAGTTGAGTTCGACCAAAGTGTTTTTCTCAAGAACATTCAACAATGGTTTAGACATTACAATATCTACATAAATAAAACGAATAAGTTTTGAGAAAAAAAAAGTAGTATATATTGATTTTACATTTTAGGATTTTTCAAGAATCTAATTATACTCCTATTAAATTTTTTGAATCTCGGATCCCTCTGTGAGAAACGGCCACATTCTAAATGTTTCTTGGGTAGAATTAGATATCCACTATTGTCAGTAGGCATCACACTATCAAACATTGGCCTAACAAGCCTACATGGACAAGTAACTCTTACTACTTACTGAAGATCTAATTCTTATTTGGTCTCTAGCTTGTATGAACAGCACAATATCAAGTATTGGCCTACATCCCCAAATACACTACACCCACCCAGCATTGTCCAAGTTAGGTTCAATCCTTATGACTTACTTTTGGTAAGATCAAATTCTTATTTGGCATTTGGCTTGCATAAAACTTACATAATACAATATTAACCCATATCTTCACACACGTACCTAGCATAGTCTAAACAAGTTCAAATCAGACACTTATAGTATAAGGTATTAATTCCCACCAGTTTACTCTTTTTATGTGATGAAATAAAAATTATTCATTGAGAGTCCCATTACTGAAGTATAACCTCACACTATTAGTTATTGATCATCTTTGGGCCTACACAATTCTAACCAGAACTTATTCTCAGTGGAAGACCACAATAACAAACATATCAAACGCTCACACTTTCATATAACTATTTATTTTATGAGATTTTAGTTTTAGATCTAATCTTTTAATTATTTAGTTTGTTTCACATATATCTCATACATATAACAAAATAAATAATGTCTTATACAAGTAAGTTAATTTGATCAAATACAACATAACTAAATAAATGTTGGATACAAATGGGCTAGGATGATCGTATCTTTTTAATTCGATTAGACTCGAGCCATTTAGTTCTTACTACAACAAAAACGGACTTTAGTGGCAGCCGCTAAAAACTCATTTTTTTTAGTCGCTAAAGCTTTTAGTAGCAATTCATACAACTGCCGCTAATACTGCAATCACTATAGGCTATAACGGCTAATTTACAATTGCCGTTAAGATTTAGCTGCTAAATACAAAAAAATTATCGGCTATTTAGATTTAATCAGTGGCAAATAATGATTTAGCAGCTAAATATAAAAAATTTAGTGACTATTTAGATTCCATATAGCGACAATTTAAATTCCACTAAAAATAAATAATTTTTTTTTTTTTTTATATATATGTAGTGGGAAAAAACGATTTAACTGTTAAATATATAATATATTTAGTGGCTAACTAAGATTTCGTATAGTGACAATGCCACTAAAAAATATTTATTTTTACTTTTAGTGGCAAATTAACAATTTAGCCTGTAAATGTTTTAAAAGAATTTCAATGAAATAAAATGAACTTTAGTAATTAATCACCAATAAAAATCTAAATGAGGATACAAATAATTGAAAATGTAAATATGATGTCCTCGAACAATGCAACAACAAAAAATACATTAATGAAATAATATTAAATTGAACTCCTAATTAAATGTAAATCAGTAATCTATAAATTCCCTTGGAAAAGTGGAACCAATATCAAATGTCTAATTAGTCAAAAAAAAAATGCACTTGTACATAAACAATAACAAAAACATTGGAAAAAAAAAAAAAAACAGGAACAACATAAATATTAAAGTGGTATTCACACAAATTTTTTGACATAATCTCATATCTTTATGCAACATTCTGTACTTGTCACATAAATAATACTATAAAATACAACAAACACCAAATAAGACAATAACCAACACACTACAACAAACCAAGTAATTTTCAATAATTATTTTTGAAATGAGCATTATAAACAATATATAAGTCTACCATCCAAAACACTGAAACTGACCACCTAAAACTATTAAAACATTCCTTGAGTAAGGATTGTCAAACCATATAATATATCTTACATCATTTATGAAGCATTTGTCCCTTTTTCTTCACCTCCCCCCCCCCCCCCCCCCCCCCCCAATAATTTTTGGCAACTTAAGTAGCCAAAAGTCATAAAGATCGTAGCAAATATCAACTCAATCAACTCAATTTATGATTTCTTCCAAAAAAATCATTACTCAATTATGATATCCTCCAAAAAAAATCATTACTCAATTTTCATATATTTTAGCTATTCACGGTAATTTTAAACCAACTCAACTACAAAATTTTGCTACATATACGTTCACGGGATTTTATCAATTACCTCAAAATTTCAACAACTAAGAAACATTTTTTTGTCATATAAATGCTTAACAGACGAAAAAGAAACCAATTTTTCAAACTCAATAAAGAAAGAATAATGGAAAGTGTATAGTGTAACCATAGCCGAGAGACGACAAAGCAGTCCTCCCAAGTCCTGATCTTCTTTACCCATTGCCATACGCTGTTTCCAATACCACATAAATATGCTTCAGTTGTCTAGGACAGCAACATACTATAATTACGATACAATCTGATTCAAATTTTAAATTATTTTAATTCCTTATCTATTAAAATTAATATCTCATAAATTTAAATAGAATTAACAGAAAACATAAAATTTTCTAAAATCATTTAAATTTTAAAAAATTTATGTATGCCCACCACCACTCCATCGGCCATCACATCACGTTGGCTAAGAAATGTGTAAATTTATTATCATACATTTAAAAAAAAAAAGAATAATTCTTGCAACTAAATATGATTCTTTGTTTTTGTTCTCATAAATTAAAATTAGAAGAAAAAATTTTAGGACGATAGTTATTACTAAACATATTTTTATTCTGAAAATAATTTAAAACAAAAAAAAAGAATTATCATCTTATTTTATTGAAAATAGAAATTAGAAAAACAAAAATACTAACCACTTGTGACCGTAATTTTTAGTTCTTTTATCCACTGTACCAAAAATAAAAAATCACATCAATTTCTTTCTCAATTGTATCTATACATTATAATGCATTTACATATAATTCTACCTGAAAACCTTTTGGAGGTTTTACTACTAAGATTTATCTGAAAAGATGACTGTTCTAACGGTTATAAAATACCCCTTGAATATGTACGGTTTTTTCCTCAGTGGGACAGTATGTTGAGAATGGAAACTCTGCTGTGGATGAATTGTCTGAACAGAAGCTCCAAAACACCTTCAATTTCTCCAATGGCTTCATCCAGAGCTTCCAATTTTCCGTCCAATGATTCTGTGCTTTGTCCCCTGTCCTTAATTCTCGCAACCAATCCCCATTTTCTGGGTTTCTTCCATTTCATCGCCGGCGGAGAAAGAAACGACATCAACGATTGGAAAACCAGAACGGTGATCGAGCAAGTTTCCGTCATAATCCCGATCTCCGGAGGAAGTTGTTCCGGTTCCGAACCCCATTTGGGTTCGGCTCTCGTGTTGATTCGCTTTATGGTCGAGAGAGAATTCGAGATCTCTCGTTTGGTTTTGTTTCTGGTTCGACCATAAGCGTCGGCGATGGCGACGGCAATCCCGTCGGCGCCGCTCGTGTCCCCTGCGTTTTTACGTCTCAGGGACGACTGAGTTTCACGTACGCATTCCTTCATCGCCGTTGCGGTTTCTCTCGCACCGCCGCAGACGTCAATGAATCTGACCGACGTTTCCAGTAGCTCCGTCACCCATTTCCGGCGCTGATTTCCGGCCAAAAACTGATGGGTCTGCGGCGAATTCAGCAGTTGTTCTATGTTCTGGTATAATTCGAGGAGGATCGAGAGGGCGTTGATGATTGCCTCTGATTTGGATGAAAAGGGTCATTCTGAATTCTTGAGTTTGGTCAGCTGTTCTTGGATTCTGATCGTCGTTGGGTGCGATCTCGATGGGAAGCTGGTGGAGCGAAAATTAAGGCGGCGGCTGCCTGATCTTGGAGAGAAAGTAACCATTGTTGTTGCTCTTTTGATTGCGGAGAGGTTCATAGGAGGACGGAAAGGTTTTCAAGTTTGTTCCCTGATTCATCACCTGCACCGTCTATATAAGCACAATTTGGAAAAGAAATTAAATTACACTTTCATCCCCCAATTTGTATGTCAATTGTATTTCACTCCTTAATTTATCAATTTAAATAATTTCTCCCCCAATTGTGAGACTGTTTTTGCTATGATTCCCTCTTGTAATAACAATTATGCTATCTCTCAAACAATTTTAGATGGGGTTTATTTTGTTTAAGTTGTCATTAATGGAAAAGGATGCATATAGAAGTATTTGGTTTTGCAAGCTCAAAAACGTTTTATTAAAAAATAAAGTTTTTTCGAGTTATATTTTTCAAGAGAAATATATATTTGTAATTTTTTTTTATGTAAAAAACCAATTCGTTAATCCGTTATTCGTTCTTGATCTTTCACTGAGTTGAGGATGTGAACTACGTTGATCTATACAACTACACGAGTCGGTTGAATTTGACTATTATAGATCAAGTTTGTTGGTGTCAAAAAATGATCTGCACCCACAGTATGGTCTAGTAAGAATCCACGTGGAGAATTATCTGTAATCTGGAGGTAGTCTTTAATAGATGAGGGTCTTCTATGTTCTTTGTCTTCTAAACTATGGGTTGTTCAAGTTGAGTTGGGCATTGTCCGGCTTGAGCTCTAGATGGGTACTATACAAAGGACCCACTAGGGTTGTACCCGGTGAATCCCCTCCAGCGTGAGAGTAAGAGCTGGGGGGGGGGGGGGGGGGGAGGGAAGAAAAGATTTAAGAATACTTTGAATATTCTAAAAGCGATTACCTTTATAATACTATTCACCTTTCCTTTTATAGGCGAAAGTCTGATTAGCGTTTCAGATATTAGGGGCCTTAAGCTGGGTTATCAACCTTAACATGGTGCGTGGTGGAGAAAAATGGCGCGTGAAGGGATTAGAGCTATGGGCCTGGGCGTTTCAATGTTGATGAAGAAATCCATGGGATGCGCTGTTAAGACAGCGGATGAACTAGCCTAGACACAAGTACAGAGACCGAAGTGAGTATACTAACCAGATATTTATCGGTTGGTTCCTCCTTAATCGTAGAAAACTCTCAGGCGGTGATCGTCCAAGTCTTGTGAAACGACCGACCTGGGGATACCGAGCTGATGAAGAATTATGTTGTTCAGGCTGTTGATGACATGTCATAAGCTGGTCCACATGGCGGGCTTAGGTGGAGCGACTAGGAGTTGGTTGATTTTTACCCACATCAGTTACCCCCAGCCCTTAGCGTGGAAATGGAACACGAGACGCTATGGGTTTTGCTCTGCTCTTGATTTGGTGAAAAATGGGATTCCATTCTCAAGAAGATTTTGCTCGGTCCCGAGAAAAGCTCGGCTGGTTTTACTTGGCTTTCTCGAGAAGCCTTGCTGCAACTTCACCAGATGTACAACACGTGGCCTGCAACTTCTGATGGCACGAGGATCAGGGTATTCTTCCACGTCGAATAACGAGATGGATCGGTAGGACAACTCACCTATAAATAGACCCTTAACTCTTTTATCATTTCTTCGCACCAGAGTAACGTGAGCGCTCCTTCTTCTCCAAAGCACAATACTTTTTCCCCTTCTTTCTCCTTCGTTAAAATGTTTGTCTCTAACTTCTCTCTAGGGTACAACTCATTGATGTCTTGTTCTTCCGAACGGACTAGAACGGGGTCCCCGATCCAACGGTTTAACTCAGCTCGTCTTTAGAAAAGGTCGATTGGATGACCTCGTTGTCTAAAAGGGCTCACAGGTCCACTAGAGTTGGGCCCTCTCGGTCTCCTGATACGACCAACAGTCTTAGTCGAGAGCCTGGCGTAGGGTGAGTTCTTCTAGAAGTCCCTTGACTGAGCTCGGTATGAGTCTTGTTGATGAGCTTGGTTTTGTAGACCTGGCTATCCCAAAGGTTAATCCCCATTTTGCTTCGTCAGGTTAGGCTCTGCCGGTCAATGCTGCTCCTGACCAAACCCGTCTATCGAATTTTTCCAAAACGTCTGGTCTGGGGAATTGAGTCGAGCTTGATGATGGATAAGGCGAAGAAACTCCAAACTAAATATGCATTTCCCAGCTCAGTGAAATTAAGATTTCTTTGGACTGAGGATCGTGCTTGTACACCTCCCAAGGGGTACATCACGGTTCATGTTGAACAACTCTTGGCCGACCTTCGATTTCCCATTAATCAATGGGTTCGAGTCATCTGTTGGGATCTTAGGTTTTGTTCGTCACAACTTGCTCCCACCAGCATGAGGATGGTAGTAGTAGCCCGCATCATCTTCTGTGCTGAGGGCGTTAATCCGTCTTTAAACCTTTTTCGGGCTCTATTTGTTGCCAAGTCCATGCCCGGATGTTAGGGCTGGTGTTACATAACAACTTGGCAACAGTTCTTGGGTGGCTACTACTAGTCGATCAAGGGATGAAAACCCAAGTTTTTCTTCTTCGGGGGAACCGGATGGGAGTTCAGTTTGGTCGCGGATATGGATTACCCCATCCAGATGCATTCGGGGAAAGTGGGTAAGTGTCGATTCCGACGTAAGTTTGATATTTTCTTCTCGGTATTTTCATCTCACTTGTGTCTTTTCTTTGTATTTGCAGAGCCAAAGAAGAGTACTTTCAGCCCGAAAATTATTGCGGATAGAGATCGGGTCTTCAAGATGGTCTTTATGCACGTAAAAGAGCTGATCAAATTGTCCTTGTATGATTTGTACTTTTGGAGTGACCCCTCTCTCCCCCAGCTGGTCTTTGACTAAGCATCCACCAACAGTAAGTTATTTCACTTTTTCTCAGTTATTTCAATGCACTTAGAACTTTTGATCATTCTCCTATTTTGATTGAGTGGCCTTTGTTTGCAGTCATGGACCGAGCTTTAATGAGGAGACTCGCTAAGGAGAAGAAGGCCCAAGAGGCCGTTGCTACCACTGGCTCCTAACAGGGGGCTCAACCCAGAAAAGAGGCCCAGGAAGAGGAGTTTACCTTAGCCCGGGTCATGCCCCATGCCACCTTTGCGAGGTCTATGCCGGAGGTAGTGACCCCTGCCCCCACTGCACCCATTATCCTAGTAGAAAATAAGAGCCTGGTCCCTGCTGAAAGAAAGGATAAATGGAAGAGGAATGTGATAAAGGTGGAGGCTAAGCCGCAAACAAAGCGGAGCAAGAAGGACGACCAACCGAAGTAGAGCAGATCCTTCTCTATCCCTGATACGGTCCTGAAGCTTGGGCAGAGGATTCATGACCTCCCCGAGCTCCTCCCGAATTTCATCCACAATATCACGTATCCAGATGGGTGACCGAAAATTGCTTCCAAAACCAATGCAAAGATGATCACCGAGGTGTACAAGGACGCCAAGATGGTAAGTGTTCTTCTTCGTAATTTTTTGTAACTTGTAAAATTATTGTTTTGTCATACAATAACTTTTTTTTTTAATCTAAATGCAGAACCTCTTCAAAGTGATTGAGTTGGTCCTGCGCCTGCACCGAGCTAATGAGGAGAACAAACTTCTCACCGAAGAGAAATCCAACATGGTGAGGAGCCTTAATGAAGCTTACAAGGAGTAATTACACACCCTGGCCGGGAAGTTGAAGAATAACCTGACCGGAATGATGGACCGACTAGCTACTGCCGAGGAGGAGAAGCAGGAGGCCGTGGAGAATTAGAAGAAAATCCAGGACTATAAAGACCTCGAGGTCAAGATCGGGGGCGACATGATGAAGGACGGCCATGACGCTACCATCTGCTCCCTCGCATGCCAGTTCCCCTAGATCCCCTACCAGCTTATCTAAATAGAATTCTCCGATGATGAGAAGGATGATGGGAGAGTTTAGGGCAGCGATGTCAGGCCCAACACAGACGCCGGTACTAGAGGATGTTAGGCCGGGTAGCCCAAAACTCAGCTAACTAACCAACTAGCTTTTTCACTTTGTAGTTTTTTTCCTTTTTTATCTTTTTATTTTTGTTTTTGCCTAGATCGGGTATTGTAATACTGAGCTTTAATCCTAATAATGCAAATACATTTTTTGAATGAATAAATTGACTTTCCTCGGTAATGACTTCTCTGCTCGGCATTTATTTTAGGTCAGTGCCTTTTCACTACTTGTTTGCATTTGTTGCTTAAACATCAACCACGTCATTGTAATCATTGTCCAAATATATCGACCTTAATCAATCGTCCTTATTGTTGCAAATCAGCTCGGTCACCTTCAAATACTTAATCAACTTCAATTCTGAAAATTTATGAATAAAGTTTGGAATATTACTTAACTGACCGATCTCATTTAATTGATTCCATCATCTGGACTTAGCTCGGTCATCATAAAATTTGAAAAAAAATCAATGCTAAATCCCTTTCGAAACTTTAAGAACCAGTCACATAATCAGCTCAGCCTTAATTAAACGTCCTCAAAACTAGAGCCTAGCTCAGTCAATTGTCGACAATTGTGCATTTATTTCTGTTGTTCGCATTACTAGTAAGATAATAGGAAGTACGCTCTGAATGAACATACCAGCTTTAAGTAACCAAGCTCACCATAAGTAATTAGATTGGTCATTCCTAATCACTTGGAATAATTTTGAGAAACTTCATCACTTGATTTCTTTCGCAATTTTAAGAACCGAGAATTAACCTTAAGAATCGGGCAGAACGCAACACCGACCTTGACCATAAATCGACCGAAGTCATCATTAGAACTCAGGTCGGTTAGGCTTAATTTCTTGCAATCGTTGACTCTAAGAATCGGGCATATGATCAACTTAGTCTTATTTAAACGACCCTAGAATTGGGACTGAGCTCGATTACTTCTAAGGACTTGGAGTTTCAATTCATCTTGTAACTTCCAAGGACCGAGCAAAATTTCACACCGGCCTTAGTTTTAATACCGAGCATATTTTAATTATAAATTAGACCTAGAACCATCCAAATCACAACACCGAGAGGTCACACCTCAATCAAGTGCAACACTGAGAAGAGCTTGACTTCAATCATATATCGCACCGAGGAGAACAAGGTCTCACTCAAGTGTCGAGGCATCAGGTCGGTCTTTCAGCCCTTTATCGTCCTCAATTATTCTGCCCCTAGCCGACGACACGAGCTCGATTTTGGCCGTACTCGGGTGGTCAGTTTACCTGGTAAGGGTGTCTATCCTGAGTTAGGCTCTCTCGGTCTATAGGATCTCAACACGTTGGTGGATTCCGGTGGCCGATCACAGATGAGTTCTCCGTAGTCGGGCGTATATTTAAGCCTTTTCGGGTTATCTCAAGTTAGTCCTTGTAAGAGTGTCTTCCCTTTATATCGCCTGACCATGGTTAACAATGAAAGGTAAGATGTTTGGCTGCAGGTCCTTAGACCCGATCGATGTCCTGCCATCGGTGAACTATAGTGGTCAGTCCTCGGGCATAAACTATCGACCTGGTGGAGAGTCTGGTTATCACCCTCGGCAGTGTACGTCGAGGTGAAATTCCTTGTAAACTTTCGAGAACTAAGAACGCATTTATCCAAACACTTCTTTCGTTGATAGAAAATTTCGTTACAAACTTTGAAATTGGAAATTTCTTTAACTTTATACTGATGTTTCTTCTCTAGGAAAATAGCATTTCAGATGTTCGATGGTGGCCGCTAATTTAGTGCTGCCACTTTCACCGCAAGCGTATAGATCAAGTTTTAGTATAATGGATCTTTCGGTAGGGTATCGTATCCACATGAATTGGTCGAGATTACTATCGAGTACTGCGATTGTCATAACCTAATTTTATCTAGGCGACAAAAATAGAATATAATTTAATACTAATACTAAAATACTACTTTAACTATACTAATTACAAATACGAGATAGTTATGAGATGAATTATCTAGGGATTAACTCTATTTACTTAAACGCGTTTGATTTCGTTTAGTTCACAATCATAGTGTCCAACCTATTTGACAATCTCGGTATCTAAAACTCCTCCGCCACCTCTCTTGAGTGTAAGACGGGGGATATAACGCAACTTCGTGTCAACGAAGAAGTCCCCATCAATGTCTTAACGACTTTAGGTTGAGTGAGTCTTGCTCCAACCTCATTGATTGCACACAAAACCCCAGTTCGTAAACTCTCTCTCCACCTCTCCCGAGTGTAAGATGAGGGATATAACGTGACTTCGTGTCAACATAGAAGTCCCCCTCAACATCTTAACAACTCTAGGTCACGAGAGTCTCGCCCCAATGTCATTGATTTCATGCGTTATGTTTACCCTATCAACAATCTGAGTTCTAAAACTCCTTCGCCACCTCTCCCGAGTGTAAGACAAGGGAATACGTGACTTCAAATCAATGAAGAAATCTCCCTCAACATCTTAACGACTCTAGGTCGCGTGAGTATTGCCCCAACGTCATAGATTGTCTACAATCCTAACCCCGACCAAGTTATTGGATCGTGGTGTTTGTTTATTCTAGTCCGAATTTGGGATTTGTCAAAACCCGTATTCTCATAACATAATTCTAAGTATGATAAACAAACAATATGATAAACATACTCAAAACAGTGAAGAACAATCATCAAGAAACACAACTAAACCAAAATCACGTTTTTATAAACGATATTAATCCCATACATAATCCACGTTTAACCTAAGTCCATAGTCATTTATACAATGGAAACTAGGCTAAACATGCTCAAACATACATAGAAAATAAGAAATAAAATAAAAAATGGGTGAACTTAGCCGATATCCGAAGATTAGCCGTTAAAAACGTCCACCGAACGATTCTCCTTCTCTACGTGCTGATCTTCTACTTCGGATATGTTTGAGCACTCCCCATACTCTTGCTATATACTAACCTAAGCCTTAAGGGTTGTAATGGTCGGAGAGAGGTAAAGGAGGAAGGAGGAAAGGGATATTTATAAGCAAAATATCTAAATACATATCTAACACTGCACAGAGGCCACCGCCACGGCGGTGGAGTATGTCAGTTAAGGTTCGCCGAGGCGATGGAGACAGTGGTAGATTGGAAAAACTTTTTGCTAGTTCATCGCCGCGGTGGTGGATTTCACCGCTGCGGCACTGAATAGTCAGTAGCCTATTTGTGTTCTCTACTTTTTCACCGCTACAGCCCTGGTTCGTCAGTGGCCTTTGGTCTTTCTCAGAATCTTCACCGCCACGGCAGTGGTCTAGATGTTGCGGCGATGGGCTTGTTTTCAGAATCTTGCCGTCTTACTCATTTTTCCACCGTTCTCTGACCGTTCTCGATACAAATTGATCGTTTATGCTCTGATTTCATACATTTTCACCCCACGTACCTGTTTTAATACAAAAAGAATAAAAACATATAAAAATAACTATAAATGTACTCAAAAACTAACAAATTCGATTTGGAAATAGATAGGTAATTTACACCTATCATTTGGCGTTCCAAGGGTATCTCAGGGGTACCCCTTCTTCAGTTTTGAGGTCATATGTACCAGGCCGGGTTATACTGGTGACTCTGTACGACCCTTCCCAGGTGGGAGCTAGCTTGCCGGCATTTTGATCTTTGGTGACCAACGTGACCTTCATGAGAACAAGGTCCCCGATATCAAAAGAACGAGGTCGAACTCTTCTGTTGTAGTACTTGGTCGCCCTATCCTAATAAGTGGCCTGATGCAACTAGGTTCGTTCTCTTTTTTCTTCTAGGAGAGCCAGGTTTATTTTCAATGCTACTTCATTCTCAGCTCGGCCATAGTGGACCGAGGTTCTTCGTGTCAGCATACCGATCTCAACTGGGATGATGACCTTAGACCCATAAGTCATTGCGAAAGACGTTTATCTTGTTGGGGTTCTGGTTGTTGTGTGATACATCTATAGAATGGGATAGAGCTTTTCAACCCATAACCCCTTAGACTTGTCCAACCTTGTCTTTAGGTTTTGTAAGGTAGTTCGGTTAATGACCTCGACCTAAGTAAAGGTTGTCGTATTCACAGAGATTGGATTAGATTATCATTGAGTACCACGTTTATCATAACCTAACTTTATTTAGGTGATAAAAATGTAATTTATAATAATTATACTAAACTAAATTAACTAATTATACTAATTGGTAGCGTGGAAAAAATACGCCTCTACTTACACTCGCAAGTATACGAGGTCTAAGTTTTAATATAGTGTGATCATTAAGATCGAGTTATCGTATCCACAGGGATTGTTGTCGTTACTATCGAATATCTCGTTTATCGTGACATAAGTTTATCTAGGCGAAAACGAATGTATTTAATTAATTAAACTAATACTAATATAACCTAAATTAATTATAGGTGTGAAAAATCTATCTATTTCTAAACTGGATTTGTTAGTTCTCAAGCATTTTAGTTATATCTAATTGTGTTTTAGTGTAGAACAGGGAAAGGACCTAAAAGGGCGAGAAACAAGTGAAAACGGTGAACAAAATGTGCAAAACAAGGTTTTGGTAAATGAAGACCACCCCCTAGGCGGAAAAGAGACAGAATGCTGGAGTGCTCAAGGGCTGAACTACCGCCTAGGCGAGAAAACCACCGCCTAGGCGAGAAAACAACAGAATATCTTACCAGCAACCACCGCCTAAGCGTAAAAACCACCGCTTAGGCGAAATCACTAACAGACTTTAACCGACTTAAGTTCACCGCCCGAGCGGTGAACCACCGCTTAGGCGGTGACACTCTGTACAGAAATATCTATTTTTAGATATTTTGAAGATATTTTCCAAATCCCTCTTTTTAACCCCTTTCTCCACCAAACCAAAGAGACCCTTACACCTTAGACACTCCATAGACGTGGGAGAGACTTTGGTTGTTCTTGGGAGCTCTCTTCCACCTTAGTTAGATTAGTTTAGTTTAGGAAGTAGATTAGATTAGTTGTAAAGAGTGTTCTTGGCCAATCCTTGAAGAGCCAAAAGAAGAAGTTCATCAACGAAAAAGAGGAAGCTTGGGAGGATCGTTCTTTGGCGAAAGTGGACTACTCCACTTTAAGATTCGGCTTTTCTTCCCTTGTTTTCATCTTTGTATTTAATATTTATAGTTGGTAATGATGATCTCCTCTTGATTAAATGTTGTATTGGCTAAGAACATGTTAGTGTAATTTAGAGATTAGTTAGGGAAAGGTTTAGTTGTGTAAATACTCATTTGGTTTAATATACGTTTCTTTAACGGTTGTTGTTTTAAGTCCGATTGTGTTTATCATTTGATGACGATCTTAATATGCTTGTAACGGTATTAGGATTGGATTTGAGAATCTAGGGTTTGACACTCGGGAGAGGTAACCCTGGATTCGGACTAGGGTAAACACATCGTTACGACCTAACGACCCGGGAGGGCGTTAGTTAGTATGCAATCGATGACGTTGGGTCAAGACTCACGCGGCCTAGAGTCGTTAAGATATCGAGGGGGACCTCGGCGTCGATTCGAAGTCACGTATTCCCTCGTCTTATACTCGTAAGAAGTGGCGGAGGAGTTTACGAACCGAGATTGTCGGATACCTAAACTCCGTTATTGTTAACCGAACGAAATCAAACGTGTATTAAGTGAACGAAATCAATACCTAATTAATCAACCTAGTTAGAATTAACCCACCAATTGTAATTTAACTTAGTTTAATTTCAATTCACGCTTTCCGTTGTCAGGATAACACGAGACTACGTCAATTGCGGTATTCAATTCAATTATTCACACTTTTCTCTGTAGGAACGATATCCGATCTTCAAAGATCCACTATATTAAAACTTTAGACCTCGTATACTTGCGAGCGTACGTAGGCGTGCGAAAATAGCTCCCTACCAATTAACTACACTAATATGCTAATATATTTTAGGGTGAATAATTGTCTAGGAATTAGTGTGTTTACAAATACGTGTTCGATTCCAATTTACTCACGTTTACGTTGTTCGACCTATTTGACAACCTCGGTACGTAAACTCCACTGCCATCTCTTCCGAGTGTAAGACGG
This sequence comes from Eucommia ulmoides, assembly GCA_016647705.1. NCBI lineage: Eukaryota > Viridiplantae > Streptophyta > Magnoliopsida > Garryales > Eucommiaceae > Eucommia > Eucommia ulmoides. Next base: position 26,125,093 of record CM028325.1, on the reverse strand, counting down.
GGGAATACATGACTTCGAGCTAACGAAGAAGTCCCCCTCAACGTCTTAACGACCCTAGGTTATGTGAGTCTCGTCCAGCATCATTGATTGCACAAAATCCAACTCTCTCTCGGGTTATTAGATCGTCGTGTTGTATTTACCCCATCGACAATCTCCGTTCTAAAACTCCCTCGCCACCTCTTTCGAGTGTAAGACGAGGGATATAACGCAACTTTGAGTCAACGAAAAAGTCCTCCTCAACGTCTTAACAACCCTAGGTTGCGTGTGTCTTGCCCAACGTCATCGATTGTCCACGATTCAAACCCCGACCGGGTTATAGAATCGTGGGGTTTGTTTACCTTAATCCGAATCCGGGATTTGTCAAAATCCCGTATTCTCCATTTATCAATCCAAGCATAATAAACAAACAATACGATGAACACAATCAAACTACGAAGAACAAACATAAACGCAACACCGAAATCATCTAAACAACGTATTTATAAATATAGTGTTAATCCCTACTACAATCCATATTTTACTCGAGGCCATAGCCGAATATACAATGAAATAATGAACTAAACATGCTCACATACTCCTAAGATAAAGAAATAAGGAAAAACAATCGAAGAACTTAGCCTCGTCCGAAGATAAACCGCTAAGAACGCTCCACGATCGATTCGCCGTCTTCTCCACTTCGGGATGTGAGCTCCACACCTAAAACTCCTAAATATACCCTTAGATATAGCCTAAGGGGCTCAAAAAGCCAAGGGGGAAAGAGAGTCACCGGCCAAGGGGGAGGATATGAGGTATTTATAGCCAAAATATCTCAAAACTATCTAAAAATATCTCAAGACTATGCAGGAAAAATCCGCCTAGGCGTTGGATTCTTCGCCTAGGGAGAGTTAGGTCGGTTCGGTCTAATCGCCTAGGCGGTGAAGTAGGTGGTGGACTGGGAGAATATTTTGTTGGATTTTCGCCTAGGCGAAGAAAACTTCACCTAAGCGAGCGGCTGTCAGTAGCCCATCTGCATCATCTGCTGGGTTTTTGCCTAGGCGATAGAATCTTCGCCTAGACGGTCGTCCGTCAGTAATATTTTGCTCTTTTCAGCATCTTCGCCGCTTAGGCGGTGGTCTGGACACTTAAGCGGTGGTCCTGTTTCATCTTTTAGCCTCCGAGCTTGTTTATCCACTGTAATTTCGAACCGCTTTGGTTCAATCTTATCGTTTTAGCTCCAGTTTCCTATCTTTTTGTCCCACACACCTGATTTATACAAAAAGTATGAAAACTAATTAAAACATAATGAAATACTATATAAACATATTCGAAAACTAACAAATTCGGATTGGAAATAGATAGGTTTTTCACACCTATCACTAATATACTAATATAGACGTTTATGGGAGTTTATTGTCTAGGGATTAACTTCGTCCATTTAAATGTGTTCGTTTTAATCTAGTTTACATTAACGGCGTTCATCCTATCCGACAATCTCGGTATCGAAATCTCAAACACTACTTCTCCTGAGTGTAAAGTGAATGAATATGTGACTTCGCGTCAATGCCGAAGTCCCCCTCAACGTCTATACGACACTAGATCACATGAGTCTCGCCCCAACGTCACGAATTGCACATTTTTTAATGCCCTCCCGGGTCGTTAAATCATCGCGTTGTGTTTAACTTTAGTCTGAATCCGGGGTTACCTCTCCCGAGTGTCAAACTCTGTATTCTCAATATATCTAAAGAAGCATTTAGGCATGGAAAATGGTAAACACAATCGAATATGAATGAAAAACCGATAACAAAACATGACTTCAACCAAGCGATATTTTTATTAATCGAATCGCTCCCTAGACAATATATGTTTAGCTACATATGGCCATAGACCAATATACAATAATGAACAAGCTAAACAACATCAAATACCAATAAGGGTTTAAAAATAAAATATAGAAACAAGATAGATTAGCCTTTATTCGAAGATGTGACGGTTCCGCATCCGTGAATTCTATTCCGAGCTTGATTTCTCCTCTTCAAATGGATAATCTCTCCTTGTTGGTATGCCTTGGAGCTCTCAAAGGACTCCCAAAAACGTTTTTAGTGTGTTGGGGGAAAGAGGTAATGAAATAAGGATCCAAAATTTCAAGAAAATATCCCAAAATATCTATTATGTCGGCAGTCTAATCGCCGCAGTGGTGGGATCACCGCCGTGGTAGTGGAAATGTAGAAAGTTTAGCAACTCTCTGTTGTTTTACCGCCGTGGCGGTGACACCCTTTGGTATTTTGGATGTAACTTTCGTGTCTGAACTTTGATTGAGGTGATTTAAAAACCTATAGAAAGATAAGACAAATATATACAACTTCCATGTTTTGAGGTTTTCGAAAATAGAGTCGCATCATTGTCCAAAATGGCCTTAAAGTCACTACTTCTGTACCGACTTTGCCTCTTTTCACCCATTTATTCAAAAACCTAAAAAATAATACAAAAACACATTAAATTAACAAAAGTACTTAAAAATACACAAATATTTGAATCTAAAAGTACTTGATTTGTTGGTAAATAAACTACTCATAAAATACCCCCAAATTCAAATGTTTGCTTGTCCTCAAGCAAAAACACTCACACTAAAATAAGAAACACAACGAAATAACTAACACAAAAACTAATAATCCATAACCAACCTAAACACAAATAATCTAAACATAATGACATGCGAGTTTTAAATTCAACTATTGACCAAAATATTTTTTCTTCAACAACCCCTAATCATATCGAGTTCAGGAGTAAAACACACCGTGTGATGTTCTAGAACTTCAACATTCAAATTATAGTAAATGTCATTCTAGATCCTTTCAACGTGTGTGTGCGAAACTCAATAATACAACTATCCAACGACCGGATTGGATTATCCACCAACGAATCTCACAACTTAAACCATAAATAATAAGGATTATCCATATGCCTGATTGGGTTCCACTTTCCACTAATGTAGGCTAAGTAGTTCAAAAAGATCAATAAGACTTGGTTCGGTTTGGAACATGGCCAAGGGTATATCAGAAATACAAAACAGGTTAACGTCGTTAACTTGACGATACCCAAGGCAAAATGCTTGGCACACAATCATACTCGAACCCCCATAAATAAATTCGAAACAACCCTGAACATCTTTTAAGAATGTCGTACTCACTTGTCAAATGAAATAAAAAATAAACTATATTTATACATGTTTTTTTTTTTTTTTTTAAGAACCACACCCCCAAACTCATTCGATTTTACAATTTCACGGGCGTGGTTGAAACGAAAGAAAAAAATGACAAGTGAGTACTCGAATACCGAACAAATCAAAAGTTCGCCCTAAACCTAACCGCTCACTTCAAGTCGCATTTGCAACTGCTAACTTGATTCACTCAAATTATGCCTTCGGTTCAGCGATATAGGTTTGGAAAGAATTCAATTGGCCAGGGTATTTGTTATGTGTTCAAAATTGAAACAGCAAATAGGTTTCGACAGGGTAACGAGGGATAAACTTATAATAAGGTAAGCTTCAAAGGCTCAAGCGATCAAATAAATGCCTAAGTTACGTCTCCTGAACTACCTCGCCTAGGATTTCGCATCAAGTTTCCCCCAATCAGGTTCTAGAATCCCGAAAATTGCCATGAACTTGCTAATGGATAATTGGTCTCTAATCAATTGGATAACTGTACATTAAGTCTACGTGCTCGTGCAAATTAGGATCCACAATAACTTTTACCAAAACGATATGCCAAGCACATAGAATACACATGAATGAGCATTACCCTTTACCTCAAAAAATAATCAAGGGATAATATCATCATCGAGTAATGGCTCAGATGAACGCAAAACACAGCATGAAACAACAACTACAAACATAAACACAATAACTAACCTAAACAAACATGAACATAATAAACTAAACAACATTGAAACATACTAACATACTGCACATCACCCCAAAACTTAAAACAGTCAATGTCCACAGTAACCCATCAGCGATCCCAATGAAAGCATACAACATGATAATGAAGACGGGGGTTTAGAACACGTACCTGGGAGATGAGAGAATCTCGCCTCCAAATTAAGTCGACGGAGATGGATCTAATTTATTTTTTACTTAGGTTGTCTCCCAAGAAGCGCTTGGTTTATTGTCCTTGGCCTGACACAAAGAATAGCTCGTCAAAGAGCGGTTTCTGCCCATAGTAAGTGTCATACAACACCACATATGGGTCTTGATTTAAAACGCCCTCAAGACTGGCGAGATTTGGCTTTGTTCGGCTCGACCTCTCAACTGGACTCTTCACCGTCTCATGTGCTCGGTTGGCTTGGAAGTACGTTGCAAATGACGGCGAAGGATAAGTGAGCCACATCGGATTCTCGTAGATATGATCGTCTTTGATTGGTGGTTGCATCACAATGTGGATCTCTAATGGCGAAGAATCAGAATCTTCGATCCACGCTTGGGTTTTCTCCTCAGTAACATAATCGTCAACGAACGCACCCAAAGCTCCTCCCGCTCGTATCCGATTCCTCCCGGTGGCTTTCACATTCGGATGAGATTTATTCGCCTCTCAGTGCCACCGTCTTTGACTCAGTCTCGATAAAGCAGATAAGTTGACCAATTTGTATCTGAATTGACGTTACGGTCACATCAATCTCAGCGCAGACTGTCTCGATATTGTTAAGACGATCCCCGTGCTCGTTGATCCGGTCATTTATTTTCCTTAAGAATATTTGAGTCTCCCCCATAACGGTAGCGAACATTTCCTCTAAGGCGGGGGAAGACTCCACATATTGAATTGGAGTGTCAATCCATGGCACCGTGGTGCTAGAAAAATCCCCCAAGATTTGGTGAATAATTCCAACTCTGATAATCGAAGCCCGCCATATTCTCAAACGACCAAAAGGCTTCATCTGCGGTTAGATCGTCGAACGAGGTGCTAGAATTTCATCCTTCCACCCATATTCTAGTTGCAGCTTGTAACCCGTTGAGGAAATTTAAGAGTTGACACTCCCTTAGGAAACCATGATTTGGGAACCGACATAGCAAATCCTTGTAAACGTTCCCAAGCACAATAGAACAGTTCGGAATCCCGTTGAGAAAAATACAAAAGTACCTGTTGATCTAATATCTTCAAGTACCCTGCAGGAAAAACAAAAACTAAAAACAAAAAATTATAAACAAAATAAAATCCTAAATTAAAATCAAGTTATTTACTCACAATATCAACAACAATTTAAAAACCAATCCCTGGCAACGGTGCTAAAAACTTGGTAGCGCGTAGATACATCGCTACTTTCACTGCAAGTGTACGGGTCAAATTTTAGTATAGATTAGAAGAGTTAGGGTTGTCATATCCACAGGGATTGGATTAGACTGTCATTGAGTACCGCGATTATCATAACTTAACTTTATCTAGACGATAAAAATGTAGTTTTTTTTTTTAATTAATTATACTAATACTCAGTTAATTAATCTAATTATACTGATATAAACGTTTATTGGAGTAAATTGTCTAGGGATTAAATGTGTTCGTTTCGATCTAATTTATATTAAAGACGTTCATCCTATCCGACAATCTGGGTATCGAAATCTCACTCACTACCTCTCTCGAGTATAAAGTGAGTGAATATGTGACTTCGTATCAATGCTGAAATCCCCCTCGAGCGTCTATATGACATTTGGCCATATGAGTCTCACCCCCACGTCACGGATTACACATTTTCTAACTCTCTCCCGGGTTATTAGATCTTTGCGTTATGTTTAACCTTAGTCCAAATTCGGGGTTGCCTCTCCCGAGTGTCAAACCCCGATTTCTCAATATATCTAAACTAGCATATAAACATGGCAAAACGGTAAACACAATTGATTTATTCAAACAACGTTTTCATGGAGTCAATCGCTCCCTAGACAATATATATTTAGCTACACATGGTCATGGCTCTATATACAATGAAATACAAGCAAAACATATACAAATACAAACAAAGGTTTAAGAATAAAAGAGATAAACAAGAGAGTTTAGCCTTTATCCGAAGATGTGAAAGTTCCATGTCCGTGATTTCCAGTCCGAGCTTGATTTCTCTTCTTGAATTTGTGATCTCTCCTTGTTGGTATGCCCTTGGAGCTCTCAAGGGACTCCCAAAACATTCTAAGTGTGTGAGAGAAAGAGGGAATGATATAGGGATATAAAATATCAAGAAAATATCCCAAAATATCTATTATGCCTGCTGTCAGACTGCTGCGATGGTGGAAATGCAAAGAGTTTAGCAACTCTCTGCATTTTCACCGTTGTGGCGGTGGTGTCACCCTTTGGTATTTTGGCTGTAACTTTCTCGTTCGAACTCCGATTGAGATGATTCGAAAACTTATGGAAAAATAGGACAAAGCTATACAACTTCTATGTTTATAGTTTTTCCAAAATTGAGTCGAATAATTGTCCAAAATGGTCTTGAAATTATTACATCTGTATCGACTTTGCCTCTTTTCACCCATTTATTCAAAAAGCTAAAAAACAATACAAAAACACATTAAATTAACAAAGTACTTGAAAACACACAAATATTTGAATCTAAAAGTACTTAATTTGTTGGTAAATCAATAGGCCAAGAAGATTAATGCACCATTGGGCAAATGACCAGGGATTGGTCATGTGAACCAGCTCGGTTGGTGGAGTGTGGAGGTGGGCGGCGAATCTCTGGCACTTGTCAAATTTTTTTACGAATTCACTTACATCTTCCAATATTTTTTGCTAGAGGTACTCGTGTCGGAGGAGTTTCCGAGCCAAGGATCTGCCCCCTACATGGTTGCCGCATACCCCTTTGTGAACTTCTCGCATTACGTAATCGGACTCCTAAAGTCGGACACATCCAGAGTAAGGGCCTGAGAAAGACTTCCAATATAGTAGTCCGTCGAAGAGGATATACCTTGTGGCCCGGTACTTTATTTTCCTGGATTCTGCTCGGTTATTTGGCAGTGTTCCTCCTTTCGAGGTAATCCTTGATTGGGTCCAACCAGGACAACTCGGTATTGAGCACACATATGGTCGTAACCTTATCTGATGCTTCAAGACTTTCTCGACCAGGTATTCCTCAGGCACGACTCACTTTAGGATGTATTCTATCGTGGAGGCCAGGTTATCCAATGCATTGGCATGCTTGTTCTCTTTCCAGGGAATTTGTGTGACTTGAACTCTTTTGAAGTTTTTTATCAAATCCCTTACCCTCTCCAGGTAGGCAACTATGGTTGAGTCCTTGGCTAGGTAGTCACCATTTAATTGGTTGACCACGAGCTGGGAATCGCACAGGATCTGGAGAGTCTTCACGTTGAAATCCCATGCTAACTTCAGCCCAACTAACATGGCTTCATACTCTGCTTTGTTATTCTTGGATCTGAATCCTAGCCGAAGAGAATATTCAGCCTCCTCCTTACCTGGGGCTACGAGGACCATCCTGGCCCCACAACAACTTTGATTAAAGGAACCATCCGTGAACAGTTGCAAAAAATTTGACCTTAGGTCAGTTCCCGTGCTGGGGGTTTCACCAACCTCTTTGCTAAGAGAAGGATTTTTCGTGGCAGATCTAGGTCGATACTCGACTCTTTGTCTGTGAAGGTTAGCTCGGCGATAAAATCAGCCAAGACCTGCCCCTTGATTGTTATCCAGGGTTGTTAATCGATATGAAATTAACCGAGCTCAAATATGTACTTCATTAATGCCCAAAGACATCAAGGGAATGAAAGATTTGTCTTAGTGGTTGATAAATTAGAATGACAATGGTGTGGGCCTGAAAATATTACCTTAGCTTTCTTGAAAAGATCAATAAGGCATACGCTAGCTTTTCAAATCGTGAATACCTAGTCTCTGCGTCAGTGAGGACCCTACTGGAGTAGTATACCAGGCTTTGAATACCATTCTCTTATCTCACCAAGGTTGTGCTCACCGTCGTGGAGGACACCGAGATATAGAAGAATAACTTATCGCTTATTCTCAGTGTACTGGGCAGAAGAGCCAAGGAGAGGTACTTCTTGAGATCTTGGAATGCCTTTTCACACTCCTCGATCCACTCGAATGCATTGTTTCCCTTTATTACTTTAAAAAATGAAAGACACTTCTTGGAGGATCGGGAGTTAATGTGATGAAGTGTTGCTAGCCACCTCGTAAGCATTTGGACTTCTTTCTTGGTGCGGGGTGAAGCCATCCCGAGTATAGTACTGATATGGTGGGGGTTAGCGTCAATACCATGCCGGGACACCATAAACCTGAGAAACTTACCCGCAAACACTCCAAATATGCATTTGTTGGGATTAAGCTCCATGCGATGAGCTCAAAGCTTGTTAAAGCAGGCTTGGAGATACCCGAGGTGTTCCTGAGCTCAAATTTTGTTAACCAACATGTCGTCGATATACACCTCTACGGTTTTCCCGATCTCCTCTTTGAACATTTTGTTGACCAATCGCTGATATGTTGCTACAGTGTTGCATAGCCCAAACGGCATGACCTTGTAATAGTAAGTTCCTCAATATGTGATGAATGAGCTGTTGCTTTTATTAGGAGGGTATATCGAAATATGATTGTAACCAGCGTACACATCGAGAAAGCTCAACTGCTCATACCTGGCAGTGACATCTATAACAATGTCTATCCTCGGTAGGGGAAGCAATCTTTTGAGCAGGCCTTATTCAAATCTTTGAAATCTACACAAATGCTCAATTTGTTCTCGGTCTTAGGAGAAATTACCACGTTAGATAGCCAATCTGGGAACTTGACATCTTCTACGATGTCGGATTTAATGAGCTTATCCATCTTCTCCTCGATGATCTTCTGTCGATCAGGGTGGAACTTTCTTTGCTTCTGTTAGACTGGAGGATGATACACATCGGCATGCAGCCAATGCATGGCCACCCCAAGATCGATCATTGGGACCAGGTGAAGACATCATAGTTCTTCCGTAGCAGGTCGGTGAGCTCGATCTTTTGCTCGGGGCTAACCCCAACTCCTATTCTCACAGTCCTCCCTTTGATAGAAGGGTGATTGGGTACTTCCAGGAGATCTTCATGAGGTCAGGTCTCAAGCTCTTCTTGTAGAGATTATTGATTGGTTTGAGCCTGGCATTACTGTCCGAGGCCATGAGCTCAGGACATCTGAGCTGAATTTCACTAAGCTTGAGCCCAGTCGATAATTACTATTTCTTCTTTTCTAGTGCCTTCATAGCACACGCTCTAGCTGACTCTTGATCTTCTCGTACTTCTCTCACCCCATGATTGGTAGGGAACTTCATCATTTGGTGGTATGAAGATCAAACGGCCCTCAAGGTGGCTACAATACGATGACCCATGATCGCGTTGTAGGGCAAGGGCCTATTCACGATGAAAAACTTGGTTTGCACTGTGGCCGACCTAGGTTTCAATCCCACTGTGACAGGCAAGGAAACCCATTCGAATGAGCTGACGACGTCTCCACCAAAGCTAACAATAAGAGACAGAGCGAGATACACAATGCTTGGATCCACTTTCAATTTGTCGAAAGCCCATTTGAAGATTATGTCAGTGGAACTGCCCACATTGACCAGGATCTTCCCTATCTTATATTGATTTATTAGGGCTGATATCACTAAATCATCGTCATGGGGAGTATGCACCCCCTTGAGGTCGGCCTCGCTGAAGGAGATAACATTGTGTGTGGTGACATCGATCGTGCTCACCTCCACGTCTTAATCGTCCTTTCTTTTTGCCTTGTGTTTGTATCTCTTTCGAGAAGAAGATATATCCCCTCTAAAGCCAAGCCTATTGTCAATGATGTTGATTTCACCGTCCACTCACTAGTTATCATCATCACTGATCTCATTTTCTCGAGGTGGAGGTCGGCTATAGTTTTCCTTTCTTCGCCGACCTTTGTGCTCTTCCTATCGATCATTTTCCTCTAACTAGGGCCCTCTATTTTCACCCAACAATCATAACTTGCAAGGTAGCCTCTTCTTATGTGTGTCTCTATCTCCTCCTTAAGTTGGAAGCAGTTCTCGGTGGAGTGACCTCGGTCTCGGTGAAACTCGCAATACTTGTTGACGAACCTGCCCATGGGCTTTCCTCTTAGGAGAGGGGTAGGTGGGAAGATTCATTTCCCAGAGTAAACCCTTGTTGTCGATGCCCTGGGAGAGGGAAAATCGTTGTGACTGAAACTGTCAAAAGGGTGAACCCTTGTTGTTGATGCCCTAGGGGTGGGAGAGGTCTTTGGTCCCCGGGCAGAGGTCCTAATCACCCCTCAAATTGAAGCCATTATGAGCCCTAAGATCAGCTCGGTCCTTCTTCAGTCTGACATTTTTTTTTAATCTCTTCTCGGTCTCTTTTCACAATATCTCTCATATTAGCCTCATAGAAATTAGTGCCTCGATCCAGTGCAGCGCGCAAGTTTAGGAAGGGGCACGAGCAGAGATCGTAAGATAACCTTCGATGCCTCAACACATCAATGAAGGTATTTAGTGCCACTACATCCGAGAGATCTTCACAGGCGATTGTCTCCTTGTGAAATCTATTTATGTAATCTCCCAGACTCTCACCAAGTGCTAAGATATGAGTTATGGTCTTTAGCATTCATCGGGTGCAGCTAAATCGAACTAAGAAGAACTGTTCGAGCTGGAAGAAAGTAGGGATCAAGGCCGAGGCTAGATCTCAGAACCATGACTAGGCTACTCCGGTAAGGGTGAGGGAAAAATATTTGCATTGCACCACCATTGAGGCCGTGTGTATATCCATATAGGATATAAAGATCGAGAGGTGATCCACTAGGTCGATGGTACCGTCATACAATGCCATCTAGGGGTGAGAGAATCTGTATCGTACCACCTTGTCCATAATATCATCCGTCAAAAGGTAACCTCACCTCATCAGGTAGCCGAGTTGTCCCCCTTGAACCTTGCAGTTGGTGGAGAGCTGTTTCCATCTCGGCCAAGCGACGCTCCACAACAGCTTCAGCCTTAGGCGGTGCCACGGCCGGGCTAGCAGGTGCCTGGCTCCATGCTAGTGTAGAATGAGAATCTACCTCGCGAGCACGGTGGACCCGGTGCTCAGACCGAGTAACGTGGCTAAGCGCCCTACCTGGTGGGAAATCTTGTCTGTCCTTGGCTCGGTACTCTTGTGAGGGTTGACATAATGATCCCGAGGCAGTTGGGGGGGCCATATCCCTCTTCCTTACTACTTGGTTACAGGGCCGAGGTCGGGCTCGGGGCAAATGTCCATGGGAGTAGATCATGTGATCTCTCGACTCCTAGGGTTGCTCTCTTCCCCCTGTGGTCTGGAGAGTTGGTCCCTCCTGCACAAAGGTCAGAGGCAAGCAGGAAAGAAAAACATGGAAATAGTTTTGGTATTCGCCAAGGCGGCGTTCCAAGTTGTCGATTCTTGATGCTTCAACTGCCCCAGATGTCTGGCCTACCACTACACCTAAGGGCGAAACTGATAGGTCTGCTTGGCCCACAATAGGCAAGTTCTCTTCTTCAATTGGGATGTGAGCTGAAACCCTAGCATCCGGCCTAGGGATCCTTGACATTTCTTGGTTCGAGTTGCTATTCATTGCAGCGTTCTGATCTTTTCACTGAATGATTTGACCAAACCTTGTGATCATTAAGTCTTAACTAGGGATGGTCATGGGCTCGGGGCCCGCCTAGCCTGCAAGGGCCGACCCTATTTTTTTGGGCCTGGGCCTTAATGTTAAGCCCATGGGCAGGGCTTAGGCCTTAGTTTCTAAGCCTGATCAATTTTAGGGCCGGATTTGGGTAAGGCCAAAATTTTATAAGGTCAGCCTGGCCTGGCCCGAAGATTTTTAATTAAAAAATAATAAATAAATAAATAAATATATATATATAGACACACACACACACACATATCAACATATTTTCATCATCTTCATTCATCCTCTTCGTTCCTCTTCATCTTGAAACCCCAATTCCATCCATTCTCCAGTCTTTATCCTCCGCTAAGCATTAGCGATTTAGCAGTGAACACTTTTCATTCCCGAAACCCTAAGCACGATTCGATTAGACCTTCAAGCACGATTCGATTCAACCTTCAAGCACGATTAAGATTGACTTTTATTTCGTTGCTCTGTTCGACCGTCAAGCGCAATTCAATTCTAGCCATCGAATCGAATCGAGTGAGATTCATGACTGAGATTCGTGATTCAACTGAGATTCGGGATTGAGATTCAAGTTACCCATTTGCTTCGGTTCGTTGCTCTGTTTCCAGCCATCCAGGTTTATTCGTTTCATCTGTTTCATTCAATTTATTGCTTATTTGTTTAATTTATGTTCTTGTTTCTATTTATAATATTTGTATTATTTGTTTCATTCAATTTCTATTCTTGTTCCTATTTCATTTAATTTCTGTTCTTGTTTCATTCAATTTTTGTTCTTGTTTATGTTCTTGTTCTGCACCTGTGTATCTGCCTATAACAAGTTATGTTTAAAAAAATAAAAAAAATTATAGGGCCGGGCTTGGGCTTAGTCTTTTTTTTATAGGGCCACGCTTGGGCATGAAATTAAGGCCCGACCATAGGGCCAAACCAGACTCAGGCCTAGCAAATTTTTGTAATACCCTAGTTTAAGTCCAGTCCATGACCACCCCTAGTCTTAGCAGAGAAGGGAGTTAATGATCGGAGGAAGCTTTTTGTCATCTTCCCACAGACAACGCCAAACTGTTGATGTTGAAAAATGGTCTGCACCCACAGTATAGTCTAGTCAAAATCCACGTGGAAAATTATTTATAATCTAAAGGTGGTCTTTAATAGAGGAGGGTCTTGTGTGTTCTTTGTCTTCTAAGCTATGGGCTACCCAAGCTAAGCTGGGCGTTGTCCGACCTAAGATCCAGATGGGTACCTGTACAAAGGACCCACCGGGGTTATATCCAGCGAATTCCCTTCAGCGTAAGAGTAAGAGCTCGGGGAAAGAAATATAAAAATACTTTGAATATTCTAAAAGTGTAACACTGTTCACCTTTATTTTTATAGGCGAAAATCTTATTAGCGTTTCGGAGATTAGAAGCCTTAAACTTGGTTATCAACCTTAACACGACGCGTGATGGAGAAAAAAGGCGTGTGAAGGGATTAGAGTTATGGTCCTGGGCTTTTCAACATTAATGGAGAAGTCCATGAGTTGCACTGTTAAGACAACGGATGATCTAGCCCGGACACAAGTACGAAGACTAAGGTGAGTATACCAACCAAATTTTCATCGGTTGGTTCCTCCTTAATTGTAGAAAACTCTCAGGCGGTGATCGTCTAAATCCTGCAAAATGACCGACCTGGGGATACCGAGCTGACAAAGAACTATGATGTTTAGGCTGTTGATGACATGTCATAAGCTAGTCCATGTGGCGGGCTTAGGTGGAGCGACTAGGGGTTTGGTTGATTTTTACCCACATCAAGTTGAACTCATTATAACTATCACCAATGTAACAATAATTTTTACCGTTGCAAATTGATGGAGGTAAAACTCCCGTTGAATTGTTTCCCTCGTATACCACGCGTGCCAACTTTATGGGCCGAAATAAATAACCGAAGAAAATAATCAGTTAGGGCCAAGCTATGTCAAAGGCCAATGAATGTATGCGAATATGGGTCATCAAAGGCCCATGAGACAAAACAGCCGAACAACCTGTCCAATGCAACAACATGGCAAACCAAAAAAATCACTCACGTAACTGGTGCATGGCCACCTTCACGGGCACGATTCGTAAGCCCATCCATTACTAGATAATGTGTTGATGGAGAGATCACGTGAGAACGTATAACCACCCATTACCACGATCAGTCGAGACATCAAATATAAATAGAGCGACATAGGATCATATGATTATTTTCAATTCTTATCTTTCAGCACATATTGACTTATTCTTATGCCAGAGATTTTTTGGTTGACATCATATAGATACCGGTCTTAGTATTTTTGGTGTTGTAGGTTGACATGTTATGGACAAAGGACTTTAGGCTACATCACAAACCAAGCACATTCTAGCTAAAAACAATCGGAACACGTCAACAAAAAAAAATCATAAAATTTCAAATCCAACTAAGTTATAGGGTGAAAAGTGTAATTTTAATGGAGGGATTGGTTGGGGCAATGTGACGAGCATGTGAAGGGGGTGTGGGTATTTCTCTTTAGCGTGTTATCTTGTCAAGTCCTCAACCAACACATCCATTAAAAACACATACTTCCATATATTCTATTAATTTCTCCGAGAAAATAGTGATTTTGGCAAAATATATATAGATTTTCTTGTTTAGCATTTCTTATATATATATGTTCTTGCTGTGTTAAGTCTTACATACGGCACTGCCAACTAGGGTTTATCAAAATGCATGCATGCACGATGGTTCACGAAAAGTCGGTTGGCCATGCATTAAGAAAAATGCATTGGCGCCTACCCAACTTGTCTCGAGACCTTGAATCTAATCACCAAATAAATATGGTGGCACCTCACTAAGATTGCTCTCTCTCTCTCTCTCTCTAGATAAGGAACTGACGGCTCGTTTAGTTGGACGGAATGGAATGAGAATGGAATAGAATGGAAGAAGGGATAGAATGAGAGAAGAAATGGAATGAAATTATCAATGAAATCACTATTCCATTCTCTTGTTTGGTTGATATGGAATGAAAGAAGGAATGGAATAATGAAATATAGTAAAATTACCATTATACTCTTATGAAATTATTATTTCATTATCTTATTTGGTTGGTATGAAATGAGTGAAACAATGAAATAAAATATAATAAAATTCTCATTATACCCTTTTTACAAAATTTTATTATATTTCACTATTCCATTCCTTCCTTCATTTTATTATATTTCACTATTTCATTCAATTTTAAGTTTCGATTCTCCAATTTCTGTTTCTGTTATCAATTTTCAGTTTCTATTCTCTAATTTCTGTTTCTGTTCGCAATTTTTAGTTTCCGTTCTCTCATTTTCTATTTTTCTTCTCAATTTTCAGTTTATGTTCTAAATTTTTTGTTTCTGTTCTCAATTTTCTGTTTCTGTTCTTAATTTTCAGTTTTTGTTCTCAATTTTCAGTTTCTATTCTCTAATTTCTGTTTCTGTTCGCAATTTTCAATTTCCGTTCTCTAATTTTCTGTTTTTATTCTCAATTTTCAGTTTATGTTCTAAATTTTTTGTTTCTGCTCTCAATTTTTTATTTCTGTTTTTAATTTTCAGTTTTTGTTCTCAATTTTCAGTTTCTGTTCTCAATTTTCTGTTCTTTAAATTTTTATTTTTGTTCTCAATTTGTAGTTTATGTTCTCAATTTTCTATTTTTGTTCTTAATTTTCATTTTTTGTTCTCAATTTTCAGTTTCCGTTCTCAATTTTATATTCTCTAATTTTATATTTTTGTTCTCAATTTTCAGTTTATATTCTCAATTTTTTGTTTTGTTTTTAATTTTTTGTTTTCAATTTTCTGTTTCTATTCCTAATTTTTTGTTCTCTAATTTCTATTTTTGTTTTCTAATTTTTGTTTCTATTCTTAATTTTTAATTTTTGTTCTCAATTTTCAAGAGTTTAAATACAAGGGCTATTATGTAATTTAGGTTGTTGGTTTCTTTGGGTTGGAATCCCATTTCACCCTATCTCAAATGGAATCCCATTCCACCATATTTCATTCCAATGGAATCACAAAAGTGATTCCATTGGAGAACCAAACAACGGAATAGGAATCGAAAGCGGAATGCGATTCCATTCCGCCCCCGATTCCGTCCAACCAAACATGCCGTGAAGATATAGTAAATGCCATGTTTCAAATATTAAACACATATTTTATTTTTGTTATTTTAAAGTTGTTTTTTTTATATATAAAATGTTTTTTTTTTACAACCAATTATTTGTGAGACTTCAATCTTAATTTTGAGATATATGAATATACTAATGTATTCTTCTTAGTGAAAAAATAAATTAATGTGGTATATTTATTTGTGGGGATATTTATTTGTGGGGTCAATAGCACTTTATCCTCAGTGGTTTAGCCCATTTGTACTTTACCTCCTTTGTGGTTTAAATGTCGTCACTTACTTCCTTGTGGTTTGTAGACTTAAGTGTAACGCTAACTTTGTTGACAGAAAACGTAGAATGTCGATTTTGTCCTTCCGTAATTATTCACAATTATTGGAGTGTAAAGTGTAATTAACCCTTAATGTCTCTCTTTCTAAAAACAAAGCCTTCTCTCTAAAAACTCCACCGCCTCCCTCGCTCTCGACTTTGCTCTCCTTCTCACGTCTCTCCCTCGCACTCGAATTTACTCCAGATCGTTCGGGGTGGTCGGCGTTGATCGCGGCGAGGTCGGATGTGGATAGCCAAGGCCGGCGGTGGTCGGATCTATACGACCTCTCACCGATTTCACTGCTATCTCCCTCTCGCTTCCCCAATCTATCGTCGCCACTGAAATCATCGACATCGCCAACGAATCGCCGTCACTGTTTCTCCGTCATATCACCATCGCCAACGATTCGCCGTGACCATCTCTCGTCATGTCCGAAGGTGGCTGGAGATGGAGCAGAGGTAGGGGTGGGAGATGATGTAAGTGGGTGGGTTCGCAGGAGATGTGGATGGGTGGGTTTGTCCTCCTTCTCTCATCTCAACCTCAGATTCTACCTCTATTTGTTCTTCTCTCTCTATGCTTTCTCCTCTCATCAAATCATTTTTTTAGACCTTAATTTCAAAATCGATTTGTGTTTTCCCAAGCATTCATATACGAAATATGTCAAACTTTCCCAGAAAAAATACCATAATTTGAGAAGTTTTTGAATCAGATACTCTCTAGAATGCATGATAGACCCAAAAGTATAGATGATGAACTTGTATGAATGATAATCATATGGGGATGAAGAGGAAACTAATGAACAAATTAATTTGAAATCCTAGAGCTTTAATCGGTAACCCAATCAATAGAAATGGGTATCTCCATAGTCCATACCGATCCATTAACTTCACAGCAATGCAAATTAATGGAGCTTAATTTATCGACGTTCTTATCGTTTGCAGTGGTTAGAGTGGATCTTGAATCCTCCTTGTTCTTGAAGAATCTCATAAGGAAATGGTATCTAATTGGGTTCTTACAAGGGGTCGGATTGGGTTCTCCCCAACATTGCAATTGTTTGAGGACAAAATACAACAAATTAGAAAGAGGTAAAGTGAAATCCAAGAACAAGAATTGAGATCTCAGATTTCATAATAGTGCATAAAATATACATTTGACCAATTTTGGATATTATGTAGGGGAGAAATAGGGGTGAAATGGGAATGATAAAATTGTGATTTAGAGAAAAATCATGCTCAAATCAAGCCCAGTTTCAGAAATGGCGCGTGAGAAGCGCTTCTGTTAAATTTGACAGAAAATGTTAGATTTGCACTTAGGTCCAAAACTACAAGGGAGGTAAGTGACGAAGTTCAAACCATAGGGGATAAAGTACAAATGAACCAAACCACGGGGGTAAAGTGCTATTAATCCTTTATTTTTGTAAAATTATTTAAGAGGTGAATTAAAATTACTCATTAAAATACTTATTTAAAATTGTTGATTGATGTATTTTGTGAATTTTTACATATTGGTAACAGAAAAATATGAAGAGTCGTTGATTAAAGCTTGGGTTACCTCTTGAAGATAAACTCTCTTAGGCGTTGAAATTATATGGACAAAAAGTATATTAAAGGTTATAAAATAAATAAAACCACACGCGAACGCTCCGCTGATAGACCGCCTGGCATGGCTCAAGCTCGGGCTCGAGTCTTGGGCCTCGGCTTGTGGCCGTGGGACTCTTGGGGAATACTTGTCTTGGACTTAATTAAACCGTAGGTATCATAGCTGGGGTGAAATCTACTTTAAGGAGAAATTGTCAAACATTTGTCTCAATCTCTTTTCTATTATTTTTGTTTATGTTTTTGTTCGGCAATACAGTAAGTATTTTATTCTTGTTTTTTCCACTTCATATTGTATTATAGAGGGTTAATTAAACTTTACCCTTGTGATTTGACCGATTTGTACTTACCCCCTTGTGGCTTGAAAATCGCCACTTACCCCCCTGTAGTTAGATTTTTAAACCACTTACCTCCTGCTATAGGAGGATAAGTGCAACAAATATCTAATAACGGGGGTAAATAGTGATTTCCAAACCACAGAAGGGTAAAATGTAAATTGACCAAACCACAAGGATAAAATACTATTAACCCTAATATAAATCTCTATTTTTTATGTTGTTTGTAATGTTTATGCTACAAGGAACTTTCAATATATTCTATTGCCATTTCTCACATTTTTTATTAATAATTAATTATCTAATCATTTAATTAGTTTCTAGACCAATTTTTTCAACAGTTTTTTTCACACCCTTTGAATAAATAACATTACTCAAAAACTATTTTAAAAATCATGTTTTGTTGGATAGAATCAAAGTAGAATGAAATCACAATTTTATTCTCTTGTTTGCTTAAACAATGGAATGAAAACCTTTGATTACATTGGAATAAAAAATGATGGAATGACATTACTTACTTCAAGGAGTGGAATGACACTCTTTCCAACGGAATAATTTTTTCACACTTAAAATAAATAAATAAAAACTCAAATACAAAAAAATTGTTGAGAGATAAATATTTAGAAATATATTTTTTAGAGAGAGATAGAAAGTAATAAATTGATTGTAAAAAAATCTAGAGAGAAAACATGTCTAAATATAAAATTTTCAAAAGAAAAAGAAATAATATCAGATATAAATAATTTAAATAAATTATACATTATTGATACGTTACTGAGAAAGTTAATTCTAGAGAGAGACCATTGTTAAAAAATAATTTTGACATAGAAATACGCAAAAGAGAGAATTGAAAATATAAATTAAAAAAAATAGTTAGAAAAAGAAAATATACTTCTTAGATCATAATTATGGGAGGGAAGGAAAGTGAGTAATGAAAATTAAAAGGGAAAGCATTAGCTATTGACATGCGAATTTTTGCCCTCACCAATATATAAATGATTCCATATAATTGTTTCGATAAGTGTTTCGTGAAAATTACACTACGAATTTGCTATTTGGTATATTTATGAACAAGTTTGACCTCAATTGATATGTACAATAATTGTTTCGATAAGTGTTTCGTGAAAATTACACTACGAATATGTTATTTGGTATATTTTTGAATGAGTTTGACCTCAATTGATATGTACAAGGGTATTATGAAAATTTTCTTTTGTTTAATCATTCCATTACTTTAAGCATATAATAGCAACAAAACAAATGGATTGAATAATGATCTCATTGATAAATACATTCTATTTTTCTTCTTTATCTTATTTCATTTTTACATTCCATTTCATCAAATCAAACTAGCTGTAAGGGTTAGGTTGATTACATCCCAAAATTAATTTTTTTCCACCAAAAAAGAGTAGGTTTTTTTTTTTTTTTTTTTTAATTTATTTATTTATTTTTTAATTATTATTATTATTATTATTATGTTTTAAAAATAATTTTAAAATAAAACTTCTAAAATGTTTTACAATTATGAGCCAAATAACATACAAAAAGCCAAGTGATCAATTTAATTTGACAAAAAAAATTTTTTTAAACAATCTTTGAAATCTTTCTTGGTGAGGGAAAATGTGGTTTGTTAATTTCAAAAATAATTTTCATTTTTGTAAAAAAAATTGAAAACTACAAATAAAGTCGGTTTGTTTTGCAATTTAATATTTGTTCACATAAAATATAAAAAGAATTTGACAAAATGTAGTAAACCCACATAAATGATCTTGGAGATATTGCAATAATCAATTAATGAATTAAAAGAAGTATATGGATATGGTGGTTAGGGCAAATAATGATAGATACATTTACTTAATTAAAAAAAAATGTGTGCACGAGTGGCTTCTTGTCATGGTGTTTCCTCCAAGGAATGCAATTTTAGTTCAATTAATGCATCTACCAATATTATTATCAAGAAATACAGCTAATGTGTTTTGTACATAATCCTAATAATGCCCCATTGACTTTTGTTTATTTTTTAATGAAGTTTGCACGGGGGGATTTTGTATATGGATACAATTCAACTTTCGTGGGGTGTCATAGTGAGTTCTTTTTCTTTTCTTTATTTTGATTTTGATTGAAAAAAAAAAATCAATTTTGTTTCAAGATCTATTTTATTGTATTTTGAAATGTTTGTTGATAATGTTGGAATTTCGTTGATGCTCCTAACTTTCAACTCACTGATCAACACCTATAAAATTTAGAAAAAACACTTGCAATGTTGATATGGTATTGGCCAAGTACCCTCTGTCGTGAGAATAAATTAATCAGGAATTTAGTGCTATATCAGAATCCTAGGTTGAAACTTACAAATTACTATATTTATAGAATGAGACTTGTTTGATTCCCTCTATTCTCGGCAAATCTTAACTGAACGACTTTCAGATATTCTCAATTTTTTTACGTTCGAATCAATTATTTGGATTATATTCTTGGGCATAATCGGTTATTTCATATCTCCCATCGGCCTAATAAGTTCGTCTTATTCTCATATGTGGGCCTAACAATTTAGGCCCACAATCCCATATTATTTACAATAATCAAGGATCCAACCAGATCAGGCACATGATAGTTCACCCGTTATATTCTCATCGTGGGTTGTGGGAAAACCACTCTCTTTCATTTTCCTCCTAGGTTATTTCTCAGTTTATTTTTTCATTTTTCATTGCTCCTCTCCTTCTCTTAGATTATTCTTACTCCGTCTTTTCGTTCACTGTTCTTATTCTTCCTTAATCGTTATTCTCTTGAATTCAATGGCTAAAGTAAGGAACCAATTAGAAATCGTCCCCACTGGTTCTACTACTGCTTGCAGACGACGTGTCTTCCCATGATGTCTCCCTAAATAGGGTTGACCTTGGAGCCTCCTCATTTTCCCAAAGTTCCCTAGCCACATTTCCTGAGAAAGATTGATATGTGTAGAGAGAAGGAAGTAGCTTGACGATGGTGGTGGTGGCCTTTGAGAGAGGAGAAATGAAAGTTGAGACAGAGAGGGGAAGGGGAGATGGAAGCTCAGAGAGCAAGAGACACAGAGAGGCATAAGAAGCAGATGAAGCAATTGTGAAAGAGATCAAATTATTGAGTAAAAGTAAAAGAGAGAAAAAGGGTCGACTGTGAGAGATCTCAAATTACAAACTCTAATTTTCTTTATTTTGGCATTATAAGTGGGTCAAAATGATCTAACGGTCCAAAAATATAGATGACTTTGTCTTTTGATCCAACAACTTTGTGTTTATCTCTATCCTATCTTATTGTATAGGCTAGTAATTATCTGTGCCTCAAGGCACAAATTAAAAGTATAACCCAAACATGATAACAAAAAAAAAAAAAAAAACTAATTTACATAAAAATAAATAAATAAAATAACACCATTTTTTTGTAACATGGGAATTTATTAAAGAAAATCTAAAAGAATAATATTAGACAATTACTAAATCATTAATAGAATATACCATGGAAAATAAGTATACGTCTAAAATGTGTTTTTTGGACAATGAGTGATGGATGCCTCCAATTATAAACGTGAAAACACTTGCCTATAGGCACTATCATAAATCTAACCATAACCATTTATAAAAAAACGAATATAAATATGATGCCTTCAAACATTACCTTAATAAAGTCATATTGGGATTAAATCCAATCTTCAAAAGGCGAAAAAAGTCTTCAAAAAATTAATTGAATGCATTACAGATAGTTAAAATCACACCACAACATTAAATAAAAAATGAACCAAAAATGGAGAACTTGTTAAAATATTATTAAAAAAAAAATGCTATATAATTTGCACTAAAACATTTTAGTAGTGTCAATGTCAACTTATAAAAAAAGACAAATAGAAAAATAATTATTACACATCCTTGCAAATAGCCTATTAGAGACAATTCACCTAATACGAAAATCATAAATTTGCCAAAATATTTCAGCTAAACAAACCGTCGAATTTACAATTAGAAATACAAAATAGCCAAGATAAATTTCAATAGACCCATAATTCACTAACTCATGAAAAATTGTCATTCAAAACACCATGGTTATCCTCTTTGATTCCTGAATAATAGACAAATATCAATTACATTCGCTAACTTTTAAAAATATTTTAACAACAACAACCACAATAATTCTGTTTTTCGAATTGAACATTAATACCCAAAACCAAAGAATCCCAATTAAATACAATTCTTATTGAGCAATATTATTTTATTATTTATTCGATATACTTATGTTATCAAGCTCATTTTTCCATTAAGATAGATTGAATATTAATGATATTTATATGTTTCTAAGTTTATGTAACAAATTTATTCCCAACCTTTGTTATCATTATTTTTTTCGAGGAAAAAACATTATTATTTATAAATTTCTAGAAACAGAAACAAAATCCAAGAATAGAAAGACTAAAAATACCTTGCCTTAGTGTTTCTGATAGCACCATGAAAATTGTGGAAAAAAAATTTAAAACAAAATAAAACAAAGATCCAAAAGACAAACCTAAGAACAAAATAAAATCTAAGAACACGACTGAACAAAAGTCTCTTTCATCGCTTTCAAACATATTTTTCTGTAGTAAAAAATATATATATATATGGCGGGAAAACAACAGATTTTTTTGGTAAAAAAAAGTTTTTATTTTCGTGCTTAATTTTCAGAGGAGAACGAAAAAAGAAATTTAGGAACATAAATAATAAACAAATGACGCCTTACCATGTAGAATAGATATAGATTTGTGTAACTAACTTTAGTACATTGTTCTCTTGAGCCAAACAACAGCACATTAATCAAAATTTCATATTCCACCTGTACCTAAAGTGTCACACCCCATCCCAGACTCCTGTCACCCTGGGGCCAGCGTGACATCGACATGACATCACCTAACTGACTAGACAACCACAATTATGATAATATACAAACAAATAATATGTACAACGTATACATAATTCCAACTGATAGGGACACACTGTCCCAAATATAAGAATAACCAAAATTCGAATCCCATGAATCTTACTTAAATTCATCTCTGACACCTCGCCTCAAAATTTCTCTCAAATGACTCCATCGCATGACCCGCATAACTCTATTTAGCGCCAGTAAGGGACCGACCGACTCCTAACTATTTCACCTGCGAGTGTACTGCCTTCTTAGTAAAAAATATTTTGTAATAATAAATCATTTTACAACATCTAAATGGATCAAGCGTAAGTATGTAAACAACACGTAACTAGTAAAATTCTCCATAATATAAGCAGTGAAAATAAACCAATAAGTATAAGTTTCATCCAAATCCATCTAGTATAAAATCATACCAATCACCATAATAAATAATAAATCACCCAATATAAGTAAAACACCACATCTCAAACACACATCTCAAACCACCACTCCACCACAACACACACACTGGCTAGTCATAGTGATCGTTTTAATGTCACGATTAGAAGTTGCAACGGTACCGTAACATCCGTAGAAATGCCTTCCTACGAAATATCTACACCCCTTTTTGGAGAGAAATATAATCCACACCCCTTACGGGAAGAACTATCCACATCCCATGGGAAGAATCCATACCCCTTACGGGAGAAATAAAATTCACACCCCTTTCGGAGAGAAACCACATCCCTTGCAGGGAGAACAACTATGGCATCGTCAAAATCATCAATATAGTTAAAAATCCACATCCTTTATGGGAAAAAATATATTTTCACTCCATATCATCAAAAATCCACACCCCTTATGGGGAGAATATAAGCCACACCCCTTTTGGGGAGAATTTCTAAAATCACGTTTTTCACTCTCCTTTTTAAAAGTACCACCAATTTCAGTAAAACCCATTTTTTCACCTTTGTACCACCGATTTTAATAAAAACCATTTTTTCCACCTTATTTTTTAGAAAACCAAACATTCTTAGAAAACCAGTTACTTTCCACTCTCTTTTAGAAACCAACACAATATCCCGAAAATTCATTTTACCAATTTATCCAAATATCTGCTTGATCCATATAATTTATAAAATTGTACAGTTTAAGTAAACCAATATTTCATCATATATATATAAATAGTTTGACAAGAAGACAGTACACTCACCTCGTTATCCGCTCTCCAAAAACTTCACTAATCACACTCTATCGGGACACCGGTGTCTGCGAATCTAATAGTGACAGAGCCTAAATTAATATCTTATTTAAAACATCCTAATCATGCAATGCAGACCCTATATTCCAAATCGTTACTATTTTATGTACCACGTAATTAAAATTAATTAAGCGTTACGAAATTATTATGATTTTAGGATTTGTAACGCTAAATTAAATTAAATTTAACGAAAATTAATCATCGATTGAAATTTCACCTGTTTCCAAATCGTTTGGCGACCACGTGATTGGTTTTGGATTTTCCGGGGGTGGTTTCTGCAAATTCTCTATTTTTATTTTTTTTTTTTTTCCTTTTTTTTTCTTTCCCGTTTTCTGCTTCTGCTTTCCGTTTCTGTTTGCTATTCCGCTGCAGCCGCCGACCTCTTCCACTCCTCCCTGCCACCGTCCGCCGGCCAACCCACAACCGACCACCCGCCTACAATTGCAACAGCACACACACAGCACACATACAGAGACAACCACACACCCACACACACATACCCACTTCCTCTCTCTCTAACTCTTCGGCGACAACTCCGGCGATCTACACACACACCGCCGAATGACAACACCACCGGACCAAATACACACTCTTACGTACAGGACACACACAAACATACACGGATGCACAGACCCGCACACGGCCAACAGAAAACACACCCACTTCTCTCTCTAAGCTTATCGCCGGCGAACATCCGACGACACCCACACAACCACCGCCGTCCACGCCACGCCCACAAAACATGGTCGCCCACAAAACACGGTCACCCACACACGCATTAGACTACACACACATGCTGATTGCAAATCACACCCAGACACACACAAACACGAACGTCCGAAACACACACACACTCGTCGGACAAAACTGCACCTCCGACGAACCCCACCCCCTCGCAACGTTGGGGGTCAGTGTCAAACGATTAGAAAACGCACACACACACATATTGTCACGAATAGAAGAGCCGAACAGCACACCCACGTATACCCACAAAATCGCCGGAGGAGCAAATGACGATTCCACACATACCCTCGCAACGTCGACCTACACAAAACACATGAGCAACACACACACCTACTCACCAACAACGACCGACACACCCACGCCGGAACAACACCGTCGCTCCAAACGCATCACCGCCGACCGAGCTTTCTCTCTCTCTCTCCCTCTCTAGAATTTTGTGTTTTCAGATTTCCTCACTTAGTTTTTGATCATGATCTCTGCATGGATGCATTTATATGCATGAATTAAGTGGTGTCCGTTGATCATAACGCTGCCACGTCATGATTTCGATTTGCTCTGGATCCCACCGACGGTATGTATATATATATATATATATATATATATATATATATATATATATATGTAAATTCATTTGCCCAAATTACATTATCCTCCCCCCTCAGTTTTCATTAGGTTTTTAGTGAAACCCAAATTCAAATTTAATATTTTAAAAATTACAAATTGACCCCTACACTTTTAAATTTTAATTTTTACTAACAAAAATTTACCCCGAATTTTTCAATACTTTAAAATGCAACTATTAATGACATACTAATTATGATTTGGGCCTTTCATAAAGGGCTAACAATTTAAGGGGGAAAAGCATATTGGTAATCAAAAAAATTATATTTATTTAGATTTTAAAAAAAAAAGAAAGAAGCATTTGGATGAGGTATTCAAAGAATTTGTGCAATTTCACACACTACCAGTACAAACACTGAAAAAAATAAAAGAAAAAATAAATAAAAATAAAAAATAAAAAAAATAAAAAGGAAAGAAACGAAAAAAGGAAGAAAAGGATATACAAAAAAAAAACATAATAGAAAAACAGAACCAAAAAAAAAGGGGCAACCCAAAACTATACGCCGAAATTATAAAAAAAACAAATCCAAATTTTTACACACTACCAACACCAACAAAGAAGAAAAAAACAAAACAAAACAAAAAAAAAAAAAAAAAAAAAACCGCAAAAAGAAAAGTAGAATTAAAAAAAAAAGACAAAACAGTTGAAGTTTTATGTTCAAAATTTTATATTAAACTAAAAATTGAGAACTTTTTATTTTTATTTTTTAAAAAATATTGATTTAATGGAAGCTTATTAAACGTCACCAACACTTCTAATTTATCCAAAATCTAATGGAGTATTAAAAATTGGTGGAATAATCAAATCACTAAAAATGGAATGTTGCAAAGATGCCACGAAGCAAAAGACACCTGACGGAGTAAAACATACAAGCTCAGTGCTAAGAAAATAAAATATCATTGCTTCTATCTTAATAATTAAACTCATTCAAGAAAATACTAATTAAACAATTTCAATAGTCAACATCAGAATACCAATCGAAATAACACCATAAAATATTTTGTAAATAAATCAAAGAGAATCAATGAACAAAAGATAATACTCCAATAAGGCCGAAGAGAGTGTGGGGTTGAGGGAGAGAGTAACATACCAGTGCTCCTCACTAGGAATGGAGGCCATGGCAAACAATTTTTAGAAACCATCGACAGTAGAGGTGATGGCGTGTCCATTCCCGTGGACAAGGGGATGAGGTATAATAGAGCCTGAAAATGAAGAGAATAGATAAAAATCAAAATGAAAGAATTGCGATGGGAAAGTAAATGCAATTCAAAAAATAGAGAATCACGATGAACTAAGGCAACTGACGACTTAAAGAATACAAAAACTTATTTTAGAATAGTAAACAAATTCCTGGAACAATTAGAGAATACCTTAATTCTAAAATCACACCATTAAATGGTAAACAAAAATTAAACTTGTTTATTAGAATATTAGCAAGTGCTAAAGCGAGAGAGATAGAGATCAAAGTAAAACTGGAAGAGAGAGACAGAGGGGGATGTGAAAGATCTCAAATTACAATTCCGATTAAAAAATATAGATGAGTATACCTCCATTCTATTTTATTATATAGATATTTAACACGTTATTTACGTACCGAATTAAGTATTGTTTAGTAACTTGTACAAGAGAGAGCGAGAAAAAGAGAGTTTGTAGTAATCCAAAAATTTATATTGTATTATCATGTATAATTACAAATTGTAATTGATGTATTATATACTAATATCTCATCGAATTTGAATTTGTTTTTTTCGTTTTTCAAAAGGCGAATCCTCTAAAACTTGGACGCCATCGCCGGATTTCTGAACGGAGAGACGCTAATCAATGGGAGGCGATGTTGAGAAGTGATGCCCTTGTTCTGATCAATCGCCTAAACAAGCACTCCAATCCATTCTCAATTTCTTCCACCATCTTCTCCAGTGCCTCCAATCGGTTCTGCACGGTTTGAATCTTCTTGATTTCGCCTGAACCGTGCCGGCACAGATCGATCAATGCCGCATCGACGATTTCCATTTCGTTTGGTTTATCGCTCTGTTCTTCGGATGATACCGCTCCCTTGTGGATCAATTTGGAAACCAGTGACCATCTCGATGGCTTCGGTTTCGAAATCGGAGAAGAAAGGAAGAACAAGAGGGACTGGAAGGTGGAGGAGCTCGTGGCGTTAACTTCTCTCAGCGCTCTGACCACCGCCGAGAGGTGGAGATCGAGATCTAGCAGCGGTGATGATGAACAATGCTGGTTATCTGTTTGTTTTAATGCCGCAACCAATCTTTTCGCTTCCTTCTTCATCTTCTTCCCGAAGGATCTAGACTTTGCGATGCCGATCTCCAAGCTCGAATCTGTCTTTCGTCTCCTCAAAGACGACCGAAGATCTCTCACGTTCTCCTTGATTTCTGAAACGAAATCTCTCGTGGTGCCGCAGATATCCAACATCTTCATCGGTCCATCCAACAACTCGTTGAACCAACTCTCCCGATGATGTTGAGAAAGCGCTTGCTGCGTCGTCGCCAAATTGAGAAGATCATCCAAGCACAAATACAAATCGTCCAGTCCAGATACTCCATTACAGACCGAAGATGGCTCCAGCGCTTTGATCTTGTTCAGCTCCTCTTCGATTCGTACGGTACTGGGATGCGATCTGCAGGGCAAACTAACCGATCGAATGTGTTGCTTCTGTTTAATCCCCATTTTACCCAAAAAATAAGAAGAATCAGCTCAAAGTTTCTCGACTGATGAAAAGAAGGTATGTAACTCCTGCTATTTGTATGAAGAACATAGAGGCGACAAGATGAGTTTTTGGATTCTGGTGAACTGCATGTGGGTGAGCTATAATAATTGCAATTGGTGATTTGTTTATTGATTTTCATGGATGAGATGAATAGGTGTCTTGTTTTATGTGCGTTGGTTGAAGGAACTGTGGGTGAGTCACCCCCCCGCTTTCCGCCATTGTTGCCACATCGCAAGGTCTCATTGAAGGTCTGGGTTCCAAAAGGTATACGTGGCCTTTCGCGAGTGTTCCCTTTTCGGCGAACCTCGAGTCATCAAAAACAGCAACATACAAATATTTTAGTCTTTTGATGATGATTAGAATAATGGCTTGAAGATTTGAGATGGGGATTCCAAGATTTATGTATATTAGTATTGGAAATTGGAGATGGAGGTTTATTTGGGGGAAGAGCAATACAATACACTGAAGGGTGAAATTTTAGGTTTCATTTGGTTAAGTGTAAAATGGATAGAAAAAATAAATAAAAAATGAGAAACAAATCTTATTTGATTGGATGAAAAATGGAAAGAAAAATAAAATAGGATAGAAAACAATATAATTTTCGAGAAAAAAAATTTCGTTACAAATATAGGAGAAAAATAGAGGCAATTTTTTAGACAATTTCTTATTTCTGTTTTCATAAATTAAAAGAAATAATTATAGGACAGTAATCGTTATCAAACATGTTTCTATTTTCGGGATATTCTAAAACGAAAATAGAATTCATCCCATCCCATCCCGTCTCAGTAAGTGGTAACAGCAAAACAAAAACACTAACCAAATGCCACCTATATTTTTTACTCTTTACAACTTGGGATGGGTATTTAGATCTTTATAATTTGCAATGTATACATTTTTATTTTGATATTTTATTTTTATTTCAATTTACTCTAATCAACAATAGAATTAGTATATATTTGAATGGCTAGCAATAGTCTAATGTTAGATTGTCATTTCAAAATTAAAAAGGAGTTTACTAAAACTTTCACTTAAATTATCTCACGATAATGTGTATAGCTTCCTGAATTATCAAAAAATAATTCCATAATTGTGAAATTTTAGAGTTTGCAATAAATTTAGAGAATAGAACATTAGGACTTAATAGACGTCAACTCATGTGCTCTTCACGTGATCTATGCTGTTCAAATTTGTGAATTTCATTTTTAATAGAATCAAATTGAAGTGAAAGTGAACTCTTAGAATAAAATGTATTATTGTAAAAAATATATGGATTACTTGAACATCGATAAGGGTCAAAAGTACAATTTTTTCATGATACATTTTACCTTTTATTTAATCATTTCTAGCACCACAATATTTTTTTGCAAGTTCTTTCACTTCATCTTTTTGTTTTATTGCGTAAATATTGAAGGTTTTTTTTTTTTTCAAATTAAGATGATTTTTTTTAGGCTTAGTTTGATCCTGTGGTTATTCAAAAGGACTGTTGAAAATAAGTTATGAGTTGTTTGGTAAATCTATCAAAAAATAATTGTTGAAAGGAGAAGCACACAATGAGCATTTGGTAAACATTTGTGTTGAAACATCAAAAAACTATTAAATTACTAAAATAGACATATATAATATTTATTTATTTATTCATAGTATTAACTAAGTATAAAAAACGAAATATTTGCATACATTAACATATGATTAATATAAAATTTTACAATTGAAATATCCTACATATTATAAAATAAAAAAATAGTATTATAAAATTTAAATAAAAATAAAATATCTTAAATCTTGCAAATAAAAAAAATTAAAATATCACTAGAGAAAAAAATTAAATCTCATTCATAGTAAGAAAATAAAAATAAAGGTAATCTTATCATATAAACTCATTTTATCTTTTAAAAGCACCATCTCCTAGCTTTTAAAAGGAGATTAAAAATGTAAAAGCTCACATAGTGATTTTTTTCTTTTCAAAAGGAAAAGCATCTCCAAAAGAAGGGGGCCAAACTAAGCCTTAGTCAGTGTTACCAGTCATAGGTTATATGCTAGTATTATAATAAAGTTTTGTTGGTGAATGTTATAGAATAATATGTGAGAAAATAAAAAGTAAAGATATAAAAAATTAAAATTACATTTATAAAATAAAAAATAGTATTCATTAGGTTATATGATAATTTGTAGAGTTTTTTATTTAATAGTCCCGTATAGAGAGTTCCCTTAGAGTATAAACCTTTTCACAAGACCGTTTAGGGCTCAGACCTCCCCGTACGATGGGTTTAGATTTCAGTTCTCCGACGAAGACAAGGTGAACGTCGATGGACGATAATACCTCTATTCACTCCGACGAGCCAGGTGGACGAATCAATTCGGTTATGGTAAGCGACAAAATAGAGTTTTTCATTTTGCTGATTCAAATACATGTACGACAGCCATTACACAGGCGCGGATTTTCAAAAACATTCGATTCAAATTTGTAGGCGTTGCAGAACGGGTATGAGGTGAAGGTTTTGAAACGGCGGCGACAGCGAATATATCACGAGACGGCGTTTGGACTGTGCCTAAAGGCGAAACAGGTCAGTTACTCGATTGTATTCACTGAAAAGTTATATAGTTGTGTTTTAATATCGTTTTTGGGTATTTCGGAGTTGTTACAACGTTTTTCGAAGTTGGATGTTCGAGGTTGGCGATAAACGAACGCCCATTTGTGAAGGATGTACGCTCCTAAGATAACGTGAGCAGCACGTTAACGTTAATGTAATGGGTTTGTATTATGTGCATCACGACGTAATAACAATGTCAACATAACAAACATAGTCATGGTGTTTAAATATCGTTTTTGGGTTTTTCGTCGGTGTTACAACGTTTTTCGAAGTTGGATGTGCGAGGGGGGTGGCGATGAACGATCGCCCATTTTGTGAGGAATGTACGTTATGAGATAACGTGTGCAATGCGTTAACGTTAATGTACTTTGTGCATGACGACGTAATAACAATGTGGATACAAGCAAACAGTGTCAGAAAATGGGTGTACATGGTAAAGTTAAATAACTCACAATTTTTCAGCTTTTTTCTGAAAAGTAAGATGCTCCAAGATACAGAGGTTCTGTGGGTTGTATGCAACGAAACGCAGTGACGTTAACATGTTTGAACTGTAACTTTTTTTTTTTTTGCGTTAACATTAACGTAATGCTTGTAAACGGTAAAGTTAGTTAACTCACAGTTTTTTCAGTTTTTTCCCGAAAAGTAAGATGCTACCAACTAAAGAGGAACTCGGTTGTATTAAAAAAAAAGGGATTGACGTTTAACACATGTGTTAACAAGCTGCTACTTTCGCGTTAACGTTAACGTTAACGCATTAAGTAATGCATTAAAGTTTTTACGCAATTAGCAGTGATAGATTGCGTTAACGTTAACGCAATAAGTAATGCATTTAACGTTAACGCATTAAGTACATCAACGGTGACGTTTCACAATAGGTAAAACCACGAACTGATTGTGTTAACGTTAACGCAATTAGCGTATTTTCGTTAATGTTTACGCAATAAGTATAAGCGCTCAATTAGAACAATAAGCATAACGAAATCTAAACTTGCGGACGCACATTAGTGTTTTATCTGGACCAGAGTAACGCAGCAGCGTTAACGTTAATGTAACCCCTGTGTTTTTACAGTCAATTTTGATTGCGTTAACATTTACGCAATTAGTAGTAAGCGCGCTTACTGACCAATAAGCATACTGAAATCTAAATCCCCCCCGATGCCCATTAATGTTTGTCTACTGTTTTTTTCTTGCAAAATGGGGTTGCATCCGTTTTGATCTTGCAGATTTACTGGGGGGGTCAATGGCTACACGCATATTTTTGATGTGCAAGTTTGATGGTTACTCGTTGGGCGTTAAGGTGGATGATAATTTCACGCAAGCGGTGCTGATTCAAAATGTGTTGTCGCAATGGGATGTGTTGAGGGATGTTTCGTTCGAGATGTTTTATTCCATACCAGGACATGACAGGTGCCTAATATCGTGTCAGGACGACGTAGAGGTAATGGTTAGCCTTGCACGAGCAATGAAGCTTGAATATGTGGGGGTGGAGATAAAGGTGTGCGGCAACGGTAGTGGACCAAGTGGCAGTCGGGACAGGATGTTATTTGA
This sequence comes from Eucommia ulmoides, assembly GCA_016647705.1. NCBI lineage: Eukaryota > Viridiplantae > Streptophyta > Magnoliopsida > Garryales > Eucommiaceae > Eucommia > Eucommia ulmoides. The sequence goes on along the minus strand of CM028325.1, from coordinate 26,092,695 downwards.
ATATCCAACGGGACAGGGGGGCGGGATGGCATGGACGGGGAGGACGACTTGTTGTCCGTTTTCTGCCCATTGCATAAAAAGGCATTATTGTCCGATCATTGGGCTGAAGGTCTTAAAGAAGCCGGGCAAATTTTTAAGGGTGGAATACCGGAATTTAGAGAATCACTAAGGAAATATGCTGTACAAATGGGTTTCACATTTCAGTACATAAAAAACGACAAGAAGAGGGTAACAGCTGAATGCTCACTTAAGGAGGAGAGGGAATGCAAATGGAGAATGCATGGCAGGCTAGACGAAAGGAATGGGTTTTTTTATATTTGGGAGTTCCAGAGAAATCATAGTTGCGGTGCTGCTTATAGGACATCGAGGAATGAGAAGATGAACTGTAGCGTTGTGAAGTCATGTCTTTTAGACTTAGTTCGGAATACCCCGTCAACTCGCCCAATTGATGTTGTTCATACGTTCAAGAACGACTATGGGATTGAGATCCCATATCACATTGCATGGAAAGGCGTGGAGAAAGCTCGGGATGATTTGTACGGCGACCACGAATTATCTTATGATCAATTGCGCTGGTACTTGGATGCATGCAGTCAGACGAACCCAGGCAGCCACCTGGCGTTGGATTATGACAAAGAAACTGGGTATTTCAAGAGACTGTTTGTATCGTTCTACGCGACTGCGCACGGGTTCAAATTCTGCAGGCCGATGCTGTTTCTAGACGGGACATTTCTGGGGGGTAGATACAAGGGGTGTTTGTTGGCAGCCAGCGCAAAGGATGGAAACAATGGTAAATTGGTTGACTACTTATTACATAAACGCAATTACTCCTATCGTTTACACATTACATGCAATTAACGCTTTCTTTTTTTTCTTTTTTATATTTTTTTCGAACAGTTTGTGTGAGGGGGGACATGGAATTTTTTTGCAACGTTAACGTTAAATGCGTTAACGTTAACGCATTAAAAACGGCTGTGTATACAATGTTTTTGTTCATAGCGTGCTGATCTGTTTTGTGTTTTTCGTAAATGGACAGGTCTTTTCCCGGTTGCATTCGCTGTTGTTGATGCGGAGAACGATGACAACTGGTATTGGTTCATGACCAATTTAGATAAAATTGTTGTGAAAGAACGTGTGCTAACCTTCATTTCTGATCGACATAGTGGCATTCTTGAAAGGGTCCGGAAGATGTTCCCGCATTGTTTTCATTCTTATTGCTTGAACCACCTGAAGAATAATCTGAGGGACAAATTGGCGGGTTTGAAACAAGCGTGGAAGGAGAAGCTCGTGCACAAATATTCGATGATGGCATATGCGACGACGCTTGACAAATACTACCAGCTGAGGGAAGAATTAAGAACAGAAGGTATGGGACGAGTAGAGAATTTCCTAGAGGATGTGCCGCCAGACAACTTCTGCAACATGTTTTTCAAAGGCAAAAGATATGGGGAGATGTCGTCCAACCTAGCGGAGTTATTCAACGCATGGATTCGTGATTACCGGCACCTGCCGATCATATTAATGGTCGACAAGATTAGGTGCAAGGTAATGAACCAGTTGTCAGTCAGACGCGCCGAATCACTGCTGATGACGGGTTTCCTATGCCCAGTACGCGATAAAATGCTGTCGCGGATGATAAGCGACGGGCGGACGTGGAATGTTGTTGAGCACGGCAACAGCGTATACGAAGTGCACTCGATCCCATCTGTTCTGGTTGATGTGGATAAAAAAAAGTGCTCCTGTTTCGGGTGGCAGGGAAATGGGTTCCCGTGTGTTCATGCTTGTGCGACGATACAAAAAAGCGGCCAGAATATACATTCATCCGTTGAGTCGTTTTTCTTGGTAGAATATTACCGAATGACCTACTCGGAAGGTATATATGGTGTACCCACGTTCGAGAAATCGGAATGGAATGCATTAGAAGCTGTAATTATCCCGCCGATCACAAAAAAACAACCTGGTCGACCGCGGAAGAAACGCATCCCATCAAGGGGTGAGATCCCAGAAATAAGATGTGGTAGATGCAAAAAGAATGGGCACCACAACAGGAAGACATGCACTGCTTCAATTTAAAGCATAGAGTAATCAAATATTTCCTTTTATGTAGTTTTGACACAGCAACAATTTATATGTTTAATGTCAAGGGGGGTGGAACCTCGTTTTTTTCCACATGATGTTTTTGTTTTGCGTAAACAGATAATAAACACAAAAACTTTTTTTTGTGTTAACGTTAACACAATTACGATTCACACATTTTAATGTTCAACGCTTTTCATAATTCTTTTGTATAGAATTAATCGCGTAAACGTTAACGCATTTACAACAAAAAAAAACTCAAAATAACTAATCGCGTAAACATTAACGCATTTTTCATTACAAACCAACATTAGCAAGATACAACTACGTAACGTTAACGTTAACGGAACGAAAATTACAGCAGAGAATTAAGTAATTGCGTTAACGTTAACGCAGTAAAGAAACCATCACATGTAACTTTATTGCGTTAACGTCACGGCAAATACTACCCAGTAACAAAGTCAAAGACAACGCAATTAAGGTCATGTCGTTAACGGTAACATATTTTTTTAATAAATATTGTTCTACCAGACAAACAAACTAACCAAATCTGAACATTAACCAATATAGTTAACGTTAACGCAGTTTTTCAAAGTCCAGAATAAAACAATTTCAATTTTGAGTTAACGTTAACGTGCAACAAGTACAAATTGGATTGAAGTTAACTGATTAACAAAACCAGTAATTTAACATACTTGCGTTAACGTTAACACAACTAAAACCCAGCAACAAAAGACAAAGCAACGCAATTAAGGTCACTTGCGTTAACGGCAACACATTTTTCAGTAAAAATTGTTCAACCAGACCAACAAACTAAACAAAATCTAAACATTAACTAAGCCCATTAACGTTAACGCGTTTGGTCACAGCCAACACATGTAAAATTACAAATTGCGTTAACAATTAACACAATTACAAACCCCACACACGCACCAACAATCGCAAAAAATGAATAAATCAGTGGGATATATACATTTTCTCAGATTTTTGTTGTGTCATCTGGTTGGGTTGTTTCAAAATCGGCGCCAACCACGGGCACCCAACTGTAGTGCGGATGGTTGAGTAGAGCGTGTATCACGTCTCTCCGGACACCGCGTACATCCGCCACCAACAGTTTTTTCGCGATGGGCATATTTGCAGCATATTGTTTCATGATGTACATAACAAAAACGCCACAATCAGTCCTGCAAACCCCGGGGGGGGGGGGGGAGGTAAACAGATGAGAATGATATATTTGCAAATACATACGACTTTTTAGTACACATGTTTCGGACGGGTGAACTTACGCCCCGCGTTGTTGTGGCGAATCGAGACATTGTTCGATACGTGCGTCACCTCAATTTGGACGTATTTGCATGTTAATATGTCGTTCCACAAACCTTTTCTGTTCAGAATTTAGGTTAGTCAAACAAAACAGCGTGTAGTTAGAGACAATCAAAGTAGTCACATGTTAAATTACATACCACCGTAAGCGCATCATTATAATAATGATCGGTCGTGTTCTTCCTAGGCCGGATGGAATTGTAGAACGTCCATTTTTTATCGTTTATGTCCAGTACCATTACAGTCCAGTGATTGGGCGACGCATGTCGACCGTGAGTGTTCATCGGGAACACAACATAACGTGCTTCTTTGCTGAATGTGCTGGAGATTGTGTAGTACAGATCTTTCAGCAGCACATTATTATCCTCCCTTATAACATTCTATGATTTTTTTTGTAAAGTGTTAGCAAGTTTGGATGAAAAAGGAAAAAAAGCTAACATGTGCTAAAGTGTCTTACCCAAATGCATGATAGCGTGAACCGCGTTTCGTGCAACAGCACGATTGACGTGGACATCCGCACGCGATTGATTGATCTAATTTGATCTTCCAAACACTCTCCATACGAATCAATCACCTGTAAGTAAAGGTAGGGGGAAAGACAGACAAGTTAACGTTAACGTTAACGCAAATCTTGTTAACACAGGCACATCTTTTACGAAACAAGTTGATGTAATCAGTTAATCAAGTCAATCACAAACACTATGCAGTCGTTTCATACGTTATCCGACACACGTCGCTCCATAATCATGCAAATGATGTCGCCACATGAAACCGTGGCCATGAGTTTCCTACCTCCAAACACGAATGTACTGGGACATTGACAAAAACAACATATCACATGATCAGTGAACATTTTATGGAAAAAGAAATTTCAAAAGTAAAAAGGCACTTTGAGTAATTTTTTTGTTTTTACCCTGGCCCCTCTTTGGAAATCACAGACAACTTCTCCCAATCGTTGTCAATAAGCATCGCACTAACGGTCGTCGAATTACGAGCTGGGAGTACTGCATTGTCTTCATACATTGTTGCCTGGTAGAGCTCATCGACATTAACTATGTCAGCTCCCTCTTTCTGCTTCCCTTTCCCTTTTGCTTTGGGGTAGACAAAATCACTGCCTTGTTTTTTCGGTTGCCTCTCCTTTTTCTTTACTCGACCAACCATGGAGCTAACTTTTTGCGTTGCCCCCTCATGCGACGTAGGCATAGGGACTGGCGACGGGGCATCGGGGGTGTCGGTCGGCATGACCATAATGAGCGGTTGAGGTTCTTGAGGTTCATGGACTGCGAGAGTGGTAGGGGTACTCCTACCCCCCGTTTGCATGTGGGCGTTCAATTTCGTCTGGAGGTCCTGTATTTGTTTATTCAGCGCCACACGCATTTTTACGTCTGATTTCGCTATCTCCTTCTTCTCTTGCCTCAGTAGGTTGTTGATTTCTTGTTCTGCCTTCAAGTCAAGAGCAAGATCATTATATTTCTTCTTCATTTCGCCAGCAGCATCAGCATGTTGCTGATTCAACGTTTCGATTGTGTTTTTAAGTGTTTCCACCTCCCGGGCGAGCTCGTCACATCTCCGCCTAAGGTCATCCTTTTCTGTATCGACGGCGGGCTCTTTATACTTCTGAGTCACGTCGTGCACGCTCATTTCCGTCAGGATGTCTCTCTTCTCCCCAATTGATTTCGCTAATCTCGCAGAGAGATTAGAGATAGAACGCTCATAACTTTCTTTTTCTTGCAACGACGATGCTTTTAGCTGATCAATCTCCTTTTTCTACTCGACGTTGGCAGCAGTTATGATAGCAATGACCCTATGCAACGCTGCAATGGTCCGCTCCTTTTCCATTTTATTCGCAGCGAACTCACCCTGCATGTGTTCGATCTGTCGGTGGATGTCATCAACTGTACCTGCGGACACAGACGGTGGCCCCAAGGCACCCGCTGAAGGTGTGCAAAATGCACTCTCAGCGGGGGCAGAATCATCACCCAAATCGGTTGCGGCTTGAGTTGGGACGGGAGAAGGATGATATATGAGAGGTGTGAGATACCGCCCTATGATGTCGTCAACCATTGCATCATAGTCATCATCATCAGCAGCAGCAGCAGTGTCTGTATCTCCGCCCTCATTGCCCGGGCTATCGTTAAATGAATCATTACTATCCTCTTTCAAAGCAATCCCCATTTGGAGCTCCGCTAAAGTCTCATCAGCGGGCTGATCTTTCACCTGGCATATTTGCAAGCATTAACGTTAACCAGCCACACAGACACACACACCCACCCACCCAAAACAACTAACCGATTGCGTTTACATTAAAATTAAATTGCTTGCGTTAACGTTAAACATAAGCACAAAAACCAACAAATAAGTTCGCTAATGCTAACGCAAATAACAATTCCAGCCACAACATCTGCTTTTTTTGTTATTGCGTTAACGTTAACGCACTATTTATTTTTTGCATTAACGTTAACGCAAATATTTATATGCTTAACATTAACACATACATAATTGCGTTAACGTTAACGCAATTACTAAGTGCGTTAATGTTAACGCTAACGCAATAACAATCTAACCATACATAACTTAGTTTGCTTTAACGTTAACGCAACAACTAATTGCGTTAACCATAACGCAAAATACCACTTACCATTTTTCACGTACCTGCATCAACGTTAAAATCACAACATGTTTTTTTTGCTTACCTTATCAGCTGGCAGTAGACCGAGGGAAATGCCTCCCAAGTTGGAAGAAAACGTGGTGAGGCACCACCGCTCCAAACGCGGCACACTATGCTGCCTACCCTCGGTGTGGTCAACCAACGTTGTGTGCTCACACAACCAATACTGTAAGTAAAATTTGTAATATGTCAAGCAGGGTCCACAAACAACGCTTGTAAATATTTGAAAAACATTTTCACAATGGGTATGTGTATACCTGGAGAGCAAGCACGCACCCCGTGACCGCCCGGGGTTCTATGTACGATTTCTTGAGGCTGGTTTCGAGATCTGTGAACATCGCAACTGTCCAGTTGTAATTTGCCATGTCTTCAATTGTTTCAACATAGCAAACCAACGATTTCTAAACCTGCTGCCCAGTTGTCGCAAAGAAGCACGTGGTCATCAGGTGTAGAATAACCATGCGGACAACATCCTGCACTGTTTCATTGTCCGTGGCGGCGACATTCGCTTGCATTTGTGATCTCAAATAAGCAACACTAAACTCACGGTCTGCGAATGTTAGTCTAGACATGAATGGGGAATCGGATTTTGTGTAACGACTCAGAACAATGGGTTCTTCGCCCGTTGATATCCCGAATATCAGCTGGATGTCAAGTGGGGTTATCCGGATGAGCCTGCCCCCTATCCTAAACCCCCCCCGTGCAGGGTTGTAGCATCGGATGATCATTTCAATGAGATCATCATTTTTGTGGATGTTTTCGAGCGTCACCTGCTGCTCATATAATGTCTCGAATATTTTTGCAAAGGGGGTCTGGGCCAGCAGTGTCTTATGCTGATCGTTGAGTTTGCAGTCTCTCAGCAATTCATAGGTCTGCTTAAGGTTGGAGCGATAAAGGAACGTCCGCTGGCTCGAACTTTCCTTTTTCGGTTTCTTTAGGAGTTTTACTGCAAGAACGATGAGAGGAAACACAATTAATGCACATTACAAGCCACACGTTAACGTTAAAGCAGTTATCCATATCCCTCATTACGTAACATAAACTGGGTACTATTTTGCGTTAACGTTAACGCACAACAAGAAATGCGTTAACGTTAACGTATTTCTTTCAAAAACACAAAATTTCGCACCAAAATGGTCCCCACCCTTTTCCCAGGCAAAACGACTATGTTCATTAATATTAATGCAATTACATCCACGCGTTAACGTTAATACAAGACGCAGCAAATAGTGCTGCACCAGTCAGACAAACAAACAAACCTAAATCTAAACACACAGCCTCAAATTAATGTTAACGTTAAAGCAGTCATCCATATCACTCGGTACGTAACAAAAACAGGCAACTACTCTGCGTTAACGTTAACGCACAACAAGAAATGCATTAACGTTAACGCATTTCTTTCAAAAACACAAAATTTCGCACCAAAACGGTCCCCACCCTTTTCCCAGGCAAAACGTCTATGTGCGTTAACATTAATGCAATTACATCCACACGTTAACGTTAACGCAAGACGCAGCAAATAGTGCTGCACCAGTCAGACAAACAAACAAACCTAAATCTAAACACACAGCCTCAAATTAATGTTAACGTTAAAGCAGTCATCCATATCACTCGGTACGTAACAAAAACAGGCAACTACTCTGCTTCAGCGTTAACGCACCACAATAAATGCGTTAACGTTAACGCATTTTTCTCAACAAATCAGAACGTCGTCCTAGATTTGAGAAAAATACCGACGAGTAACGCAAAAGGGCCCTTCCCCTTTTTTACAGGCAACTATCTATTTGCGTTAACATTAACGCAATCACATCAACGCATTAACGTTAACGCAATTGAAGTACATAGTGGTGTACCAGACAAACAAACAAACCTAAATCTAAACATACGACTCACATTTATGTTAACGTTAACGCAAGCATTTTTTTTAAATTTCTTCTTTTCGGAGGCAAAACAACATGTGGGTCAATATCGCAAAACAACGAAACAAAACACGACGTACGATTTCAAAAAAAACGTAAACAGGGGAACAGAGCATGTCGGAGTCGGGTAAAATAGACGAACATCATCGTCTCGCTTCGTGATTTTCATTTCTAAAACGCCGTCCCCTAACAACATTGTATCGATTTTAGGGTTTCACATACCGTCGGGACTGAGGGTTGCTCGTTTCTGTGTGGAAGACGAGGGGGCGCGTTCAAAATTCTCCATTATCTGAAGACGATGGGGCGATTTTGGATTATTAGTTTTAGGGTTTTGGGGTTTCAGAGTTTTTAAGCGAGGAGAGGATAGATAGTGTGGGAGAGAATAGAGAGCGTTTTGGCGATTTTTTTGTATGCGATCGTGCAGCTAGTGGAACGTGTAACAGGACATATCGGAATCAGAACGGACGCAGTAACAGACCGACAGCTAACCGTGCGTTAACGTTAACGCAATCCGCTACTGTTAACAGAAAAAAAAAAAAAAATACCATTGCAAAGATATCAGCGAGCTCTTTAATTTGATCACATTTTTATATGATTTGATTCAGAAATCAGATTTATAGAAGCGGATTACGTATTGGGTGATTTTTTTTTAGTGCCCTGTTCATGTTGTAGTGTTTGTATCCTCAGAATGACATGTTGCGTAAATAAACTGTAATAATATTTTCCTAAAGAATTGAGGTGGTCTGAAAACTTAATTCTAATTGTACTAAGGTCTAAATTGTGAAGTGTGTTATAAGAGAGGACTAAAAATTAAAATTCCCTAATTTGTATTGTGAAAATTGTGTTGTAAAAATGTTATCGTGAAATAATAATATTTTGTGTTTCTAAAACTTAAAAATAGTATTTGAAAACCAAACTAAACAATTCCTAAGAAATTCAAAACAAGAAGCAATATAAAGTTTTGTTACGAATAGAAAGTGGGAGTCAAGAAAACAATATAAAATCATTTTCTCTTTGTTTTTTTGTAGTAGTAGGAATAATCCAGTATCCTCTATATATTACAAGTTACATTCGATGAACATCAAGTCAGGATGGCCGAGTGGTCTAAGGCGCCAGACTCAAGTTCTGGTCCTCTTACGAGGGCGTGGGTTCAAATCCCACTTCTGACATCCAGTTTTGATTTTTATATGCATTTTTGGTCTATCTTTTCTAGATTTAATGTAGATTATCTTTAAAGATTAAATAATTGTATGCGCTTTTATTATATAGGCTTTTATTTTTTATTGTTTTTGAATTCATTCCTATTATTTCGTTTTTATTATTATTTTATTTGTTTTTAATGCTCAAAGAATGTTTATTAAATAATTCTCACCTTTTTTAAACCATTATCTTTATATCATCTAATTAATAACTGATGCGACAGTTTGAAAAAATGATTAAATATCATTAATAATCCACCAATTATAAAAATAAATATCAATAAAAAAAAAAAAAAAAAACACATTTTCTGAACGTTCACAACGAATTAAATTAATAAAAATCATATTATTTAATCTACGTTTCATCATCCTCATTTTGATATTTATATTTGATTATTTCTTAATTAAAAAAATAAAAATAAAAAATGAACATTCACTAAAAATGGTTAAATGTTATTTCTTTAATAACCTACCAACTACAAAATAAACACTAAACAAACTCATTTTGCGAACGTTCTTAAATTCATGAAAAGTACGATATTAATCTATATTTTATTATCTTCATTTTAATATCTAAAATGATAATTTTTTAGTGGAAAAAAAATATCAAAAGTGAGTGTTCACTAAAAATGGTCAAACGTTATTAATAACTCATCAATTATGAAAATAAATAATAACAAAGTCATTTTTGTGAATGTTCACAATTGATTAAACTCATAAAATTATGTCATTTTAATTTACATTTCATTATCTTTATTTTAGTATTCATATTGATTAGTGAATATATTTTAAATATTTATATTTTTTGGGTTAATTAAACTTTACTCCTTTGTGGTCTGGACGATTTGCACTTGAACTTTTGTAGTTTGAACATCGCCACTTACTCCCTGTGATTTGACATTTATAGCCTTAAAACATTTTATTAAAGATCGCTTTTATATATTAAAAAAGTTAAGGGACTATTGTGTATTTTTTGTTTCACCTTCTTCCACTATTGTGTATTTTTCTGTTTCAACTTCTTCACCTCTCTCTTTCCGGTGAACTCTCTCTCTCTCTCCCTGGCGAGGCATCTTCCGCTTCTCCGACGGGCACCACCACACCCCACCACAAAAAAATTAATTTCTCACTCCTAACTATCCAAAAGCGGAGCAAGGTTAGGGTTTCACGGCTGGCCATTCCAAACTTCGCCGTCACTGCCTTCTTTAAGATTCGCCGTCGTTCCGCTCTGCATTGTCGGTGCCTTCTTCAAGCTTCTTGGTCGCTCCGTTCTACACTGTTGCTGATGTCTTCAAATTCCTCCTCGCGATACGTTCTGCGCTGACATTGCATTCGAGTGAAATTGAGATTGAGATTGTATCTAATCGACTGTTCCTCTACTGTTCAGATCTGAAGTCGGCGTTCAGACCTAGGAGGTGATTTTCTGAGCAGCTGTTCATCGCAGTGTCGTTGCACTATCTCGCGGATCTTTTTTGGTTTGTTTCATCATCGCTTTTTCCTTCTGCGACGGTTTGAAGCGAATTGGGGGTGGATTCCAAGCTGCTGCGATTTGGAGTTCATTAGAAAATTAGGGGTAATCATTTGACAAACTGGCAGTGGAGTGAGAAATTAATGTTTTTTGGAGTGAGAAATTAGGGTTAATCGGAACTGGCGGTGGTGGTTGGTTGTTTCGGTTGTGAAAGAAGATAGTGGTGGTGGTCGGTTGTATCGGCGGTGACGGTGGTGGCCGTGTGTTCAAAAAATCCAGGAGAACACGTTGGGGTGGGGAAGACGAAATTCATGAATTTACATAATAGATTAGTGTTTGAATAATGGAAACAAGAACAAATGTGATGTAGCTCATATCTTCTCTCTCTAAAATCAGGGTGGCCGGCGAGGTTGATGGTGGCCGGCGTAGGGTGGTGGACTGCTTGGGGAAGAAAACGATGAAGAAAAAAAGTACATATTCTACCCTTAAAGTTTGGATGATACTTTTAATTGACCCATTGAATTAGTTTTAGTAAAACGACGAAATTACCCTTAATTTCAAAATGAGATGACAAATTTACCTTTAATTTTAACTGTTTCAGTTTAATCCACAACTACAGGGGGAAGTGGTGACGTCCAAACTACATGGGGATAAAGTGCAAATCGTTCAAATTATAGGGAATAAATTATAATTAACCCTACTTTTTTTTTTTTTTTGGATTTTTTTTATGTGGTTATTATTTTAAGTTTCTAGTGCCTTATACCAAATTACGTTAATTTATGTGCTAGGTTGATTGTCTTAGGAACATTTACTAAGACAAAAATATGATTCCAACGTGGGGTTGATTAGTCAATGTTCACTAAATTAAGTTATATTATAGTGTTGTGATAATATATTTGGGGAACATACACAAAATTAAATAATATTGTTGTTTTGGGATTATTTTTTCAGTGAACATTTACTAAACTGACCAATGTTTGCTAATGAAATTGTCTAAGTGATATTTACTAAGTAATATTTTGTTGTATTGGTGAATTGATTTAATGAATGTTCACTAAAATAAATTCTATTTTATTGTGTAATTGATTCAGTGAATATTTACTAATTGAAATCTTATACCCTTTTGTAGTTGTTTTTAGTAAAAATTACCAATCTAAGTTAGATTATGTGTTGGATTAATTTTGTAGTGAACATTCACTAAGACAAAAATATGGTTAGGGATTATGACGTGAAGTTGATGTAGTGAATGTTAAATAAATTAAGTCACATTTTATGTTTGGATAATATATGTGGTGAACACACACGAAATTAATAATAATGTTATTTTAGAATAATTATTTTAGTGAACATTCACTAAACAAACAAATGCCTACTACTTAAAATGTCTAAGAGAAGTGACATTTGATGAACTTCAAAAGAGAGAGAGAGAGAGAGAGTACGTGTTAATGGTCTTGAATCACATAAGGGTAATATGATTAAATGGTGATGGACATTAATTCATACATGGATGATCGTGTCATATTTTATGCGATTTAACACTACTAATCTACGTTTTGTTATTTTTATTAATAAATTCAATAAGTATAATTAATTTATTCTATTTGTTTTTGTAGGTTTCTAAAAATTGAACATAAATACATTAATTTGAAATAAAACAGAGCCGAAAAGGACTAAAGACCCGCAAACCGGACTGGGCCAACCTGTGAACCCGATCTATCCCAGGCCAAGTGTTTTTTGTTGCTCGTGTCATGCGCAACAGTGACCTTGCTGATTTTGACCAATTAATGGCCATAAATGACCATTAATTGACCACTAAATGGGAAAATTCGGCCAAAACAGGGAAGAGACTATAGCGAATATTTTATTCTTTTTCCTTTTGCTACTTTTTCCATTTTTGTTGCTTCCTTGGGGATTTATCATATTTTTCTTTTTCGTTTGACTTTTTCTCTTGGGTTTTAGATTACATGGGTGTTTCGGCAATAGCTAGGGGGATATTATCACTTTTTTTTTTTTTTAGTTACTATAGTTTTTCATTTTTCGCTTTTTTTATTTATTATTTAGGTTTATATCAAAGATCTCTCGTGTCTTTTGACCTTATACTATAGACCTCCCTTATCATTTAAGAAAATACCAATCACCTCCTATAGTTTTACAATTTAAACCAATTACCCCCTTGTCAGTGAACAGTTACTAACACATTATTATTATTGATAAAAATACCCTCAAAATTATTTAACTTCAATAAAATGACATAAATACCCTTTTATTAATTTAATTTATTAAACAAATATACCCATGTTTCTCTACTTCAAACATTTTCATTTTTTAAGAGATAATGACATTTTTAGCTCTGACAAATAAATTTTATTTTAATTTGGACTCCCGTATTTAAAAATAGACATATTGGCTACCTCGCATTTTATTTTTATTTCAATTTGGATCATCTTCAGAATTTTGTTAGGTCAACGTTAACGATCAACATGAAAGTAAGAATATTTTGGTCATTTCATGTTAAAAAATAAAATTCATTTTGTCCTTTTACCCAAACTAATTTGACAGGGTCTATTTGTAAATTATTTTAAACTTAAGGGTAAAAAGTATACTTAATTCATCTTCCAAAAAACAAAAAAGGAAAACCCAGCTACTTCCCTCTTCGACGACTCTCTCTCCTTTCATCTCCTCTCTCTAATTCTTCTCTTCCCACTATTGAAACAGTTGAAGTAATAATCCATGACCATGAGAAGGAACCAATCCATCATCCTCCCCATTGCCGCTCATACAAGCTCTCTCTCTCCTCCCCTCTTCTCTCTCTACTCTCTCTCTAAAACCCACCACCATCGCCACGACGGTGGTGCATGAGCGATTGGGAAAGTGACGTCATCATTTGGGTTAAGTAAGAAGATGATGAATAGTATATTTGAGATTGTAGCAACAATGACGTTGAAGGATGCCGTGCATGGTGGTGCCGTGAGTTGGAACATGGGATGTAGGTCAGGATTTATGAGGGTAGCTGCTCCAATTGTCCTCGCAACCCCCGCCGCCGCCCGCTCGCTGTAATAGCCCTTGGCCACAATCTGATCGAAGAGTTCTCCGCCCTCGCATAGTTCCATCACCAGATGCACAACCTCGTTGTCTTCGTACGTTGCGTTGAGCTTGACGATGTTCGGGTGCTCCGGCAGACTCGACATTATCGCGACCTCGCGCCGGTCGTCTTCAACTTCTTCTTGGACGGATCTACTTGTTGGTGCAGAGGTAGGTGATGCCGAACTGGGCCCGACCCAACTCGCAACCCAACAAGTAATTGTCACCGATGACGGAGATGAATTTGACGTGGCTGCTCAGGTGTTGTAGGTGCAGAGGGAGATGGGTGTTAGGGATGATGATGATGCTAATTACATTTTGTACCTTTAAGTTTAATAAAATATTTAAATAGATCCCATTAAATTAAAGTAAGGATAAATTGGTCATTTTATTTAAAACTTATTTATTGTATAAAATCTGACAAAAGCAAGGGGTATAAAAGTCTTTTCACACACAAAAATCACTAAATGGAGTTGACTGATATTTGTCAAATGACATGGGAGGTTTCTGGTTTAAGGCCAAAAGAAATGGGAGGTATTTGGTATAAACCCTTATTATTTTTCTTTTTCTGCTCGATTCTGGCGTGGGATTCTTGTAAAGCGCTTTGTTGAATATTTTGCGGACATGAAAAACATGGCTATGAATGACTAATCTCCCCTCAACCTAGTTACGATTAGGGTAATTATTTTTTTGGGTTTATGTGATATTGAATATTTTTAATTTAATTTCGAATTATGTGTAACCAATTGTATGGTGTGGAATATTATTCTTGAAATGGTTTATTACGATTGGATTTATTTTCAAAGCGTTCTTCCAGAGATTTTGAATTTTAGATTCAATTGCTTTTAGAACGTTAGATCTAATACATGTGGTCCAGATCTAGCGATCATACAATAGTATTTTATTTTTCTTATATTAAAAAATACATAAACCCCAAAATACGTAACCCATAATTCCGAACCTGATTATCTATTTTCATTTATTTTAAATTTAGTATTTTATTTTTCTTATATTAAAAACTCAAAACTCAATCAAACTTTATTTTCATTAAAGAAAGAAAAACTAATTAAAAATCGATAATTACAAGACCAATTCATGTGGTTCGACACCCTATTTAGACCGTATTACATCAATATCGCGGTACCAAATTAAAGGTATTGTATTTTAGCGATCAAATTTTGGTGTCATTGCCGGGGATTGGCATCGCCAATTGTTTTTTTTTTTTTTTATTATTATTTTTCTTTCTCCATATGTATATATTCATCTCTTTTCTTTGTTGAGTTTTAGTCTGCAAGTTAACCGAGATCCAATTTCTAAGTTCAAATCTTCAAGTAAGGATTCTAGGTTATTCTGTCCATTTGTTTTATAAAAAAAAATAATAAAATAAAATATAAATATAAATAAAATATAAAATTCATAAACTAATTTTTTCTTGGATTAGAGTAGATAGATGATGTCTTTGGGAGGTTAGTTACTTTATTCGAAAAAATATATCAATCTAACACTTTTAGACCGCAACATAACCCATATTCATGCACCGTATGTCAAAATCCTGGTCATTTTACCAACCAATGTCTGTATAATTACCAAAATTCCATATGTTCGTATAATAATATTTATCCCGATACATATTATCTGCCGCTTGAATATAATCAATACTCGAATAATTATGGGTGAGATCAACAACATTATATTGAGCCTTTAAGGTCGTACTTTTACGATCAATCCTACAATCAACCCCTATGTCAACCATTGTTTCTCCAAGAGGATACGACTGCTCATTCCACTGAGTTGCAACAAATCCTCATATCCATGGAAGAGCAAACTGAAAATGTAGACTGACTAGCAGCCCAAATAAGGGGAATAGTTGAAATGTTAAATAAGGAAAATGCAAAGAATGATTGGGTAGGTGTAAAAGAGAGTGGTCTAGAGGACGAGAGTGAAAATGAAAAGTTGTCAAAATGACCAAAACCGAGCAAAACTAGTGAGGAACCCAAATGCTCTGATCCCGAGTTTGAGCCATTTTTGGCTCCACCATTACCAGTTAGTGAGGTAGCGAAGGAAGTATGATACAAAAGTGAAGGAGAGTTGGTGAGCATAGAAGTTGAGAATACGTACATGGAGGAGGTCAGGGTAGGAAATTATAAGGAAGAGAAAATTCAATTATTAGAAAAATATTTGGGTAATCTTCATTTGATTAAGCCATCCATTGTTCCCATGCCATCGCATCCCAAATTTAAGGTTTATCTTTTTGATGCGGTAGACCAATTGTCAACCCTAATCATGGACGATTCATGTCATATTCGATGGTTTAACAACACTTAACTTTTTTTGCGAGTCTTAATAAAAAAAACCACCAAATAAGTCCCATCGGAAAGAAATGAGATTTGATTCGAGAAAGAAATTGAGAAATGTGAGTGACGCCCACTGTTGATTATTTCTCATAATCACAATAAAACGGAATTGAATAATAATCGTAAACATACATAAATATTAGGACACAATAATAAAGAACGATAATCGAATACGTACATGTTTGGGCCATCGTAGGAGATTGAATCTATCGTAGCGAATTACTAACTAGGTCTTCCTCCCTATGATCTAGATTATTGTGGTGGTGACTCTCAATGGGAAGAAACCCTTTAATCTAGACTAGAAAGAGGACATAGTTATATATACTAGGGTTTCTTGTTAGGCCCTCCCATAACGGGCTTCAACAAAATAAAATTGTTAATTGTAGGATTTCAACAAAATGAAACTGTTACAATTTCTCAACAAAATGAAATTGTTAATTGCAGTTTCTCAACAAAATGAAATTACTGCAATTTCTCAACAATATGAAATTGCTTGACTTTAACAAGTCATCTGTCACTAATAATTCACAAGATCTCAAAATAGTGATTAGTAACAGCTAAAGGTATACAATTGTAATTTTTAAGGCACAATATCTTAAGATATCATATTGTATAATCAATTCAAATAATATGATATGCGACAATATAATACGTAATAATGATAATCATCAAATAGATTTCAATTTTGTAAAACGCATAACAATAGTGGTTACAATGTAATCATCGAAATAAAAGAAAATACAAAATCTCCTACTAAACTAGAGAATCAAAATACTCAATGACATACATATTCACAACATGTTCCTTAAACTATATGGGTCTTAAACCTTGGTTTGGTATAATCGATTCAAATAATATAATACGCAACAATATAATGTGCAATAATGATAATCATCAATTAGAATTCAATTTTACAAAACGCATAACAATAGTGGTCACAACGTATCATAAAATTAAAGAAAAATATAAGAAAACTCCCACTAAATCGGAGAATCAAAATACTCAAATAAGTATAAGCGATACAATATAAGAATCCATCGCATTATCATAAACGCTCATTTGGGCAGAGTCTATAATAAACAATTATTCTTTAAACATGAGGATCAACAAAATAATGAATTTTTTATAACAACAGTGATCAATACTTACACTACACAATCATCAAAATAAAGAAGATTACAAAAATTCTCATTAAATTAAGGAATCAATTTAAAATTTCATTATGACGTTATTCTTGTTCACAACAAAAATAAATTGATTTCACAAAAAAAATTACAACTAGATCAATTATGAGCAATGTGAAAAAATGATCAATTAAGTATAGGTAATATAATATAAGAATCAATTGTATTATCATAAACTCTCATTTGGACAAAGTTTACAATAAATAATTATTCTTTAATCACAAGGATCAACAAAGTAAAAAAATATACAGATTTAAAAATTCATCCCCTTTGAGTAGATTGACTTTCAAATCTATATATTTCTTTCAAAATATAATGAAATAAATAATCTTTAAAATTCATTCTCTTTGGGTAAATAAATTTATCAAATTATTTATTTAACATAATATTCTCATGTAATTAAATTAATTTGCACAATAACCCCATTTGAACAGGTGAATGCACAAATTAATTTGAAATTTTTCCATCAACAAAATAGGAACTCGAAAACTTGCAAACTATATTGGTTAAATCACTTTGGTAAAATAACCTCAACAATTCACAAGCAAACGTTATAAATTGAAAAAAATTAAGTTATATTACCCAATAATTAAATTAATTTGCACAATAACCCCTTTTGGGCAAGTGAATGCACAAATTAATCTAAAACTTTTTCTATCAATAAAATAGGAACTCGAAAACTTACAAATTATGTTGGTTAAATCATTTTGGTAAAATAATCTCAAAAATTCGTAAGCAAACGTTCTAAATTAAAAAAATTAAGTTATATTACCCAACAATTAAATTAATCTGTACAATAACCCCCTTTGGTTAGGTAAATGCACAAATTAATTTAATTTTTTTTTTCATCAACAAAATAGGAACTCGAAAACTTGCAAACTATATTGGTTAAATCACTTTAGTAAAATAACCTCAATAATTCATAAACAAACGTTCCAAATTAGGAAAAATTAAGTTATATTACTCAACAATTATATTGTCCAACAATTAAAGTAATCTGCACAATAACCCCCTTTGGGTAGGTGAATGTACAAATTAATTTAAAAAAAATTTCATCAACAAAATAGGAACTCGAAAACTTGCAAATTATGTTGATTAAATCACTTTAGTAAAATAATCTTAACAATTCACAAGCAACCATTTCAAAATGAAAAAATTAAATAATATTTTCTAACAATTAAATTAATCTGCACAATAATCACCTTTGGGCTGGTGAATGCATAAATTAATCTAATTTTTTTTTTCCATCAACAGAATATGAACTCGAAAACTTGCAAATTATGTTAGTTAAATCATTTTGGTAAAATAATCTCAACAATTCATAAGCGAACGTTCCAAATTGAAAAAAATTAAGTTATATTACCCAACAGTTATATTGCCCAACAATTAAATTAATCTGCACAATAATCTCATTTGGATTGGTGAATGCACAAATTAATCTAAAAATTTTCCCATCAATAAAATAGGAACTCGAAAACTTGCAAATTCTGTTGGTTAAATCACTTTGATAAAATAACCTCAACAATTCACAAACAATCATTCCAAAATGAGAAAATTAAACAATATTACTCAACAATTAAATGCATATTAACGACATATATGCATATGATCAAAATAAGATAAAGTACGTTACAAAATGTACTTTCAGTGATTAACGAGCAATTATAGTTGCAAGAATTCGAACAATAATTTTACTGCACTTTGAAACTAATTATTAAATTAGTCTTTATATAGAATAAAGAAAATTAAATGCTTGAAACTTCTAAAACTATAATTATCATAATTTGTATTTTTATGGGCTCCTTAATATGAACCTCAAGGTCGAAAGTTGTAACTAAAAAAAAAATTCAGTTGGCTGAGATATTACATAGGTCCAAACACAAAATCAATATCTATATAATGAACTCAAACCTGGATCCCTACCACGATATTCTAATCACAGTGATAGTATTTCTGATTCAAGGCCTTCTTATATGTTCACGAATAATTTATCCATATTAGTAATTCCATCACGCTTATTAATTAATAAATAATTAATGGCTCAACAGTTCCATCAGAGTATATGTATGACCCATTAAATACTTTAAAGCTTAGACAATACAATAAGAAATCCATACGAAATTGTACAAAAATAACTAAGTATTTTTCTACCATTCCAAAATGCAAACATATTGCCTCAAACATAGCCCAAATTCAAAAAATGAAAATTCTCATTTTCGTAATAACCAAATTAGTTATTAAAATCATACTTAAACTACTAAGAATCCTGAATACATATTATAAACTTGATTATCTACAACTACTTTTCAACAGTGCTATATTTAATTTAGCTTACATCAGGTTACCAAAACAAAATAAGGATATAATTCTTTCAATCATGTCACTTATCATGTAGATATTTCAATCTAGGGTTCGTAGTCGAAACTTCAACATCGAAATTCTCTCTGATTATGTAACCAAATTGCATGTATCTTATATCAAATTAAAGTTTAAAATAAGAGGAACAAAAGTTCTAATGTTTCATAGCTAATTGAAACGAAAAATCACATGAAATTGTGCCCACAAGTTTCTGTTTTTACTTAAGAATAGAAAATAAATTAAAATTTCTAAAAACAATTGTCGATCTTAAATCATGTACGTTGGCTCCGATACCACATTGTTGATTATTTCTCATAATCACAATAAAACAAAATTGAATAATAATCGTAAACATACATGAATATTAGGACATAACAATAAAGAACGATAATTGAATACGTACTTGTTTGGGTCATCGCAGAAGATTGAATTTGTCGCAACGGATTATTAACTAGGTCTTCCTCTTTAAGATTTAGATTATTGTGGTGGCGGCTCTCAATGGGAAGAAACCCCGTAATCTAGATTAGGGAGGAGACCTAGTTATATATACTAGGGTTTCTTGTTGGACCTTCCCATAACGGGCTTCAACGAAACCCTAAATCTACACTTGCCGCTTAACTGGGCTTCTACATAAAAAATACCACAACCCAAATCAAAATATGATCATTGATTATTTAGGCTGCTTAAATAATAGACTATCTATTAACCCGTTTTTGTAAAATAATTAATTCAATTAATGTTAGCCCACAAAATATTCTAACACCTGCTACTCAACTCTCACAGGCTAGAGACTAACTTAACAAAAGGTGAGGAATGAGTTATTCCACTACGGATAGGGGGTTTAAGACACTTATCGACCAGCTGAAGATGTTAAATTTAGCGCTGAGTGGGAGACAATCCACTATTGTTTTAAAATTCTTATTTTAATTTTAATTTTTATATTTAACTTGATGAGTTTCCTTGAGTGTTGTTTCAGGCAAGTTTACGAGCATTGTACACCAACTCAATCCAATTCGTTACGTCAGGTTGTATATCTCTTTAACAAATTAATTTCGTAATTTTCTCATTGAGAACAATGCAAGATTTAGGTTCGGGGGTTAAATGCTTATATTCCTTCTAATATTTTATTCCACACTTAATTTTGTCAATCTATCTTATGATAACACGTTTGTCAGATACAAACTTGAGTTTGCTAAAATAATCATTGAAACACAGACTAATTTTTAAAAATATTTTATTTTTCGACTCTTACATACATGCAAACTTTCTTTTATTTTAAATTTAGTACATGAATTGATTTACTGAATTTTGGCATGAAAATAACTTATCCGTGAAGTTTAAATATATATGTAAAAAATTATTATTATTATTATTATTATTATTATTATTAATAATAATAATAATAATAATACATTTGTGTTAATAATAATGATTTTCTGTCTTAATAATAACTTTCTCTGAGTAACCGGGTCTCTTACCTCAACAAACTTTGAGTGTTCATGTCAGAATGGGAAAACGATTTGTTAAGGCAATAAGTGATTCGTTAATCTTAAAGCCTAAGATGTTCGAGTTATTAAGCCTGAAGGGTGCCTTAACACCTAATGCCCCGAGTCAATTGGATTTGAATCATTGACCCAACACTCGCTACACGGACACCTTAGAAAGTCCAGTATGGTTAGTATTGCACAAGTTATTTATTGAAAAAAATTGTTAGTTTTATATATATAAAAAAAGGGATATAGACAACTTAGATTTAGTTTTACTTGAGTACTAGTAAAATTTAGATTTGGGAGTGTGATCGCATCACATTTTACGCGATTTAATACCACTAATCTTTGCTTTGTTATTCTTGTTAATAAAATTAAATCAGTATAATTAATTTATTCTATTTATTTTCGTAGGTTTTTAGACATGAAACATAAATATTTGAAGTAAAACGGAGCCCAAAAGGACTAATGGCCCGCGAACTGGATCAAGCCAACCCGCAAACCCGATCTAACCCCGGCCATGTTTTTTGTCACTTATTTTGTCACTTATGTCATGCGCAACAGTGACCTTGCCCATTAATTGACCACTAAATGGGAGAATTCGACCAAAATTGGGAAGAGACTATAGAGAATGTTTTATTCTTTTTCCTTCTGCTACTTTTTCCATTTATGTTTCTTCTTTGGGGATTTACCATATTTTTCTTTTTCTTTTTGACATTTTCTCTTGGGCTTTAGATTATGTAGATGTTTCGGCAGTAGCTACGGGGATATTATCTTTTTTTTTTTTTTTTTTTCCTTTTTCATTTATTGGAGCTCTTTCTTTTTCTTTTTCATAGTTTTTTTTTTGCTCCGTTTTTAAGAGTTTGACCGGCAGTGAGTTTGGGAGGATTTTTTTTTTTTTTTTAGATTAGTTTCTTTAGTTTTTCATTTTCCTTCTGGCGTGGGATTCTTAAAAAGTGTTTTGTTGAATATTTTGCGGACTTGCAGAACATGGTCATTAACGACTAATCTCCCTTAAACCAGATTAAAATTAGGATAGGTATGTTTTTGAGTTTATGTAATATTGTATATTTTTAATTTAATTTCGAATTATGTGTAAACATTGTATGGTGTGGAATATTGTTCTTGAAAATGTTTATTGGGTTTGAATTTATTTTCAAAGTGTTCTTGTAGAAATTTTGAATTTTAGATTCAATTGCTTTTAGAACGTTAGATTTAGTATATGTGGTCTAAATCTAACGATCATACAATAGTAATTTTGGGATTTGATTATTGATTTGGATGATTTATGCCTAAATTTTAATTCGCCATAGATTAGAGTAACGTAGGAATTAAATACCGAAAATAAACCATACTGAAGAATAACCAATCTAATCTTTCTGAGTAATTTCGGTTTGTAGTTAGGAACACTCGTTTGCACAAATTTGAATTAAAAAAGAAAATACGATAACAATATAAACCCTAAAATACGTAACCCATAATTCAGACCTGGTTATCTATTTTCATTTATTTTAGATTTAGTTAGGGCTGTGCAAATAAACCGGCCTGCCCTGAAATTTTCGGGCCTTTGATCCATTTTGTTTAGATCGAGTAACACCCAATCTGAACCGGCGAAGCCCACAGTCGGTGGTCGAATTTGGCCGTCCGTTACCTGCAAAACACCCGACCCGAAGGGAACAACGTAATAAATAGGTTGTGCTCTACCTCACGTTTTAGGGTTTCTTGTTTTCATAGAGTGGCGGCTGCAAATCCATGGACGACAATCATTTTCTTCTTCGTTTCGTCTTGATTTGGCCGTTTATTTCCTTTCATCTTCATCTCGATTTCCTCTCTTTTTCATTTCGTTTCTCTTTCCGAAAAACTGATGGACCGACGGTGAGAGACGAAAACGGGAACGACGGCGACAATCGATCGATGACGGGGCTTTTGTTTCTGTTTCATCTGTGACGATGAGAGACAGAAACGGCGGCGACAATCATGGACCAACGGTGAGTTCGATTTGTTCTTTGAGGTTGATGTTTAGCAGTAACGTTTTTTATTTCGATTTTGATTTCTGCTTTGATTAGGGTTTTCGTTTGATTTCTGTATTGAATCTATTGATTAGAGAATTGATTAGCCCAAACCCGACCTTCCACCCGCCTGTAACCGCCCGACACCCGTCGAACCTGAAAATGATCGAATTTTGCTGTCCAATGGTCGACCGGTAGGTCGCACCGTTTTCCACCCGACCTTGGGTGGCGGGTCAACGCCATACTGGCGGGTTTCGACCTGTGCACACTCCTAGATTTAGTATTTTATTTTCTTATATTAAAAGCTCAAAACTCAATCAAACTTTATTTTCGTCAAAGGAAGAAAAATAATTAAAAATCGATAATTATAAGACCGATTCATGTGATTCGACACCTTACTTTAACTGTATTACATTAGTATTGCGGTACCAAATTAAGGGTATTATTTTTTAGCGATCTAGGGACTAAAACATATACATTAATTATGAAAGGAAAAACAAATCATTAGGGAAGATTATTTTACTAGATTATTTGTCTATGGGGGACTAAGCAATAAAAAACCTTTATTATATTTCTTTGTTCTTATTTTTTTTTTTATATTTTTATTGCTATTGTCCAAATACATTTGCTAAGACTATCATATAATTCACGTACATTTATTATATCTTATTATAATTTTAAAAGTGGAAGAAAAAAAGTTTCAAAATAACCACAATTGAAATTTGCTCTTTTCTTTCATCTCCTTACTCCTACCAAAATCAAGAACCAAGATTAGTTCCTCACTTATATTAATTGTACTAATTGTAATAATTATCCAAGCAGTTTATCAATTTTCTTTCAATTCAAAATGTCTATTTTTTAATAAATATGACATACAAAATTGGTCAAAAATTGTGTTTTCGGTTTTTTTTTTCCTCTTTTATTACGATTTTTTTTTTTTTTTTTTTTTATTGATGACATTAATAAATTTTTTAATAATGATTAATAAAATTATATATATGTATATTTGTTTTTGGGTGTATAAGGGTTTATATATTATATTTTGGTAATGTGGGGGTATGAAAGTTTATGCAACTATATTTTTTTATTTGTGATTATATAAAGGTTTATATAATTATATTTTCGTTGGAGGTTTGTAAAGGTAAGTTAATTATTTGGAGAGATAGGGAAAAAAATGACAGGCCAAATCAAATTTAAAAAAAAAAAAAAAGATTCTTAAAAAAAAAAAAATCAATTAAGATTATTTTACTACAAAATAAGTAGTTAATTACACTTATTTTTATTACAATGTGATCTTTTTGTTACTATGCAAATACAAAATATGAATTTGCAATCGCACATTTCTTTAACATTAAAATTATGTTCAACTAAAATTTTATCATATTATCAAACATTAAACAATACCCTCAATTTAAATATGTTAAATTAAAATATTTATAACATTAATTAATTTTAAAAAAATATTACAAAAAAATAAAAATAAATAAAGAAATCTTAAATATGTTCAAACTAATACAAAATATTTTGTCAAACATAACAAATATAAAATTAAAATTACACAATTAAATAAATTACATGTGCAAATTAATCCAAAACCCGAGCTTAATGCGGGCCTAAAACTAGTTATCTTATAAAATTCAAATGATTGATTAATTAGCAAAAGTATGGCGATAAACGAGTTGGGTCGAGCCAAGCTGAGTTTTAAGTGTTCAAACATTGTTTGCTTATTTTTCATACTATTCGAGTTCAAGCCTAGCCGAGTCTGAAACCTCATGTTCAAGTTTGATTCGTTTAATAATTGCACTGTTCGCAAGTTTTTTCAAGTTTTTTTTTTTTAAAATATTTATTAATTAAATTCAAATGTTTAAAAACTATATGAATATTATATTTTTCAATCAAATTAGTTATTTATAATTATTTTTTCAAAATTAGTTATTTATAATTATTTTTTTAAAAATTTATATACAAAATTCAAATATTTAAGTTACGAACAAATCAAAATATAAGATTTGTAAAGAATCAATGTAAAATTATAAATAATCAAGCTATTATAGTAATTAAATAGGTATTTATAAAATTAAAATTTAATTGAATTAGCCTCTAGAACGATTGGATATGTAAGATTGTACTATTAAAGAAATTTAAGAGTTTATTTTACTTTTTTTTCATACTAAAAATATATCAAAATATTTTAATTTCATATTATTCGAATTATTCATGAGCATTAACGAGTTGAGCTCGAACATATGATATTTGTTTATTTAATAAATGATCTTAATTAAAGCTTGAGCTTGGTTCATTTATTAAATGAACAAGCTTCGAACGAGCTATTATCAAGCCCAACTTGAGTAGTTCACGAACAATTGGTTCATTTATTGCTCTAAGCAAAAGTAGTTAATTTTTAACAAACTATAATATCAAATACGGATTCAACATCTAGTGATTTAACTAGATGTGAATAAATCTTTCTCAACCTACTATTTGACTGGATATTACATTTCATAATTAAACACTATAAGTAATCAATTTCTATATGTTTTTCATTATAAATGACAATCCTATTTATACAAAAGTAACGTTGTAATTGTTCCTAAATTACAAGATTTGTAACTAATATGAAATTAATCCTAAATACCTAAAATACATATTTGCAACTGCTATAAAATAAATATAGATTTGTAACTGATATATGAAGTAACTGGAGGTTTAATACTCCCTTGCAAACTCGACTAGCTTGGAGAGACAAGTTTGGTTCGTAGAAGATGAAAACGTGTCTTGTGGAGTCCATTGGTAAATATATCGGTGAATTGATCAGTAGAAGGGACAAATTTTACTCGATGTGTGCCAGTAAGAATGGATTTCTGTATGAAGTGATAATCTAGTTCAATATGCTTAGTACAAGTGTGAAACACAAGATTTGAGGCCACATATGTAGTGCTAAGATTATTACAAAGTAAGGTGATAGGCTTGGATATGAGAATTTTCAACTCCTGGAGAATATGAAAGACCCAAGTGGATTCGGCACAAATATGGAAAAGGGATCGGTACTCAGCTTCGGCGCTTCATTGAGAGACAGTAATGTTAGCCCAGTGAGCTACCCAAGAGGGAGGGTGAATTAGGTAGATATAAAAAATTTAAACAAATTTCTTATCTTTCAACACTTATTAAATCAAATAATCAATTTATCCTAAATCAATTATTAATCTTTATAACGCAACAGATAAGTGTTCAAATCTAGGTGCACACTCAAATAACAAAATATAGATGAAGTAAACAATGCAGTACACAAGGATATATCTTGGTTCATCAAGCTACTCTTGGCTAATCCAATCCTCTGAGCCCCATAGAGATTTGCACCCACTAAACTACTTGATCCCTTTACTAGGTAGGAACCAAATCCTTACAACGATTCTTTTACTAGGCTCAGAATCAACCTTTACAATTATCATTTTCTCAAGTTAAGGAAGAATCTTATCTTTTTACCAAGCTAAAAATTAACCTAATTCTATTTAGGAGGAATCACCACCTAATCCTTTTCCCAGACACAGGAATAACCTTATCTTTTTACCAGACTCAAGACTAACCTAATCCTTTTATAGACTAGGGATCAAATCTCACAAAATAATCCAAGTATCATTTTCACCGGTAAGGATAAAACTGTTACAATTCACTTACAATTATTTCTAATCGTGAAGCATCAAATCTAATTCTTTTCAAGGGAAAAGAATAACCTAACCTTTTTGTACCTTAGGTAAATATCAAACCTTATTTTTTTTTTCCAGAAAAGATTGAAATCCAAGCTACCCTAACTAGATACTCCCAATAGTATCTAATCCACACAAACTCTCCAATTATAAAAAAACAATCAATGAGTTTATTCCTATTCGGGGCTTCTCCTACCTCAACCAATTAAACTCAATTAATGTCCCAAAAAATTTCAATGATAGAAATTAAGTGAGGAATTTAATATTTGATTATAATATGTGTGGGTAGCACAAAATTAAGCATTTAATCAGATAATCAAAAAAATCATTTTAAAAAGTATTTTTATACTCTTTAAAGTTAAAAAACGATTTTATTAAAATCTTATCAACCAAACAACGATAGTAATATGAATTCATAATAAACAATAATAGCTTGGAAATATCGCACCAGGAAAACACCGAAAGATTGAAATCAGAATAGCAAGACAACACAAATTTGGTGATGCCAACTCAATCAACGCTTTAACTCAAGAACTTTGCACACAATTGATCTCACAAATGATCTCTCGAATATATCTCAGAATAAAAATTCTTGAAAAACTCAGGAGTTGAAAGTTCTTGATTGACGTGATATCATAATATGTAAAAATTGCAGGTCTATTTAAGCTAATTTAAAACAGACCCTTTAACGGCTAGTTTTCTTAAGATATGAATTTAAATGCACCAATAGACCCCCTATATTATTACCATTCATTCCTGGTTTAATTCACTCAGATATAGCTTTTAAAATATTTAATTTAGTCCCCAAATTAATTCTCAATCTCAAATCGTATAGATATGAAGTATTAAAAGAACTAAATTGAGAAACACTTTAATTTTATGAACCATATCTATAAGGATATCAAAATAAGTGTATCATATCTTCAATATTACCAAATCCCCGAAATATCTTACTCAGATATCCCAAAAATGGTTAGTTTTTGAATAGATCCTCGAAATCCTCGAAACTGTAGCTATACAGTCGGTTGACCAACTTCTATACCATTGGTTGACCGATGGATACAGGATGCTAGCCAAGCCTTGTTTAAACACCAATCGGTTGATCGATCCCCCATGAGTCGGTTGACCGATCGATTCAGGATGCTCTTCTAGGCCTAATTTCAACTCTGGTCAATTGACCGATCGATATAAAGAGTTTTATTTCGGTCTATCGGTTGACCGATCTCCCCTGGTCGGTTGACCGATCGATTCAGAGACTTATCCTTTTTCTAGCCTACGCCCATCGGTTGACCGATCCTCTTGTGGTCGGTTGACCGAACAATTTTGGAACACCAACTTATCAAATTATTTTAACTCCAAACTTTGACGTTTTAATCCCTTTAACTGATTTCTTTTCTCAATTAACTCAATTGACACTTATATTCAACTTTAAACACTAATCTTGCTTAGGTAAATTTTCATTTTTCAATTTCACATTGGAGCAAATAATTGAACATTAATTAGGACCTTAATCTCATCAAATTAAACACACATAAATATAAATAATTTAATTTATGTCGTGTGTGATCCTAATCGGGATACATTAAGAGTAAAAGAAATTTGAGTTATTTTCACCTAATTTCTTCAGAATTTTCAATGCTCTTCATCTCTTTAATGTCCGTCTCTGCAGCTTTCATAATTACTTCATGATTTGATCTTGAATGAAACTCTTAAACTCAAATAATCAACAAACATGTTAGTTCCAACAAAAATATCATAACTCATTTAAGTACAATCATGAAGATAATTCAAAAAACTCATGAGATATTCAACAAAGCACAATTATGTTTATTTAATAAGGCATAACATGATCATTTCAACAATATTCTCTCCCTTTATTTATGCAATGCTTAGACGAACAAATCCTAAACATTAGTTAACTCTTTTTAGGCATAGTAATTATTTTTCCTTTGTCAATTCAATTCAATTCAATAAACATCAAACATATTCTTCCCTTTTGTCATCTCAAAATGTAGGGAAGGGGAGCAAAAAACATCGCTCTAGGTAAACATCATTATGTCTAGCTACACCTAAATCTCGAATAATTTTCATAAACTGATCTTCCGTTAGAGGTTTAAGAAAAATATTAACAAGCTAATCGGAGGTATCTAAAATTTCTATATCCTCTTTTTCAATTTAAGCAACACATATTATTGCCCTACTTATAAAAACTTCTCCCCCTATATAATTGTAAACAAACTAATTCATGCTTAAGAGAACAAACTTGAGGCAATTTTAAAAGATCATCTAACAATGTAGTATGAAATCATATAATTTCAATTAAGTCAACATGCTTTACCCATGATACATGTAATCTTTAACGCACTAGGACATGAAATATTCCTTAATGATAATTTATAAAATTGTCAATCATAAATCAAATACATGCTTTTATCACAGTTGCTCAATACTTAGAATTCAAAGCATATGAATGCATTATATAATTCATTTATCATTTAAATAATCGCAATATTTCAAATAAATTAGGATATCATGCATTTCAACACACTAACTTAATTTAATGATGAACAATTCGTGGATTGATATAACATATTTCACATATTTTTAAACATGACTTTTAGCGAATCTCACACAGACATATGCATACTTAACTAATTATCATGCAATAATTCTAAGACTACTGAAGAATACATAATTTAGCACATGTCTTAGAAACTATTATCAACTTACATAATCGTCATGCTGAACACCTCCATCTTTAACAAATTTAATAAATTTAGACTGCGAAGGGTTAGCAATAATTCTAATATCTTTCGGAACAATTTTACTTTTTTACCTTATTTGTACCAATGATTGATTTGAATGCACAATTTCTCTTAGCCTATCTGTATCCTCTCAACCTTTGATTATTTCCATTTAATTCACTAATACTTCCATTTGCACGTGTTATTTGTGGCTTCTTGGTGATATCTCATCTTGGCTTTGGTAATTATTTTATTTTCACATGTTGCTTGTGACTTCTTTGTAACTTCATATTTCGGCTTTGGTACATCTTTTTTCTTTGGGTGAGTCGCTTGTGGATTGTTGGTGACTTTATGTCTTAACTTTGATATAACCTCTTTGTTTGTTCAATCCGGTCCACTCCCGACATTATGTAACTCTGCACAAGATATTTGCACATTTCTTTTTGGTATCCATTTTATTTTGAATTCATTCTTGTTAGACATAAGCTTAGGATTTCTGAACGGACAAGATATTTTAAAATGTTCAATCCTATTAAAATAATAAAATCTCAATTTTGATTGATTATTATAGATAACAAGAGACGTAAAACATGAATCATTTCTAATAATAGTAACATTACAATCATTGATTTGTCATGAAGGATGAGACGATGAAACATATCCACTTCCATAGATTGTTTTAAGAGATGAAAAAACATTTTCAGAAATTCTTGAAATAGACTCGAGATTGAATTTTGATTTTTCAAATTTTTTCTTAAGTAAATCGATTTTTAATTCAAGAAATAACCTTTGCTTGGAAATCAAGTCAAGATTATTTTTTAAATCATGTCAAAATTATTTATTTAAAAAATGACATTCGAAAACTCTTTTGTTTTACAATAGTCATCCAAATGCACTTTAAATTTCCAAACACATTTTTCTCCATTTTTTAAAGAATCAATTTTTCTTTTTAAAATCTAGTTTTATTTTGCAAAAAGAAGTGTGAGAGAAAGAAATTTTTCCACGACAATATGTACATTTTCATTATCATCATCTCCATCACTACCACTAATGTCACAAGAATCATAAACGACATTTTCATATACAAATCTATCACCATAAAAAAAGGATACACAAAGAACATTATCCATGGTGTGTGCACATGATCGGTTTAGAAAGGATGTCAAGCCTATTGAGCTAAAACCAGCTCTGGTACCAATTATTGGCTTAGTGAGCTACTCAAGATGGGGGGTGAATTGGGTAGATATAAAAAATTTAAATAAATTTCTTATCTTTCAACACTTAATAAATCAAATAATCAATTTATCTTAAATAAATTATTTATCTTTATAACGCAACGGATAAGTATTCAAATCTAGGTGCACATCCAAATAACAAAATGTAGATGAAGTAAATAATGCAGCACATAAGGATATATCCTGATTCACCAAGCTACTCTTAGCTAATCCAATTGTCCAAGTCCCACGGAGATTCGTACCCACTAAACCACATGATCCCTTTATTAGGTAAGAACCAAACCTTTACAACGATTCTTTTACCAGGCTCAGAATCAACATTTACAATTATCCTTTTCCCCGGCTAAGGAAGAACCTTATCTTTTTACTAGGTTAGAGATTAACCTTATTCTATTCGGGAGGAATCACTACTTAATCATTTTTCCAGGCGCAAGAATAACTTTATCTTTTTACGTGGCTCAAGACTAACTTAATCATTTCACAGGTTAAGTATCAAACATCACAAAATACTCCAAGTATCATTTTCACCGGTAAGGAAAGAACCATTACAATTCACTCACAATTAATTTTAATCAAGAAGAATCAAACCTAATTCTTTTCAAGGGAAAAGAATAACCTAACCTTTTTGTACCTTAGGCAAATTTCAAACCTTAATTTTTTTTTAGAAAAGATTGAAACCCAAGCTACATTGACTAGATACTCTCAATGGTATCTAATCTACACAAATTCACAAATTACAAAAAAAAACAAAAAACAAAAAACAAACAATGAGTTTCTTCCTACTCGGAACTTCTAGCACCTCAAATAAATTAAAGTCAATTAATGTCCCGATAATTATTAGTGATAGAAATTAAGTGAGAAATTTAATATCTAATTATAATGTATGGGTAGCACAAAATTAAACAAGTAATCAGATAATCAAAAAAATTGTTTTAATTTTTTTTTATGCTCTTTAAAGTTGGAAAACGATTTTACTAAGTATTATGAACCAAATAAAGATGGTTATATGAATTCACAATAAAGAACAATAACTTGGAAAGATCTCACTAGGAAAACACCGAAAGATTGAAATCAGAATAGTAAGACAACACAAATTCGATGACGCCAACTCAATCAATGCTTTAACTCAAGAACTTTGCACACAATTGATCTCACAAATGATCTCTTGAATATATCTTAGAATAAAAACACTTAGAAAGCTCAAGAACTGAAAGTTCTTGATTGATGTGATGTCATAATATGTAAAAATCACAGATTTATTTAAGCTGATTTGAAACAAGCCTTCTAACGATTAGTTTCATCAAGATATGACATTTAAATGCACCAATAGACTCCCTATATCATTACCATTCATTCATGGTCTAATTCACTTAGATATAGCTTTTAAAACATTTAATTTAGTCCCCAAATTAATTTTCAATGTCAAATCGTATAGATAAGAAGTATTAAAAGAACCAAGTCGATAAACACTTTAATTTTATGAACCATATCTATAGGGATATTAAAATAAGTGTATCATATCTTCAATATATCCAAATCACCAAAATATCTCACTCATATATCCCAAAAAACGGCTAGTTTTTAAACAGATCTTTGAAATCTTTGAAACTGTAACTACACAATTGGTTGACTAACCTCCATACTATCAGTTGATCGATGGATACATGATGCTAGCCAAGCCTTGTTCAAACACTGGTTGATTGATTGATCCCCCATGGGTTGATTGACCGATCGATTCAAGATACTCTTCTAGGCTAATTTTGGCCCTAGTCAGTTGACCGATTACCTATGGTCGGTTGACTAATCGATACAGAGAGTTTTACTTCGGTCCATCGGTTGACTGATCTCCCCTGGTTGGTTGACCGATCAATTCAGAGACTTATATTTTTTTCTAGCCTACGCCCATCAGTTGATCGATCCGCTTTTAGTCGGTTGACCGATCAATGCTGGAACACCAACTTGTCAAATTATTTCAACTCCAAACTTCGATGTTTTAATCCCTTTAACCGATTTGTTTTCTTGGTTAACTCAATTGACATTTATATTCAATTTTAAACACTAATCTTACTTAGGTCAATTTTTATTTTTTAATTTCACATTGGAGCAAATAATTGAACACTAATTAGGACCTTAATCTCATCAAATTAAATACACATTAATATACATCATTTTATTTGTGTCGTGTGTGATCCTAATTGAGATACATTAAGAGTAAAAGAGATTTGAGTTGTTTTCACCTAATTTCTTCAGAATATTCAATACTTTTTATCTCTTTAATGTCCGTCTCTGCATCCTTCATAATTATTTCATGATTTGATCTTGAATGAAACTCTTAAACTGAAACACTTAACAAACACTTTAGTTTTACCAAAAATATCAACGCTTAATTGTCCATCAAAACATCGGGATCACTAAGTAGATTATTTCTTGGCGGTCTAAAAGATCAAATTGGTGCCCAAGAAAAACACAAGAACCAGTGGTAGAGCAACGAGAGTCAGTGAAACCTGCCCAATTAGCATCAAAATAAGCCTTGAGGGTTAAGGGGTTAGCACTACGCTAAAAGAGAATGCCAAAGTTCAAAGTCCCTTTGTTGTACCGAAGGATTCGTTTAGAGGCTATAAGATGGTGTGCCCAAGGTTGGCTCATGAATTGAGCAACATGATGAACACCATAGGCAATGTCTGGTCTGGTAAAAGTGAGATACTACTAGGAGCTAACAATTGGCGATACTTAGTGGCATTTGACAAGAGTTCTCCACTTTGAGATGATAACTGAGTTTTAGCACATATATGGGTGTTGCAAGGCTTGTAATTTTCCATTGAGAGATGTGCAAGAAGATCGATAGTATACTTGAGTTGAGACGTAAGCCACCAGGGGAGGAAGTTGTTGGAACGCCTAGAAAGTAAGATAGGGAACTAAAGTCACTAAGCCCAAGCTCTTTACCAAGAGTGGGATAAACGATGAAACTAGA
This sequence comes from Eucommia ulmoides, assembly GCA_016647705.1. Taxonomy (NCBI): domain Eukaryota; kingdom Viridiplantae; phylum Streptophyta; class Magnoliopsida; order Garryales; family Eucommiaceae; genus Eucommia; species Eucommia ulmoides. The sequence continues at coordinate 26,058,918 of CM028325.1, read as the reverse complement.
GATGGTTGATTTCCAATGAATATAATGTTATAGATATATAAAAGAAGAAGCATCACAATAGAGTTAAAGCGATAGATAAACAATGAATGATCAACTTGACTCTGGGTAAAACCGTTCTGTAAGAGGAATGTGCTGAGACGTTGGAACTAAGCTCGAGACACTTGTTTGAGGCCATAGATAGACTTTTGTAGAGGAAAAACATGATGAGGACAAGATGGATCTACGAAACCAGGTGGTTGTGACATATAGATAGTTTTATCCAAAACGTTATGAAGAAAGACATTCTTCACGTCAAGTTGGCAAAATGTCTAACCAAAGGATACAACAAGGCTGAGCATAGTACAAACAGTGGTAGGTTTAATTACAAGACTAAATGTCTCATCAAATTCCACACCCTCTTGTTGATGGAAGCCCTTGGCAACTAGACAAGCTTTGTATCGTTCAATGGAACCGTATGCTTCGTGCTTGAGTTTGAAGATCCATTTACAACCTACAACATGTTGATGTGGAGAAGGAGGGATAAGAACCCAAGTTTTGTTCTTTAGTAATGTATTAAATTCACTTGTCACGACTTGACGTCGTTCAGGGATACTAACAGTTTTAGTATAGCAGGTAGGCTTATTAGTGGGATATGGAAGATGAGCAAATAAAGCTTGTGGGAGAGGATATCAGATTGTACCATCTGTCTGAATAAGAGAATGACATGTGTTATCCCTATGACGTGTGATTATGGAATATTGGGGAGGAACTAGAGGAGCCTCAGGGGTGGTAGCAACAGAAGGATTAAGCGGAAGAACTTGAGGAGCCTTAAGGGTGGTAGCAGCAGAAGGATTAGGTTGTGAGGGTTGATTTTGTCAGCGTTGATAATGAAACAAAAATGGTTGATGAAGAGAAAGTAGAACACTATTTTGTGTAGCCGATTACAGAGGTTGAGTAGGAGTTGGTGGTAGTAGAAGAACAAAGTCCTATGATGATGAGTCTGGTAGAGTGCTTCTAATGTTAGATGCAAACATGAAGTATTGTTCATTAAAACGAACATGTTGGGAAATGTACACTCTACCAGTTGTGCAATTCAAACAATGATAACCTTTGTGCTGCAAGCTGTAGCCTAACAACACACATCTAACAATTCTCAGCAAACGTTTATTAGTTAATTAAGCACCTAAATGTGGATAACATGCACAACCAAACACACGTATCTTAGAGTAGGAAGGAGTATGACCATAAAGATGGGAGAATGGTGAGGACCACTGAAGTTTAGAGGAGGGAATCTGATTGATTAGATTAATAACAGTAGAGACTACTTCGGGCCAGTGATGGAGAGGAACACGACTTGTGAGAAGGATGGTACAAGCCATGTCAGCAATATGACGGTGTTTCCATACGATAGGGTCGTTTTATTCGGGAATGTGAAGACAAGATAGTCTATGATGAATAGCTAGGGAGGAACAAAGAGATTTGAAGGGATCACTATCATATTCTCCACCACCATTACTTCGAAATTGTTGGACGTGTGTGGCAAATTGAGTTCGCACATAGGCTAATTTTTTTTTGAAATGTTGGAGAATTTCAAATTTGTGCTTCATGAAGTATAACCAAGTAAAATGAGTGTAGTTGTTAGTGAATAACACATAATATTTATAATCAGAGATAGAAAACACAAGAGATTGCGATACATTAGAGTGAATTAAAGTAAAAAGAAAAGAAGTTCTTATTTCATGTGAGCTTGAAACGGGAGATGTGTGGATTTACCCAAAATACACCTAGAGTAGAAAGATGATTTAAATTTAAAAGGAGAAGATAACAATTTATTTGAACCCAAATAAGACATGACTTTAGCATATAGATAACCTAACTGATTGTGCGAAAGCGTGGATGAGGTGACCGAGGTTGATAAAGCGTGTAGGTAGGGAAAGATGATAGGTAACTTGTAGAGACCGTCCTTATATAAGCCCTAATAGAGGAGCCAAATGTGAGATCAAAGATATAGAAGTGATAAGCATCAAAAGCACAAATAACATTATTATCAGTGCAAAATTGAGCAATGGAGAGTAAATTTTTACGCATCGAATGAATGTCTTAACATTATTAAGAATAAAAGGAAGAGAATCCAAGTGGTAGTGCCATATTACTAGTATAAGATATTGTTAGGTGATCACCATTGCCAAATTGAACAGTATCAAATCCATTGTATGGTGTGGACTACTGTAGGAGAGTGGGGTTGCCTGTCATATGAGTAGAAGCACCAATATCAGGATACCAACTGAGATTTTCGAAATTTGTTTAGTCAAATTCACTTGAGGTGGAACAATCTGTAGGCTTGTAAATGCAGAGTTCAGCGATAGAGACACAAATGGTCGTGCAAACGAAGAGAGGCGATAGTAATTGCAGGGAGAATGACTAATCCCAAAGCACAATTGACATTGAGACATGGATTTTGGAGTACGGCCAAGAATATTCAAGGGATTGACACGGTTTGTGGACTGATAACCATTGTTTTTGTGGCCTTTGTGGTGAAAATTATTTCTCCAAGCCGCAGCAGAATGAATATGAGATGCAAGAAAGGCGGAAGGTGAAGTAGATGAAGTGGTTTTGTGTCGGGCCTTATAGTTGAGTAGTCGACCAGGTAGATTAGAGAATATTGTTAATGAGTCCAAACTCTCAATTGCAGTGACTAACTTGTGAAAATTAGAACCAAGGCCGTTGAGAATGACATTAACTAAATCTTTGTTAGAGACAGGCTCACTTATAGCAGTAAGGGTATCAAAAATAGATTTGACTTTCTATAGATATTCAAATACAGATCGGGCACCACTCTTGAAGGTGGTGAGTTGTTTCCTGTAAAGGGATGGGTTGGCAATGGATTTATGAGAGAAATGATCTTGAATGAGTGTCCAAATGGCAGCAGAGGACTGACACCTAATCACAGAGGCTAATATAAGTTTAGATAGTGTTGCAGAAATGACACTACTTAGGGTTTTGTCAGCTCGGAGCCAAATAGACTGATAAAGTTCATCACTAGGACAAGAATAAGAACCATCAACACCTAAGAAGATTTTGATCAAAAAGAAAAGTTTCCATTTGGTGAGACCACAAAAGTAAGTTTTTATCGATAAGTTTGACAGTGATAAGCAAGTTTTAGAACTATAGGGATAGTTTCTATAAGTTAGATAATAAAAATAGAAAGGCAGTGAGGCAAACAATTAGATTATGGTGGAAAAAAAAGGTCAGTAACTTAGAATAGGGAGGGGAGTAGTAGGGAATCGCAACACACTTCGCTACGATACTCGGGCAACCAACGATTGAGCTACAGAGGAAGACGACGACTGAGGAGCTCGATTAAAGGTCAGTCTCGCTAAAGGCAGCGAGGGCTAGGGTAGCGGCTGAGTAGTCAGAAGCCGTGACACTGAAGCGAAAAGAAAGCGGCAACTTCGCCACCCATTGAGCCAATAATGAAGACAACGATTAGATCTTAGATCGCAAATCAAATCGACAAACAGACGATCAAATCGCAAATTGCAGATTGAAGACAACGATGGTTGAAGAAGATCTTAGGTCGGGAAGATAAAAGAAATTATGAGGAGAGATGAACATTGTTAGGTTGATAGCTTGTAAGTAATCAAATTCTACATGTTTTTCATTATAAACAATGATCCTATTTATACAAGAGTAATGTTGTAACTGTTCCTAAATTACAAGATTTGTAACTAATATGAAATTAATTCTAAATAGCTAAAACATATATCTGTAACTGCTATGAAATGGATATAGATTTGTAACTGATATGAAATGAATGGAAATTTAATAAACTCAACATGCATGTCGTTGTCTTTTATTGGCTAATATTTATCTCATACGATTCACTAAAATATAAACAAATAAGTCTTTTAAAATTTTAAAATTGAATATTATACAAATTCAACATTCAATTGAAATTAATCTTTTAAACTTTATATTTTTCTCTCTAAATACCACTTAACAAACAAAAATCGTCACATTTGACTAAGAAAGTAGCAACCACCCCTAAGGGAACATGGCCCTTTAAAGAATCTAAAGCCATGGGTATTATGTAGGCACTAGCTAGGAGGGCAAGGAACCCTATACTGTTGCCATGTCTAATGTTAGGAACTAATGGCCGACATTGTCGGTTGCCCGGAGTAGTAGGAAAATAGAGGCATCTAATTTTGGTAGAGATGCCATGTGATCGTACATGCCAATTATCCTTTTGGTAAGACATCAACAATTGTGCAAATATTCCTAACCATGTGTTTAATTGTAGTAAACCTAGGACATTGTCTACCTATTTTGTTACAAAATTAAGCCAAAAAAATTAGTGGTCAATTTAATAACAAAAAACTACTCTCTCTCTCTTTTCAAAAGACAATTTAAGAGAATATTGATCAAAGATGAATGCAGAAGTTAAAATTGAATAGAATTATAGGTCTCGGTCATGAGACTTCCTCATCCTTTAAAACTAGGTCTTGGCTGTCTATCGAGATTTGGACTTTTATTTGTTAGTCTTATAGCTGTGATTATGCTCTTGTTGATAATTCAGTGTCACCAGATTACTGACAATGATATACGTATTGCGTTGCATTTACTTTATATGTTCAGTATGCACTTTATTAATTAACTTATTAACTCTAATGAGTTACAGCGTGCGTGATTCTTATTCAACTAGATACCCCTCCGTTAGTTGTTACGTATTCTATCGAGATTTAGATTTTTTATTTATTAGTCTAGTAGATCCTCTCGTCAATAATTCAGTGCACCCGATTACTAGTAATGATATTCGTATTGTATCATGTTAGCTTTATATATTCAGTATGCACTTCATTAATGCATTCTATTGAGTTACAACGTGCGTGATTCTCATTCGACCGGATACCTCTCTACTCCACTAGTTGTTACGAATTCAAATTGAATTTACACCCAACATCAACCAACAATTAAAATTATTATTTATAATGTCAATAAATTACACGAAGAAAAAAATTATTTTAAATTAGATAAGGGTTACTATTATATTTAATATTGATCACTCCACATGTGCTAAGCTTCATTATATATCTAGCATTTAATGTCAAATGTTCCTTACAAATTTGTCCTTGCCAACCTTCTTTTGATTAGAGAAGCATGAGTTCATGAGACGCATGATTGCCAATTTAAAACTAATTCCTGGGGAGGCACTTACATTTATACATACTAATTTGTCTTATACCTATATATTGATTTATTTCAAACAGGTTTACATATTTATATCGATGTGATGACTATTAATCTTTTAGATCGTAATTATTAATTGATGAAAAGTAAAAAGTATTTTCTTGTAATTTATAAGTGATAATCTTGTTAATTATTTCTCATAATCACAATAAAACGGAATTGAATAATAATCGTAAACATACATGAATATTAGGACATAACAATAAAAAATGGTAATCAAATACGTACCTGTTTGAGCCATCGCAGGAGATTAAATCTGTCGTAGCGGATTACTAACTAGGTCTTCCTCCCTATGATCTAGATTATTGTGGTGACGGTTCTCAATGGGAAGAAACTCTTTAATCTAAACTAAGGAGGGGACCTAGTTATATATATATATATACTAGGGTTTTTCGTTGGGCCCTCTCATAATGAGCTTCAACGAAATTCTAAACCTACACTTGCCACTTAACTGAACTTCTACATAAAAGACGTCACACCTCATATCAAAATATGATTACTGATTATTTGAGCTACTTAAATAATAGTTTTTGTAAAATAATTAATTCAATTAATGTTAGCCCATAAAATATTCCAACAAATCTAGCCTATGGAGAACAAGTTTGAGAAACGTTCGTGAGATCAATTTATAACAATTCACTTTATATCACACTAACTAATACATGGAATAACTTTCAATTTCGAATTTTAACTTTGTGATTGTCGGATTGTCACTACAACCAGTTAGTCGATTGATTTTTCTGCAACACAACACGATACACTGAAATCACAGAACACAAATGCACGTGCACACACATAAATTATACAGAAAGCCCAATCTTGTATTAACTCATGAACAATGAACTAATGTCTACAATTTCGGTCTGGTTCGCATGAACAATTCTTAGAAAACATGTATAAATAAGAATAATCGACAATTTACAGCCGCAACTACTTAGACACAAAAAACAACCACCTATTTAGATGTATATCAGCATCCACAGTCCAATTCCCTTGAGGTAGTTACCAAGCCATACCAACCAAGAACCCATAATTGCCACACATGCCTTGCAAATGCGCCAACAACTTCCCAACACACATAGCTTCTCATGGGCTAGTACTCAAGTTTTACGTTCTAATAATTTGATGTCGTGCCCACACGCTGCCTGGTATGTCGTCTTATTCCCTTGATTAGGCCAACATCTACTCATGCATTGCCATGTCGCCTGCATGACTATAATATATCTTGTGCCCACGTTCTACCTTCATTAGCTTGGCCTCGTGCCCGAGCTTGACTTTATGTTGCGGCAATGATTGTTGTTCCTAACATTGCTCTTAGGATCATTATGTCTTGTTTTAGCGACACCCGATATCCACCAACACTCTCTAGCAATGCCCAAGTGTACCCACGCATGATGACGCCCATCAATGTTGATCCTAGCAATGTGCCTAGGATCATCTTGTGCCTTGACTCGGTGTCACTCAATGTCCGCTAGCATTGACCCATGATGCCTGACGCTCACCGCACCTTGATTTTTCACTGGTGTCAAGAATCTTGGGTAAGCCTTTTCCACGACTTCCCATCATACCTTGGTCCTTGGATACACTTTGCCTTAGTGTGCCAAAGCCCCTTAGCATGCCTAGGGTCCATAACACGCTGATGATCGGGAGGGAGGGATACCCTACTTATAATACTTTAAGCAAAAAATAAAATAAAATAAAATTAAGCGATATCAATAAACATCAAAATGTTTGAAGAGATATAATAGAGACAACATGCCCACAATTGACTCCGTTGGTGTAAACTAATGTCAAGTCTTGATCATTGGCATAGCAAAAGACTTTATAACATGACACCATCTTCATTTGGCTAGGTTAACCATTACAAAGACGTTAGTTTAGACATTGTACCAAAATCCAAATCTTCATCTTGTAACAAGGGGCTAACGGTGACCTTATATATGTTTAAATTCGAACATCTCACTTTTCACAAAAAGTAACACCATTGCTTGCTAGATTAGTGATTTAGCGATATACTTCATCAAGTTAAACTGGGTTGGTGTTGATTTATGATTATCACAATTCAATCACTTCACTCTTATATGAGAAAAATAATAGAGAAAAATTATTGTCTCGCATAGGGAAAATTACATTTTTGGTCCTTAAAGTCTGGGTGGCTTCTATGTGAATCCTAAAGTTTGATAAATTACACATTTGAACCCTAAACTACCACATTTGTTTCAATCCGTGAAATAGAAGATGCTATTAATGATTTTGAACAGAAAATAGGTTGTACCAGCACATGATGTTTTAATAGGGATATTTTCGTCTTTCATTACTTCACTAAACATAAGACATTTTACGCTAACTATTTCCTAACATCAATTCATGTTTCTTGCTTATTCTTTCGACGAATCGTTATCAGTAAAAAGTTAGGAAAAACTATTTTAGATTTAGTGGATGATGCAATGATAAAAATATCTCTACTAGAAGACTATTTGTTGAGTTCAATTTATATTTCATCCAAAATTATTAAACATGTTTATAATTTTGTAAGGTTGAAACAAATGTGAAACTTAATTGATCAAATATATAATTTGACCAAAAATATGATTTTCCCCCACATAAAACTATATTGATAATTGAAAATGGTGAGAAGAAATGTGATTGAATTCAATTCATTATCTACGTAGAACCATACAAAAATTTCTTCTTGGGAAGATAGGCAAATCCTTCTAATATATGGATTGCCAATCCTTCTAATATATGGATTGCCATTAATACCCTTCTAGATTTACAATTGAATTTTCATCTTTAGTGAACAATGATGTTTAGAAGGGACACCCTGGTTTGGACCAATCGTCTGTACAAACAATCCAATGCCTCAAGTCCTCCAAGGCTTTCATCAAGAGCATGTAACATTTTCTTTGCATTTTGCACATCAATTTTTCCATCAAAATTACGAATTTGCCCTTGCACCGAGCAAAGAGCAAAATCCACACTCCCCACCTCATTAACCATCTTCTCGCTCCCACCCGGCCGACCCATCACCAACTTAGAGATCAACGACCACCCACCAAACTTTATCTTGGAAACCGGACCGACTAAGAACACAAAGAGCGAATGGAAAATCGCGACTGTGATTGAAGAAACTTCTCTTAGCATCCTAATTATTACAGAAATGTCGAGTTCAATATCCAGGGGGAAAGATGATCCTATTTTGCTCTCAATCTGTTTGAGCACCCTATGGCCTTTGGCGGCATCCTTCTTGACCTTCTTTCTGAAGCAGAAGTACGCGTTTATTTCTCTCCCGATGCTAGAATCTATGCCCTTTCTCCGTAGTGCGGATTGAAGTTCTTGCACATTTTCCTTCATCTTGAAAACCAACTCCCTTATCGTTCCACACGAGTCCAACAATCCTATGGACTCCTCGAGTGCTTCCTCAACTAGAAATCCCTTTTGTTGGGTGAGTGGAGATTGAACGATTTCATCGACGAGATTGTACAAATCTGTCAGACTGACCAAACCTACTCGAATGGTTTCAGCGTTTAGAGAAGACTCGGATGATATCTTCCATGTCTTGAGCTTGTTTAGCTCGATTTCAATCTTGGTTGAATTGGGATGAAGCCTTGAAGGAAAACTAATTGATCTCACATGGTATTGGGTGCCAATTGATGTGGATGAAGGAGATGCCATTTTGAACTAGGTTTTTCTTTTGAGGATTTTGAAGCTTGGAAAAATAATGACACATTTTCAAGCTATTTATAAGAGGACAACCTCTTTCAATCATAGGGATGGTGGCAATTCGGATCAATCAGGATCTTGATGAATGATATTGTTGCATATTTGGCCAACAATTGGTGGTTTATTTATGTGTTCTTCTTGTTTAAATAATGGGTATTTTATAAGGTAGAAAGGGTTGTTCGAATATCTTGTTGCCTCCCGCAATCATTAGTCACTCTCATGAGGAATTTCAACACACTTGGCTGGCATTTAACGATTGTCTGCAAGAAAGAAACCATGGAAAATCTAGTGATTGAATATCTAGAGACTCAAGAAGTGTTAGTCTGGTTAGCAAGGGGAGATATTATCTGTCCTTGTCAACCAGTGGGGAGATATTATCTGTCCTTATCAACCAGTGTTTGACTCTTCTGAAATCTTAGAGAATACTCTAAGAAATAAATCTTAAATTTAATTCTGAATGCGCCAGATCAATGTGAGGGAGTGCGCTTGATGGGAATCGACTAAGACCGCCGCTTTGAACTTAGGTACAACAGAGGCGGAAAAATTATTAGTTCCTTTTTCTACAGTAGTTAATTATATTTATAGCTAATAAAATAATCGTTAAATAGTCATTACGTTTATTTTGTCAAGTAGCCGTTAAAAAAGCAATTATTATTTGCCTATATAATGAGACTTTATTATAACAGAAAAACATTTTTGATTAATTGATTATTGAATTATTTGAGCAATTTTTATTTTTTTTTTAATTAGCCTCTTCCATTAGAGGCCTTAAGATTGTCCCCCGAGATGATTAGTCGAGGTGCGCCCCTAGATATGATTAGTTGAGGTTTGCATAAGTTGGTTTGGACATACCTTACAATAAAAAATAAAATAAAAAAAAAAGGGAGAGAGAGAGGAGGAGGGGGGGGTTGTTGTGAATATGCAGAATGAGTAGTGTTTTTTGAAGACAAACACACACCAGGGAATATAAAAGAATGGGCTCAATAATCATCAAGAAAGTAAAATATTGAATTAAAGAGATCCATAATCATCAATTCACTTCAACTCGATCGTCCTTCCTTTCTGCATCCGTAGTACAATACATGCATATACAACTCATACAAATGTAATAATGCACACTCTGGTAATGCACATAGATTCATATCTGTGTGTGCATGTATGTATAGATTTAGTGAGACAGAGAAAGAGGCCAAAATCTACCATAAATCTCTCACTGAATTCAATCAATCAACATTATTTCTTCACCTCACAAAAATAATTGACAAGGCAAATGATAAAGCAAGTAGAAAATTATTACCCAGAATCCCGAGTCATAAATCTTATGATCTTATAGACGCTTCAGTTTCTCTTGCAGTCATTTGGTGACTACGGTATCGATGTGAATACCGTCCTTCATGAACACTATGCACTGGGATTTGCCCTCCAAAGCAACGATATTTTGACCAATAGAGTAATCAATAGGAAGAAATAACCAACAGGTCCGACAACTGTTTGTGGATTCTTAAAACTAGATAGGCTTCATTTTGCTAATATTCGAAAAATCAAAGGAACTTCTTAAGTTATGTTTTAATGCATGAATTTTTTGTATTTTCGTCACTTTAATTGCTGTTTGATTCGTTTAAGAGATCAGGCCTCACTCCCCTTCTGAATTTTGTATTCTTTGCATTTATCGATAAAGTCTCCTTGATCTGCCGAGGTTCCTAAATAAACGAAAAGAAATGAGCACGAGACAATTGGAATTCCAAAAAGAAAAAAACGAAAGCTTAAGATCCATTTGGTTTTTAATAAAAAAGTCAATATGTTAAAATATATTTTTCCTTAAAGTAGAAGGGTAAAACAAGTAGATGTATAAATATCTTATTTTTATTTTCATATGATATCTCCTCATCCAAAAGAATTTCATATATGGTGAAGAGTGCAGCCCCGGTCTACTGTCGATCTCTTAAAATATAAAACTCCAACAAAAAGTTAAAGTATTTTTCCCTTAGAAAATACTTAAAATAATGTTTTCTTTTATTTTTTTCAATTTTTTGAAGTGCTTCTTAACTGTGAATAAACGCTACTTTTTATATTATTATTTTTTTCCGCCTAAAAGCAAGAAATAGCAAGAAATGTCGTATACAAGTGTTACCAAACGGAGCCCTAACAATAACACATAAATCACAATTACACGACATAAATTTATATTTGACTGTGTATGTCTGCAATCAGAATTGCATACCCTACATATGCAAAGGGTAACTTCTTGCTAGAGAACCCCATCCGGATTTATATCGACAACTTTCTCGTTATGCAGTGAACACTTGACTTACCTAAGCTTATATTCAAGTAAGCAACACAAAATACACAATCTAAACATAAAATCATATATTGCTACCCAAACAACATCTATTGATTTGTTTGTTTGTTTTTATAAATGCGATTTCTACGTATAAAGCCAGTCACTAAATCAAGATTCACATATATAATGCTAGAACTCTGAAAAGGGAAATCATGTTTTTAATGAAAACCAACCGCATTTTTGTTACATGGGATTGGGCAAGGAATTGGAATTGTCATAGAATAATCTTTCCATTCTTATATTTGGTACATGAGATTAAAGTCCATTTCTATTACTAAGGATTTCCTAATCCGACAAAACATAGGATTAATCAATCTCAAGATAAACTTGTTATTAATTAATTCTAATTACATGGGATTAGGTTTTAATCCTTCATCGGCAAAAAAAAAAAAAAGAACGACCAAACACAAACCAAATATGAAAATGGGACTGAAATTTAATTAAATTACCATTTTATCTTTTGAATTTCTAACAAATAATATATCCCTTTATTTTATTTTTATTTTTTATACTTCTCTCTCCCATCCTTCTTCCCCCCTACACCATATTCTCATACGAGAATCCGATTCCAGTAACCAACAGATTCTCTCTCTCCCCCTCTTTCTCATCTTCTAACTAACCCCCCAATCCCCCACCCCCCACCCGTAATACCACCGCCTACCCTCCGTTGGCCCCTCACCCCCTGTCCACTGCCTCCCTCTTCTTATTCTTCTCTCTCTCTCATCTCTCTCTCTATATATATGTATAAATAATAAATATATATATACCTCTTATTTGAAACTTCAATTGGTTTATGTTTGAATATTTTTTATTTAAAAAAATTATATGTAAACAATTATATGTTTTTTAAGTGGAGACTTTATTGTATAAACGCATTACATTCCTGATTTTATTCCCAGCACTAATCAAATATTGGAATGAAAATTGTTATTCCAATACCACATCTAATCCCTTTTGTCACCAAACATAAGAATGGTAATGATCATTCTATTCCATTACCATAATAATTCCGATCCTATTATCATTTTATTCTATTCCAGCGTACAAAATGCAGTTCAAGAGTTTGTTTCGGTGAAGGATTTTGGGACAAGATTTGGTTCACTAAAAATTCTTTGTTTGGCTACCCTAGAAAGGAATTTATAAATTTCCTTGAAATTTCGAAATTAGATATTCTGGGAGTAAAATAACATCTCCAAATACATCGTAGAGATGTGTTCTCTTTCCTTTTTACCCAAACACAGCCTTAAAGCCATTTATTTCATATAAAGTAGGAGCTAAAGAGAATTACCAGTTAAAACCGATCAAACAGCAAGCCCTTGTTCTCTAGCTTTCTTCACCCACTTTAGAGTCTCCTCCAACGTCGAGTAAGCAGCAAAATCCTTCAAACTCTTACTCTCCACCGCATAATCAAACACTTCATAAGCCTCTGCAATCCTACCGTTCCTACAGAGCGTCCTCACAAACGTCCCATAAGCACCCGGCTCAAGCTTCATCCCACCGGCTTTCATCAAACCGTACAATTCAATCCCCTTCTCCAATAACTTCCCCTTACACAACCCATGAAGCAAAGTGTTGTAAGTAACCGAATTAGGGGTACAACCTTTTTCTTCCATCTCCTTCATCAATGCCAATGCCCCCAATGGATTCCCCTCCCTACACATCCCATTCATCAACGATGTGTATGTAATTTCATCAGGAAAATGACCCATTTCGGCCATCACATTCAAGAATTTTCTAGCATCTTTAACACTACCAGATTTCGATAATCCGAAAATCAAAGTGTTATATGTAACTAGATCAGGCTTCACGTTCTTCTCCAGCATTTGCCTATACACTCTCAAGAGCTCACTCCCTTGATTCAACCTACAATGACCCTTCATAATTGTGTTATAGACATAAGAATCTGGCTTGTAGCCTTCATCATTCAAGATATCAAGTAATCGGGCTGCTTCCCGGAGATTCCCACTGTTACAGACATTGTCAATCATGATTGTGTAGGTTATAAGGTCAGGTTTCATACCGAAACCTTCTCTCATGTCGTTGATGAAATTGTTTAAAGCGGAAATGGATCTGTGCTTACAAAGGTGTTTGACGAGGAAATTGTAGGTGAACAAATCAGGTAGCGAGTTCTTGCGGGAGAGTTCTTTGAAGAGCTCTATAGCGTGTTCTTCTCGTTCGGAGGAGCAGAGGGCGCGGACTGCGATGTCGGAGGAAGCTTTGTCCGGCGGAAAACCGTGGGTGGCCATGAGATTGAGGGTTTGGTGGACGGAAGCTAGGGTTGGATCCGGCGACTTGCAGGACTGCGAGAGGAGGACGTGATAGGTAGATCGATCGGGGGAGAAGGTGGGTAGGGTTTTGATCATGTGGTTGAGGAGAGAGATCGAGTCCGAGAGGGTGGAAATGGCGGAAAACGACTGGAGAATGGCGTTGTAGAATTTGACGTCGAGTGGGGCGTTGGACGGAAATTTGACGGAGCTCAGGAGGGTTTTTGCTTCGGAGAGGTCGGGGGAGGAGAAGGCGATGGCCGGAAGTTGAGGGGTTTGGGTAGATAGGCCTTTGGAAGGCTTTTTCTTGGGTGACTGGCAGTTTCTCCAATGAGTCGCCGGCGATGGAGATGGAGATGGAGATGGAGATGGCGATGGCGATGGCGATGGCTTCTGAAGAGGCTTTCTCATAAGATTGGATATCGAAATTGCAGACCTGAATGAAGGAGGTATCTTCCCCATCTTCTTCTTCAGTAGCGTCTGCCCTTCTTCGATCAGGGTTTAGCAGGGTTTAAGCACTGAATCAGAAGCAACTTTGGTGCCTCCTCAGCCTCAACGTTGGTCACGGATTCAAAGTCGGGTCCTGGAACGTATCCATCGGGTTTGAGCCATCCCAATGGCTCTTTAGGTGGTGTGTGTTTGGGAGGGGAAGAAAAGAGAAGGGAAACAACAACTTATACCACTTAAATATGATCGGTTACATGAATTCGTTTACGCTATAATGAACGATCAAAGGTTATCCCCTCAGTCAAATTCAATATCATCAAATTAATTTAATAGTCTCGTCCCAAGTCTTCTTAGACTTACTTTTCCCTCTAATATCCTTTCGTACTTGAACTAAATCGCATTTTTTCACTAGTACTTCTATGGGTATTTTATGTATATGTTCAAACCACCATAAATGATTTTCTCTCATCTTCTCTTCGATAGATGTTATTCTTAAATTATCTCTAATAATTTTATTCTTAATTTTATCTATTCTTGTCTTTCTCACTCATCTACAGTAACATCCTCATTTATGTTATACTAATTTTTTGAACATATTTTGTTTTTATTGCTCAACATTCTGAACCATACAGAAGAGCCGATTTTATTGCAATTTTGTAGAATTTTTCTTTGAATTTCAATGGTATCTTAAAATCGCATATTACCTCAACTGCACTTCTCCACTTCAACCATTCTACCTTGACTCTATGCGTAATATCCTCATCGATTTCGCTATTATTTTGAATCATTGAACCTAAATATCTAAAATGATCTACATTTGGAACCTTCTCATCTTCAATTTTGACTGCACCATTATCTCTTCGGGTATTATTAAAATTGTAATGCATGTATTCCGTCTTGCTTCTACTATCCTTCAAGTTTTCAGATTCTAAGTCTTCTCTCCATCTTTCTAACTTAGTATTAAGACATGTTCTATTTTCATCAATTAGTACTATGTCATCCACAAATAACATACTTTAAGGTACTCCATCTTCAATATGTTTTGTTATCTCATCTATCACTAGAACGAAGAGGTAATGAGTTAAAGATGATCCTTGATATAGGCCTATATTAATAAAAAATACACAAATATCACATTTTCTGTTCGAACACTAGTGACTATACCTTCATACATATCCATAATTACCTCAATATATACGTTGGATACATGTTTCTTTTCTAGCACCCACCACAAAAATTTTCTGGGTACCCGATCATAAGCCTTCTCCAGGTCCACAAATATTATATATAATTTTTTCTTCTTCTTTCAATATTTTTTCATTAATCTCCTGAGTAAATAGATAGCTTCAGTGGTTGATCGGCTGGGCATAAATCCAAATTGATTTTCTTCTATACTCGTTTCATGTCTTATCCTATATTCTATTACTCTCTCCCAAAGTTCCATAGTATGACTCATAAGTTTTATGTCTCGGTAGTTCGCGCAACTTTGAACATCTCCTTTATTTTTATAGATGGGCACTAAGATACTCCTCCTACAGTCATCAAACATTATTTTAGTCTTCAAAATGTCATTAAAAAGTCTAGTTAATCACTCTATCTCAAGATCTCCAAAAAAATTTCACATCTCTATTAGGATTTCATCTAGCCCTACTGCTCTTCCAATATTCATATTCCTTAGTGTTATTCTAACTTTCGAAACCCAGATTCTTCTATGAAACTTATAAATCTTTTCTAAAGGTAAATTAGGCAACTCTAAATTAGATTCCTCAGCGTTGTTCTCATAAAATAAACTAAAAATAACTTCTCCATTGTTTTATAATGTCTTCATCCTTCATCAGGACCTTCTCATCATCATCTTTAATATATCTGACACTTCCTATATCTTTAGCCTTTTGTTCACGTCACTTAGTGAGTTTAAATATGTCATTTTCTTCAGCTTTTGTATCTAACTTTTGATACAAATTATCATACGACCGAAACTTTGATTCATTAATTACTTTTCTTGCCTCCATTTTTGTTTGTTTATACTTCTCCCAACTCTCCCTACTTCGATATTTTTACCATTTTTTATAAGCTATTTTCTTGTTATGAACGACTTTTTGGACCTCCACATTTCACCACCAACTTTCTTTATATTATGGTCCCTCTCCTTTAAAAACTCCTAAAACTTCTCTATCTCTCTAATACAACTCGTCATATCACTCCACATTTTGTTCACTTCCTCATGTCTCTTTCATAATTCATTATTGCTAATTTTATTCTTAAACAACTCCATCTTCTCACCCCTTAGATATCTCCAACATATCCTTGTATACCTACTGTACGTGCGAGGATTCACAACCTTTTCCTCCTTGCGGTAATTGGACTACTCGCAAGTGTACGAGGTCTAGTTTTAATATAATGGATCTTGTAAGATCGGATATCGTTCCACTGGGAGAGGCAGGTAATTCGATTGAGTATTGCGATTTCAATAGTTTCATGTTATCTCGACTAATCAAATTTTGTTTGTTTTCTATTTAACATACTAAGATAAACGACAACTATGAAGTTAGTTTTAATTACACTAATTACTTAGGCATTGATTTCTTTCACATAATGCATAATCGAAGTCATTAAGTTAGCTATAATGGGTTTCTATCTAGTCCGACAATCTCTATATCGATAACTCCTCCGCTACTTCTCCCGAGTGTAAGACGGGAGATTACACGACTTCATGTCAACGAGGAAGTCCCCTTCAACGCCTTAACGACCCTAGGTCGCGTGAGTCTTTAGCCAACGTCATGGATTGCATACGTTCTAATGCCCTCCCGGGTCGTTAGAACGTCACGTTGTATTTACCTTAGTCCGAATCCAGGGTTACCTCTCCCGAGTGTCAAACCCCGTATTCTTGGTTTATCAATTCAAGCATAATATCAAGAATAATGGTAAACACAATCGGATTTAGACAAACAACACATTAAAGTAACACTAATTCATTCAACTTAACAATTACATGATTTCAACTACACCTAAGTAACATTTAACTAATACTATAAGATCTTAGCCATATACCATACAAAATAAGAGGGATTCAACATTCTTAGATATGAAAAAGTGATTACAAAGATAAAAATAAGAGAGAAACGATCAAATCTGGAAGTGAAACGGTTCACTGTCGCTAATGATCGATCCACAAGTGATTCTTCTTTGTCCGAATGATGAACCTCCTTCTTGATCTTCAAAATATAGCTTAAGAGCTTTCTACTAGGGTTAGGGTTTGTCAACTCCTTATTTCAGACGAGGGAAAGGGGTATATATAGGCCTAGGGGTTCAAAAATATCTAAAACAGATATTTTGGGCTGTTCTGCAAATTCCGCCTAAGCAGTAGAATCTTCGCCTAGGCGAAGGTTAAGTCGGTTAGAATTCAACCTAGGCGATGGTTTCTTCGCCTAGGCGGAGGACTAACTTCTTGGGCCCCTATTCTTTCTAACGGATTTTCGCCTAGGCAGTAGCTATTTCGCCTAGGCTGATTTACAACAGTGTAGCTCTTCCAGCAATTCAGCATTTCCAGCGTTCTGATGGATTTCTGCCTAGGTGGTGGAAACTTCGCCTAGGCGGATTCAATACTTCAGCCCTTGCAACCTTCTGACGGATTTCCACCTAGGCGGTGGAAACTTCGCCTAGGCGGATTTGCACTGTTCTTTGAAACCTCTTTTTTTCATCTTTTTGGCTCCTCTTTTCTCCACAATTTCGCTCGGTTTGCCGATTATTGACGTCCCTTCTTCTGACTAATAAAAACAGCTAAAAAGGTATTCAAACTACAATAAAATACTCAAAAACTGGCAAATTCGGTTTAGAATTAGATAGGTATTTTACACCTATCAAATACCCCCAAACTTGGAATTTTGCTAGTCCTCAAGGAAAACACCCTAATGCTAAATAACACTAACTACACTAATTAGCTACATTCAAAACTACAAATATGTAATCATTAACAAATAAGAAGTACACACCTGTGAGATTTAAGTTGAGTCAAAGAAACCATGCTATTCTTCCCTCAACAACCCGTAATCAGATCCGGTTAAGGAAAAACACACACCACGTGGTGTTCCAGAATTTCAACACTCAATATCAGTTCAAATCATTTTAGATACTATTGAAATGTGTGTGTGTGAGAACTTGGATATATAACTAATCAAACACCGGATTGGATTATTCAATGAATAAGGTCATGACTTAAACTTGTTAAAATATTCAGGAAAGTCATATGCTTGACTGGGCTCAACTATCTACTAATGTAGGTTCGGACATTCACCGAGGTCAATAGGGCTTGGTTTGGATTTGGAGAACGGCCAAGGGTATCGTAGAAATAGAAACTCGTTATAATTATAACGATACCCGAGGTACAAACGCTTGTTGCTACATCTCTCTCATAACCCCCTTATCTTTGAAGATATTACCCTCAACAAGATTTAGTAAACTTGTATTCACTTGTCACAACAACCGAAATTAAACACTATATTCACATAGTTTTTTTTTTTTTTTTTAAGTCACATACCCCCAAACTTATTCAAATTTATACAATTTTAGGGGCATGTTAATACAACTAAAGGATTGACAAGTGAATACTCTTATACTTAACCAAAAGTATTTTAAACTGAAACCCCGATTGCCCGTTTCAAGTTAGCATAATCTAATGCTACTTGTTTTCACTCAATTTTCACTTTTATTCCTAGCGACAATGGTTCTGAAAGATTTGCTTGGTTAAAGTATAGAAACAAGTTCAGAAAACAAAAATTTTGATGGCTTCGACAGGAGAATGAGGGAATAACTTTTCAGGTTAGTTTCAAACGGTTCAAGCGATGAAAATGAAGGCCTATATCATGCCTCCGGATTACCTTACCTATAATTTTGCCTCAAGCCTCCCCCAGCCAAGTTCTAAATTCCTCATTTCTGTCATGAACTTATTACTGAATAATCGGCGTCAAATCGTTCAACTAGTTATACAATGAGTTTATGCACAATGAGTTTATGCGATCGTGCGATTTAGGATCAAAATAATTTTCACCTAATCGACATGATAAGCACACAAAACACACGTGAATGGCATTACCCCCGACCTCAAAATGCAATTTAGGGGGTATTTTTCATCATCGGGACATGGTTCGGACGAACTCAAAAACTTAGCATGCATGTACAACTATATTCATTAACAAATCTACTCTAATTCTACAAACTAACATTACTTATACTAATGATTCTTACACATGCATAGCTAAACATTACACATGCATAACAAAAAGAATTTCAAAATTAATTTTTTTTAACATTAATATCATTATAAAATACAATTTGTACACAAAAAGAATTTTTGTCCCTTTTTACATCAAAATTTTTCATCCTTCATATCCCCCCCCCCCCCCCAAAAAAAAAAAAAAAAAAAAAAACAAAACAAAACAAAACAAAAAACTACATGCTTGCGTTGCATAGCATATACCCCCAAACTTGAACGAGGCAGTGTCCTCACTGCCTAAGCAGTGAACCCAATAGCAGAATAGACAAATATGTATGGAAAACTGGGGTGGAAACATACCTAGGAGGGAAGACATATAAGTCTAACCTCCTACCGTTCATTGTGGAGGAGATGGCGGTGGCGGCTCATCAGTCTCGGACGACGGCACCAGCGTATAACACGCCATGTTGATTCCGAGATGTTCGAATATGACTATTTGGTTCTGATCTTGTTGCCGAATATAGGAATCCATGTAGCTCTCCATCCGAGCCAAATTAGCTTGAAGTTGGCTCATATCAAACTGGAGACTACGGACGTCTTGTGAAATCTGGATGATTTGGGCGTGGCTGGTTGATGGCGTCGTTGGCTCCGAAGGGCTGGCTTCTTCCTCTTCCTGACCCTCTTTTTTTTCACCTAGTCCGCCTTTTCATAACCTGTTAATCATTGCAAGATCCAGTGGCTTTACAGGTGGAAAGGGGCTTGTGGATGCGATACGAACTCCGGCTCGTTGAAAGAGCGCGGTGAGGAAGGAGGGAAAAAGAAGGCCACCCTTCTTCGTCTTGGCAGTATGAATTATGGAAGAATAAATGTGCCATCCGACGTTGATGGGCGTCCTTCTGGCAATGCCGTAGAGCATAAATGCTCGCTCTTTGGACACATCGGACACATGGGTGGTCGGGAGCAGATTGGCGCAGATAAATGAATGCCAAATCTTTGGGATCGATTTCAGAAACCGAGACTTGAAGATCACCTGACCTTGCCATGTGTTCGTCCACTGGGCATTTCCCGTCGTCAGGGTTTGAATCACCACACTCATAGATGGTGTAGCGGTGTTGGATAGATCTCTTGAGGCTTCGGGCTCCATCAATCCTAGCAATTCATTAAAATGATTGGCATTGAATAGGATGGGAATGTTTCGGACCCGTGTTTGAAACCCCGTGGCCTCTGCAATGTTTGTATAAAATTCTCGTACAAGGGCCAATTCTCCTGTTGGAGGTGGAGCACAGAACTGTTTCCATTATCTTTGTACGATAACAATTTTGATTTGTTCCAGGAGTTCATTTAAAGGTCTGAACCCCTTCTGACGGATGCCTAGCTGCTTACTCTCATGCTCCTTGTACCGATCCTCAGCCTGTTTTGAAACAAATTTTAGAGAATTGTAGTTCGAAGCAGGCGGAGGTTCGTCTGTTCTTGGTTGCTTGGCAGCATGGCGCTTTGCCATTTTTCCTGAAAATCAAAATCACAACACCAACCACAATAATAACAATAGAACAAGCAATTCAAACCCTTGTCAGTGAACACACAATGCCCTATTATATCTAACAGATGCCAATCAAAGCTAAACAATACAAATCTCACAAGATATCCCACCAACCATAACCAAATCACATTTTTGTCGCAATGTAGCCCAAACTACATGATTCACATTGTATATCAACACAACAATATGATAGGGTTTACCATTTAGCATTCCTCAATCCCAAATAGCATGAAAACCGCAACTTAGGGTTTCAAGGGGTTTATGGTTCCAATCAAATCCAATGATTTTTGAAATAAATGAGCAAATGAAGCAAATAATTCAACAATTAAATGAAAAATAGGATCATTGACACTTGTTGAAAAATTTGATCAAATCAGTGGAGAATGGCGATTTCACACTGTTTCACCGTTCGAACCCTAATTTTTGAGAATGGGCAGAGGAATTCCACGTTTTGGACGAAGATTCTTGGTGAAAATCCAAGTTTTTAGCACTATAGAATGAATTTTTAACGGGAAGAAGGAATTTGGGATGGTGAAGTTGAGAGATTTCTTGAAATTTTTAGGAGGGAAATGCCGTTTGCGAAGTGGACTGTGCATTTTAAAATAGGGTTTGCGTAAATTCTCCTAGGCGGTGGTTTTTCCGCCTAGGCAAAATAGCGCCTTTTTCTTTTTAAAAACCTTCTGGTGTTAATTTGCCTAGGCAGTGGTTTTTCCGCCGGGGCAAGTTTACACTAGTGTGAAGTCCCTGATTTCGTGTAAATCCGCTTAGGCGGTGGGTTTTCCGCCGGAGCGAGTTTACACCAGTATGAAACCCCTGATTTGGTTGTAAATCCGCTTAGGCGGTGGGTTTTCCGCTGGAGCGAATTTACACCAATGTAGGAACTCAACTTTTCTTCAATTTTTCGCTTAGGCAGTGGTTTTACTGCCTGGGCGAACTTACGACTATGTAAAAAGTCAAGCTTTTTCCTTCCTATTTTCGCCTAGGTGAATTTACGCCAGTAAGTTTCTTCAGCCTTTTTGTCCAATTTTTGCCTGGGCAGTGGTTTTTTCGCCGGGGCGAATTTTCACCAGTGTGGATTTACGCTGGATTCCTTCAGGTTTTCACATTGTTTCTCTACACCTCTTATCTCCTCTTCATTCCTCAAATGAGTTTTAGCATGCAAATCAATCCTAAGTGTCTAGCCTCATCAATTCACCACAAAAAAAATATAGTATTTACGAGATCAATACGATCTCCAAAAAGTAATTTATATAAAAGTTGGGAATATTCATTACCCTCGATGATATATCAAAAGATGTTGCTTGGTTTTATGTCCCTAGCATAGACGTTGATGAATTTCGGCTCTATACTTCAACGAGGGAGATGTTCTTTACAACTCGCTCTTCATCCTTGAAGTAGTGCTTGATCCGCTCCCTGTTGACTCGAAAAGTTCGTCCGTCTTCGCCTTCTAGCTCGATAGCACCAAATGGATAAATATTCTTGATCCGGAACGGTCCAGACCATCGGAACTTCAACTTTCCGAGAAAGAGTCTTAGCCTTAAATTAAACAATAAAACTTGTTGGCCCGAACTGAACTCCCTCCGGACTATCATTTTATCATACCACCTCTTCGTTTTATGTTTGTAGAGCTTGGCATTCTCATAAGCCTCGTGCCGAAATTCTTCCATTTCATTCAATTGGAGGAGACGTTGCGCACCAAAAGCTTTTATGTCAAAATTGAGTTTATTAATCGCCCAGAATGCACGGTGCTCCAATTCAACGGGTAAATGACACACTTTCCTAAACACCAATCAATACGACGACATGGCGATTGGCGTCTTAAAAGCCGTGTGATAAGCCCATAAAGCTTCATCAAGCTTCACCGCCCAATCCTTGCGATTAGTATGAACCGTTTTCTCCAGAATTAGCTTGATTTCTCGGTTTGAAACTTCAGCTTGGCGATTTGTCCGTGGGTGGTATGGTAGCACCACCTTGTGTCTAACCCCATACTTTGCCAACAAAGCGTTTAGCATTTTGTTACAAAAGTGGGTTCCCTCATCACTGATTAAGGCTCGAGGTGTCTCGAACTGTGTCATGACATTGTGCTGAAGGAACTTCAAAACCACTTTGGCATCATTGGTAGGTGTTGCTACGGCCTCAACCCATTTAGACACATAGTGTACCGCTAACAGAATATACTCCATACCAAATAACGACGGAAATGGCCCCATGAAGTCTACGCCCCACACATCAAATAGCTCAAGCTCAAGAATTGACGTCAGTGGCAATTCATGCTTTCTCGATATATTACCCACCCTTTGATATCTATCATAGGTTTTCACAAACATATATGAATCTTTAAACAAAGAAGGCCAGTAAAAATCTGATTGAAGTACTTTTGATGCTGTGCGAGTCACACCAAAATGGCTGCCACAAGGTGATTAATGGCAATGGTAGAGAATACTAGCCATTTCCTCCTCCGGAACACATCTCCGAATCACCTGATCAATACATTTCTTGAATAGCAATGGCTCATCCCATAGATAATACTTAGCATAAAAAAAAAATTTCTTCCTTTGGGCTCCCATCAACTCAGGTGGTAACATGTCACATGCAAGATAATTAACAATGTCCGCATACCACGGAAGTGCATTTTCCACTGAAAATAGTTGTTCGTCAGGGAACACTTTCGTGATACTAGACTCCTCACCAATGTCTTCTTGAATCAATCTCGACAAATGGTCGGCAACAACGTTCTCACTCTCCTTTTTGTCCCTGATTTTCGCATTAAATTCTTGCAATAGAAGAATCCACCTTATCAATCTCTGCTTGGCATCTTTCTTTGAAAATAAGTACCGGATAGCCGCGTGATCCATGTAGACCATTACTTTTGACCCAATGATATAAGACCGGAACTTATCACAAGCAAAGACCACCTCTAGCATTTCTTTCTCAGTCATGGTGTAATTCTCCTAGGCATCATTCAATGTCTTACTTGCATAATAGATGGATCAGAAGATCTTCTCCTTCTGTTGGCCTAACACTGTGCCAACGACATAGTTACTCGCATCGTACATTATCTCAAATGGCATTTTCCAATCCAGAGCGACCATTATTGGAGCGGTGATCAACTTCTCCTTTATCGTCTTGAAAGCCTCCATGCAAGCCTCATTGAATTCAAATAAGGTATCTTTCTCAAAAAGGTGACATAACGGCTTTACCGTCTTCGAGAAGTCCGTAATAAAGTGCCAGTAAAAGTCGACATGCCCCAAGAAACTTCGAACTCCTTTCACATTAATCGGTGGCAGAAGCTTCTCAATCGTTTCTATCTTTGCTCGGTCCACCTCAAGCCCCTTGGAAGAGACTCGATGACCTAAGACGATCCCCTCTTTAACCATAAAATGTCACTTCTCCCAATTTAGAACCAAATTCTTCTCCTCACATTGGTCAAGAACAAGCGCCAGATTGTAGAGACAGTGATCAAAGGACGACCCAAAGACTGAGAAGTCATCCATGAAGATTTTTATTTTTTCCTCCACCATATCAGAAAATATCACCATCATACATCGTTGGAAAGTTGCCGGTGCATTGCAAAGGCCAAACGGCATACGTCGATAAGCAAACGTTCTATACGGGGATGTAAACGTAGTCTTCTCTTGGTCCTTCGGTGTAATGGCTATTTGATTGTAACCTGAATAGCCATCAAGAAAGCAATAGTACTCATATCCGGCTAATCGATCTAGCATTTGGTCAATGAAAGGAAGAGAAAAATGATTCTTCCTCGTCGCCTTATTCAATCTTCTATAATCAATGCATACACGCCATCCCGTGATGGTCCGTGTAGGAATAAGGTCGTCTTTCTCATTCTTAACCACCGTCATACCTCCTTTCTTGGGCACCACTTGCACTGGGCTAACCCACTCACTATCGGATATAGCATATATAATTCCAGTATTCAAAAGCTTCAACACCTCCGCTCTCACCACTTCCTTCATAGCTGGATTTAGCTGCTGTTGATATTTAATGGAGGGTTTGAACTCATCCTCCATCAAAATCTTATACATACAAACCGAGGGGCTAATTCATTTTATATCCAAAATAGACCAAGAAAAAGCAGATCGGTGCCTCTTCAAGATTCTTAGCAACTTACTCTCTTTTTCTTCCGTTAGAGTTGATAAAATTATAACCGGAGCGGTCAAATTCTCTCCCAAAAAGATATACCGAAGGTGTTTCGGTAATTGCTTGAGTAATAACCCACCGTGAGGCGGATTTGATTCCTCGGGAGAGTTTTCAACTTATTTAATCTTCATCACATGAATAGGATCTTCTACGTCTTTAGATTGAGCATCCAAAGTCAGCACGTAGTACACAACCTCAAGTTTCGTGGTAGAGCCTTTTTCACCAAGATCCCCCATAGATAAGGAATTGGTGAGTGTATGCTCTTATGAATCCATCTCCATAGTTGCAAGAAAGAACTCCCTCACGTAAGAGTCCACAACATCAACTCGATTACAATTGAGAGGTTCATCCGAAAAGTTCATAGTTCTAAAGATGTTGAACCTTATCTCTTCATCATTGACTCTCAATGTTAGATTTCCATTATGCACATCAATCAAGGCCTTTCCCGTTACAAGGAAAGGTCTTCCCAGGATGATCGAGATTTCTCTATCTTCTTCCATTTCAAGCACAACGAAATTCACTGGAAATATGAATTTATCTACCTCTACTAGCACATCCTCAATGATACATTTCGGATAGGTTAATGAACGATCTGCCATTTGAAGAGAGATCATTATCGGCTTTGCACTTCCAAGTCCTAACTTCCGATAAATGGAAGAAGGCATCAAATTAATACTCGCCCCAAGATCACAAAGCGCCTTATCAAAATGAGATTTCCCGATAGTACACGGAATTGTGAAACTACCGGGATCCTTCAATTTGGTAGGTAACTTTCTTTGTAGTATTGCACTACACTCCTCAGTTAGCTTCACCGTTTCATAATCCTCCAACTTCCTCTTCTTTGTCATTATGTCCTTCAAGAACTTGCCATAGTTGGGCATTTTTTTCCAATGCATCCACAAATGGTATGTTGATGTGGATTTTCTTGAAGATTTCAAGAAATTTCTCAAATTGGGCATCCAACTTCCTCTTTTGGAACCTTTGAGGATATGGTAATGGAGTTGCTAGAATCGGTGGATTCTCTGAAAATATTACTCGGCCCGGTATCACTCTTATATGCTATGCGACGCAAGCATGTAATTTTTTTTTTTGGGGGGGGGATATGAAGGATGAAAAATTTTTGATGTAAAAAGGGACAAAAATTCTTTTTGTGTACAAATTGTATTTTATAATGATATTAATGTGAATTTTTTTTTAAAAAATTTTGAAATTCTTTTTGTTATGCATGTGTAATGTTTAGCTATGCATGTGTAAGAATCATTAGTATAAGTAATGTTAGTTTGTAGAATTAGAGTAGATTTGTAAATGAATATAGTTGTACGTGCATGCTGAGTTTTTGAGTTTGTCCGAACCATGTCCCGATGATGAAAAATACCCCCTAAATTGGATTTTGAGGTCGGGTGTAATGCCATTCACATGTGTTTTGTGTGCTTAGCATGTTGATTAGGTGAAAATTATTTTGATCCTAAATTGCACGATCGCATAAACTCATTGTATAACTAGTTGAACGATTTGACGTCGATTATTCAGTAATAAGTTCATGATAGAAATGAGGAATTTAGAACTTGACTGGGGGAGGCTTGAGGCAAAATTATAGGTAAGGTAATTCCGGAGGCATGATATAGGCCTTCATTTTC
This sequence comes from Eucommia ulmoides, assembly GCA_016647705.1. Classification (NCBI taxonomy): domain Eukaryota; kingdom Viridiplantae; phylum Streptophyta; class Magnoliopsida; order Garryales; family Eucommiaceae; genus Eucommia; species Eucommia ulmoides. The sequence goes on along the minus strand of CM028325.1, from coordinate 26,032,370 downwards.
ATCGCTTGAACTGTTTGAAACTAACTTGAAAAGTTATTCCCTCATTCTCCTGTCGAAGCCATAAAATATTTTGTTTTCTGAACTTGTTTCTATACTTTAACCAAGCAAATCTTTCAGAACCATTGTCGCTAGGAATAAAAGTGAAAATTGAGTGAAAACAAGTAGTATTAGATTATGCTAACTTGAAGCGGGCAATCGGGATTTCAGTTTAAAATACTTTTGGTAAAGTATAAGAGTATTCACTTGTTAATCCTTTAGTTTTATTAACATGCCCCTAAAATTGTATAAATTTGAATAAGTTTGGGGGTATGTGACTTGAAAAATTAAAAAAAAACACTATGTGAATATAGTGTTTAATTTCGGTTGTTGTGACAAGTGAATATAAGTTTACTAAATCTTGTTGAGGGTAATATCTTCAAAGATAAGGGGGTTATGAGAGAGATGTAGCGACAAGCGTTTGTACCTCGGGTGTCGTTATAATTATAACGAGTTTCTATTTCTACGATACCCTTGGCCGTTCTCCAAAGCCAAACCAAGCCCTATTGACCTCGGTGAATATCCGAACCTACATTAGTGGATAGTTGAGCCCAGTCAAGCATATGACTTTCCTGAATGTTTTAACAAGTTTAAGTCATGACCTTATTCATTGAATAATCCAATCCGGTGTTTGATTAGTTATATATCCAAGTTCTCACACACATACATTTCAATAGGATCTAAAATGATTTGAACTGATATTGAGTGTTGAAATTCTGGAACACCACGTGGTGTGTGTTATTCCTTAACCGGATCTGATTACGAGTTGTTGAGGGAAGAATAGCATGGTTTCTTTGACTCAACTTAAATCTCACAGGTGTGTACTTCTTATTTGTTAATAATTACACATTTGTAGTTTAGAATGTAGCTAATTAGTGTAGTTAGTGTTATTTAGCATTAGGGTGTTTTACTCGAGGACTATCAAAATTTCAAGTTTGGGGGTATTTGATAGGTGTAAAATACCTATCTAATTCTAAACCGAATTTGCCAGTTTTCGAGTATTTTATTGTAGTTTGAATACCTTTTTAGCTATTTTTATTAGTCGGAAGAAGGGACGTCAACAATTGGCAAACCGAGTGAAATGGTGGAGAAAAGGGTAGCAAAAAAGATGAAAAAAGAAGGTTTCAAAGAACAGTGCAAATCCGCCTAGGCGAAGTTTCTATCGCTTAGGAGAAAATCCGTCAGAAGGTTGCAAGGGCTGAAGTATTGAATCCGCCTAGGCGAAGTTTCCACTGCCTAGGCAAAAATCCATCAGAACGCTAGAAGTGCTGAACTGCTGGAAGAGCTACACTGTTGTAAATCTGCTTAGGCGAAGTAGCTACCGCTTAGGCGGAAATCCGTCAGAAAGAATAGGGGCCCAAGAAGTTAGTCCTCCGCCTAGGCGAAGAAACCATCACCTAGGTAGAATTCTAACCGACTTAACCTCTGCCTAGGCGGAGATTCTACCGCTTAGGCGGAATCCACAGAACAGCCCAAAATATCTGTTTAGATATTTTTGAACCCCTAGGCCTATATATACCCCTTTCCCACGTCTGAAACCGGGAGTTGACAAACCCTAACCCTAATAGAAAGCTCTTAAGCTATATTTTGAAGATCAAGAAGGAGGTTCATCATTCGGACAAAGAAGAATCACTTGTGGATTGATCATTAGCGACAGTGAATCGTTTCACTTTCAGATTTGATCGTTTCTCTCTTGTTTTTATCCCCTTTCACGTCTTCACTCGGCTTCTCATTTCCTTCATCAATTTTTTGCTTCAACTTCCTCCTCCGCACTAGTTCTTGGTTCATCATCCAGAAACTCATGACTTACTCCCGGCTCGGTTTCCATAGGCCTTCTCACTTCCATGTCTGTTCTTCTCCTCAACTTAATCTCCTTACATTCCCGAGGGTTGGTTTCCGTATTGTTTGGAAACTTTCCCTTTTGTTGTTCTTGAATGGCCCTAGCAAGCTGCGCGATTTGAATCTCAAGAGCCTTCACCGTGGCATTAGTATTTGTACAAGTGGTATCAATAGAGTCCAGCCGTGTTTCATGTTTGTTCAGTCGATTATGCGTCTCACGCATCATAGTTTGTGTCTCCTTCATAAATGAACTCAAAACCTCATCCAAATTTGACTTCGGATTGTGCATTGGTGGTTGTTGCATTGAACGATTGGATTGCATTGGATATCCCGAAGCTTGATTTCCATACCCCCGGAGGTGGCCGCAAAGCGTTCTGATTATTCGCATATGAGAAGTTCTCATGTTTACGAAGTCTAGGATTGTAATGAGTCGGAATGTTGGTAGCTGGTCTAAAAGTGTAGGCACGGTTGTTCAGAAAATGGCATTCCTCGAACTCGTTATCCAATCCGGATTGAGAACTACTTGCCGTTATCTCATCCCCTTGACTCGACAAAGCTCATTTTGTAGATAAGGCGACCAATTGATCTGAGAGCTTGGACACTTGGGCAGATAACGTTGAAATATGGTCTAATTCTTGGATAGAAGTGACCCGTCTTCCCGTGTTCCTCTCATTTGGCCATTGATAGTTATTAGCCGCCATTTCTTCCAATAATGTATTTGCTTCGGTAGGGGTTTTAGATAACAACGATCCCCCTGAGACTGCATCGACTATCATTCTTGTCTGGCCGTCCCACCCGTTATAAAACAATTAGGTTTGAAATCAATCTTGATAACCGTGTTGGGGGCACCTTCTCAATAAGTCCTTAAACTTCTCCCATACCTCAAATAACGGCTCGAAATCTCTCTGGTGAAACTGCGCAATCTCGCCTCAGAGTTGAGAAATCTTCGAGGGTGGAAAGAACTCAGTGAGGAACCTTTGTGCAATGTCCTCCCAAGTGTTAATGCTCCCCGGTTGAATCGATTGAAACCATCCTCTTGCTTTGTCTCGTAAGGAGAATGAAAATAACCTCAACCTTATAACATCTTCGGCAACTTCGTTAATCTTGACGGTGTCACAGATCTCAAGAAAGGTTGCTAAATGTACGTTGGGGTCTTCACGAAGGTTCCCGCCATAATGGTTTTGCTGAACCATGTTGATCAGGGCGGGCTTCAATTCGAAGTTATTAGCTTGGGTCGGTTGCCTCTAGATCCCTGAATAATTGTTCAACATGAGTGGCCGATAATAGTCCCGAAGGACTTGTTGGGGCCTCTCATGCTCCGGAGGCTGGAGTGCTTGCGGCTCCGGTGGTTGCGGAATATTCTCACGTCCCCGGCCATTGTTGTTGCTTTTTCTTCTTTCTGTTTAGCAATACGTTTACTCCGCCGCATGCACTGCTCAAATTCAATAGATAAATAAAATAAATAAATGAATTGAATATAATTTAAAAGCAAAAGAATTATCGTGATTAACATTCAACTACTTAATCACAATATCAACTTAATTGAAAAACACATTGCCGTCCCTGGCAACGGCGCCAAAAACTTGTACGCGCGAGGATTTACAGCCTTTTCCTCCTCGCGGTAATTGGAGTACTCGCAAGTGCACGATGTCTACTTTTAATATAATGGATCTTGTAAGATCGGATATCGTTCCACTGGGACAGACAGGTAATTCGATTAAGTATTGCGATTTCAATAATTTCATGTTATCTCGACTAATCAAATTTTGTTTGTTTCTATTTAATATACTAAGATAAACGACAACTATGAATTAGTTTTAATTACACTAATTACTTAGGCATTGATTTCTTTCACATAATGCATAATCGAAGTCATTAAGTTAGCTATAATGGTTTTCTATCTAGTCCGACAATCTCTGTATCTATAACTCCTCCGCTACTTCTCCCGAGTGTAAGACGGGGGATTACACGACTTCGTGTCAACGAGGAAGTCCCTTTCAACGCCTTAACGACACTAGGTCGCGTGAGTCTTTAGCCAACGTCATGGATTGCATACGTTCTAAAGCCCTCCTGGGTCGTTAGAACGTCACGTTGTATTTATTCTAGTCCGAATCCAGGGTTACCTCTCCCGAGTGTTAAACCCTGTATTCTCGGTTTATCAATTCAAGCATAATATCAAGAATAATGGTAAACACAATCGGATTTAGACAAACAACACATTAAAGTAACACTAATTCATTCAACTTAACAATTACATGATTTTAACTACACCTAAGTAACATTTAACTAATACTATAAGATCTTAGCCATATACCATACAAAATAAGAGGGATTCAACATTCTTAGATATGAAAAAGTGATTACAAAGATAAAAACAATAGAGAAATGATCAAATCTGGAAGTGAAATGGTTCACTCTCGCAAATGATCGATCCACAAGTGATTCTTCTTTGTTCGAATGATGAAATTCCTTCTTGATCTTCAAAATATAGCTTAAGAGCTTTCTACAAGGGTTAGGGTTTGTCAACTCCCTGTTTCAGACGTGAGAAAGGGGTATATATAGGCCTAGGAGTTCAAAAATATCTAAACAGATATTTTGGACTGTTCTGCGGATTCCGCCTAAGCGGTAGAATCTTGGCCTAGGCGGAGGTTAAGTTGGTTAGAATTTTGCCTAGGCGATGGTTTCTTCGCCTAGGCGGAGGACTAACTTTTGGGCCTCTATTCTTTCTGACGGATTTCTGCCAAGGCAATAGCTACTTCGCCTAGGCGGATTTACAGGAGTGTAGCTCTTCCAGCAGTTCAGCACTTCCAGCGTTTTGATGGATTTTCGCCTAGGTGGTGGAAACTTCGCCTAGGCAGATTCAATATTTCAGCCCTTGCAACCTTCTGATGGATTTTCGCCTAGGCGGTGGAAACTTCGCCTAGGCGGATTTGCACTGTTCTTTGAAACCTCCTTTTTTTCATCTTTTTGGCTACCCTTTTCTCCACCATTTCGCTCGGTTTGCCGATTGTTGAAGTCCTTTCTTCTGACTAATAAAAATAGCTAAAAAGGTATTCAAACTACAATAAAATACTCAAAAACTGGCAAATTCGGTTTAGAATTAGATAGATATTTTACACCTATCACCTATTTATCTTAACATCTAGCTTTCACCCCTGAAACTTCAAATCGATTACCATCAGTTTATGTTGGGTTGCAATATTCTCTTCGAATATGATCTTACAATTCTTACATATTAAGTGATCCCTCGTTCTTGTAAGGATAAAGTCTATTTGGTTATTCATCTGTCTACCCTTAAATGTGATAAGGTAATCATTTCTCTTCTTAAAACATGTATTTAGAAGAATTAAATCATACATCATAGCTGATTGCGCTGTATTTGTGCGATTTTACACCCCTAAATTTAGATTTGTTAATCGTTCGAATAGTGTAAATTATTATAATTAATGTAATTTTAGTTATTTTTTTTTATGTTTTTAAAAATAGATCAAAACAGCATTAAGTTGGGACAAATTAGATTAAAAACGAATAAACTACGGAAAATCGAATAAAAATCAAATAGACCAGAACGAATCGTCCGATCCCTTAACAATATCAAAAATTGATTTATTTTATATGGTTTTGTAGCTTTTTAAAAACCGAACAAAATGGCGTTGAGTTGGAGTGAATCGGCTAAAAAACGAGTAAACTGCGACAAGCCGAACAAATGGGACTACTACAGTACTGAACCTGCTATAGTATAGAGACAGCTACAGTATCACCGCCCAACTTGGCCACTTGCACCCCTGATATTTTGATCCCTTTATGTTTTTACCCCTCTTAATTATGCTTTTATCCATTTTACGCCCAAAATATCTAATATTTTTTGCCTATAAATAAGGGGTTTGGGATCAATGTAAGGACACACAATTTTACAAGAAAATTACCACTTTGTAAATAATTTTATTTGTTCTTCTTTTATTTTTATAATTATTGTGGAGAAGAGGAAACTTAGATTCTTAAGGGTACAAAGTGTAAAACGGTATTTTTGAGGATTGTTTCCAAGAAAACAACGCTTTATACCATGATGAGTGGCTAATTTGGTCCAATCAGGTTATAATCCTGATATTGTATTTTTGCAATTATGTAATATTATTTTTTTTTAATTTAATTTTGGATTTGTATAAACAATTATGTGACGATGAATTGTGTTCTTTATCGTCATAGTTGGATTTATTATCAAAAGAAATTTTGATACTAAATTCGATTGCTTCGTTAAATTTAGTATGTGAGATCTAAAATTAACGGTCACATAATAGTTTTCACAGAGATTTATTACTAAATTTAATGATTTACTCCTTGATTTTAATTCACCATAGATTAGATTAATGCAGGAATTAATATTGTAGATATATCATGCTTGAAGAATGATAAATCTTATTTTTCTGAGCGTTCCACCCAAAAAGTTAGGAACGCTTGTTTATACAATTCCAAGTTAACGGAAAAAAATAATAATATAAAAACGACATAATCTTCGAAATACAAAACTCACAATTCCTAACTTGATTCCATAGTTTTTTTGTATTAAGATTGAGGATGAAACCATATGTAGTTTACTGAATTTTATGTTGTGTTGGTTCCAAACAAATTGTAATTCAACTTTTACGGTTTTTTCAATTAAATAAATGATTTTATTATTTATATCATGTATCATTGATTGTTATGAATTATTTAATACTTGTTGATTTTGTGTTTTTCATTAAATTGTATACACATAATTCTTAAAAATTAATATTTTTTAAAGATCCAAAAAAATCAATTTGAGATTTACATCAGATGTAATTTCTAAATTCTTAAAAGGATGGTATGATTGATTACCCTATTATCACTTAAAATCTGGAGTCAACACAATAATAGAGCTAATTAATTATATATTGGTGGATTATGAAATTCTAGTATTTTTCTATCTTAAATCTAATTAAAGTAATTATGTCACAGTCTATTGAGTTTATTTATTTATTTTATTTCTTAAAAACAAAAATCATTTTCGACTAGATTATAATTAAATTAACTTGGATGGATTAAATATTTTTCTTCTGATAGCAATTCTCGTGGGATCGACCTCGTTTCTATTAATCTATGCTACATCTAATTTCTAGGTTTGCGAGTAATAAATATAAATTTTAAAACGAGACAGAACACAATTTTTGTCCACAACAAGTTTTTGGCATCGTTGTTGGGGATTGCAACAATTTTTTTTTTTTTTTTTAATTCTTCTACAAGTTGTTTATTATTATTATTATTATTACTACTACTACTACTACTACTACTACTATTATTATTATTATTATTATTATTATTTCTGTTGGAGAGGAAGGTTAAAATTATTACTCTTTAATTTTTTGTCTTTAATTTCTATTGGACAGGAAGGTTAAAACCCCTACTCTTTAAGTTTTTTGTCTTTAAGTTCTGTTGGACAAGAAGGTTAAAACCCCTACTTTTTTATAATCATCTTTAATTTTTGCTGGATGATAGGTGTATTTTGTCTATATATTCCCAAGCCGATTTTGATAGTTTTCGAGTATTTTTATAGCGTTTTATTATATTTTAGCACGTTTTTATTGGCGTATTTTGTCTATATATTTTCAAGTCGATTTTGGTAGTTTTTGAGTATTTTTATAGCGTTTTATTATTTTTTAATATGTTTTCATTTATTTTGTTATAAACTAGGTATTTGGGGGTGAAAAGGGACTAAAACGATCTATAAACGAGTAAGTCGATGGAAGAACGGTAGAGAAAAAGAACAAAAAGATCAAATTTTGAACTTGCATCCACCGTTGCAGCGTTGAAACCACCGCTGCAGCGGTAAAAATACAGAGAGTTTGTTGAAGCTTCACTGCTACAGAGGTAGTTTCACCGCTGCAGCGGTCAAAGTGGATAGAGCTCCACCGCTGCAGCGGTCAGTGCCAGATTTTTTAGGATATTTTGAGATATTTTGAATCCAATAAATATCGTCCCTCTTCTCCCCTAACGAATAGGAGATGTTTTTTGGGAGTCTTGAGAGCTCTAAGGCCATTCAACCAATAGAAGATCACAATGCGAAGAAGGAGGAAGCGTTCTCTAAGCGATTTTAGCGTCGGATCTTCTGATAATGGCTAGTCTCCTCATTTCTCTCTTAGTTTAGTTGAATGTTTTAAATATGTTTAGCTTATTTCTAGTTGTATATAGGGCTACGGCCATGTGTAGCTAAACATATATTGTCTAGGGCTTGATGTACTTTACGAAAACGTTGTTTATATAAATTTTATGTTTCGTTAATGGTTGTTCGTGTTTATCCGATTATGTTTATCGTTATTCTACGTTTATATGTTTGTTTAGATATATTGAGAAATCGGGGTTTGACACTCGGAAGAGGTAACCTTGGATTTGAACTATGGTTTAAATACAACACGACAATCTAATAACTCTGGAAGGAGTTAGAAAGTGTGCAATCCATGACGTTGGGGCGACACTCATGTGACCAAGTGTCATATAGACGCTCGAGGGAGAATTCGACGTTGACGCGAAGTCATATATTCATTCACTTTACACTCGAGGGAGGTAGTGAATGAACTTTTGATACTGAGATTGTCGGATAGGATGAACGTCGTTAATGTAAACTAGATTGAAACAAACACGTTTAAGTGAACGAAATTAATCACTAGACAATAATTTTCCATAAACATCATACTACTATATTTGTATATTAGATTAATTAACTTAGTTTAATATAATTTTATTATAAAAAATTACATTTTTATCGCCTAGATAAAGTTAGTTTATGATAATTGTGGTACTCAATGACCGTCTAATCCAATTCCCATGGATACAACAATCCTAACTCTTCCAAGTTATACTAAAACTTGACCCGTACACTTGCGGTGAAAGTAGCGACGTATTTACGCGCTATTACTGGACAAGAGGTTAAAACCCCTACTCTTTAATATATTGTATTTAATTTTTGCTGGATAGGAGGTTAGAACCCCTACTCTTTAATTTATTGTCTTTAATTTCTGCTGGACAGGAGATTAAAACCCATACTCTTAAATTTATTATCTTTAATTTCTGTTGGACAGGAAGGTTAAATCTCCTACTCTTTATTTTATTTTTATTTTCTATTGAGAATCGGCAGGCTGAGCCACTATCCTCTTTTGTTTATATAATTTTGATTTTAATTGCATAAAAAAAAAAAAAAAAAAAAATTGGACTAAGGACAATAGATGCTGAATAAATGAGATTAACCATTTTGATTGAGAAATTAGAACACTCGAATTTCCAAAGCCGCAACTCGATCCATATCTATGTACTATATGTCAAAATCCTGCTCATCTCATCGATTAATGTCGTTAAAAATTTTCAAGCCTCACATGTTTCTATAATAGTGTTTATCTCGATCCATACTATTCATCGATTGAGTATAATCAGTATTTAAACAATTATGGATGGAATCAACATTATTATAGTGAACATTTAGGGACACACTTTGACGATCAATCCTATAACCAATCCCAAAGCCAACCATTGTTTCCTCAACAAGCTAGGAATGCTAAACCCACCATAATTCAACAAATCCTAAAACTATTGGAGGAGAAAAAATCCTTAGCAAAATGCTGCCAAGCCTTAGCAGAACAATGCCAAACCTTAGAAGAGAACCACCAGCCATTAGTAAAGCAAGACGAGATCTCACAAAAGGCAAAACCAAATCTTAGAAAGGCGAGCTCAATCTTTGAAAGAGAAATATGGGGAGATAGACTGGGATAAAGCCCAAGTTAGCGCGAATCATTGAATTTTTAAAAGAAAATGCGAAGAGTAATCTTGGGTTTGATAATTAGGAAGGTAAGGAAATTGGTGAGGAATATCAACGATTTGATCCTGAGCTTGAGTCGTGTTTGGCTCAACCATCACTGTTAGCTGAGTAGAATACCCAAGAGAGGGGGTGAATTGAGTAATTAAAAAATTATCAGAATAAAATTCAATAAATCCAATAATTAATTTTAATCCTAAATTAGTTATTATCTTTATATCACAACGGAATAATAAAATCAACTAAGTGCACACCCAAATAGCAAAAATAATAAAGTAAATATAGCAACACACCAAAGATTTATACTGGTTCATCAAGCTACTCTTGGCTACTCCAGTCCCTCGAGTTCTATGGAGGTTGCACCCACTAAAATCAAGATCCCTTTAAAGGTAGGAACCAAACCCTCACATCGATTCTTTTACAGGTTCAGAATCAACCTTTACAATATCTTTTTCCCAAGCTAAGGAAGAACCTCTACTTTTTACAGGCTATAATTCTTCTTAACATTAAGGCTCAAGAATCAAAACCTCACAAAATACTCCAACTATCATTTTTCCAAGTAAGGATGAAATCTTTACAAATAACTCAAATCGCAATTCTATCCAAGAAGAATCACTACCTCAATCTCTTTACAGAAAGAGACTGAAACTCAGCTACCCTTGATAAAATGCCCCCAACAGTATTTAACCCGTCACACTACTCACAAAAAATGATAAGCAAGAAATCTCACTCAGAGTTTCTACCACCCCAGATAAATAATAACTCAATTAATATCCCAATTTAGTAATAGAAAAACGTGAGATAGAAAAAATTGATTTTGACTAAGATATGGGTAGCAAATTGGAGCACGTAATCAGATTCAAGAAATTGTTTGTAAAAATATTTTCTTCAAAATCAGAAATAATTTCTAAGATCAATTTCCCAACAATAATCAAATAATGTAATGAAAGAATATAATTAAAAAGATCTCACCCGGAATCCATAGAAAGAATGATTAGAACGATGTAACTTCAAATCTGGTAATAACAAAGAATAATAGCAATTGATCTTCAAGATCGTCTCTCAGAAAAGATCACAATATCTTAATATAATAACTCTTAGAACAACTCTCTTCATATTGATTGATTCTCTCTCGTTAATGATATAAGAAATTCATAGGTCTTTATATAGGAATATGAAATCAGCCTTCTAATGGTTAGTTTATATGTGTCATGACAATTAATAACATTTATAGACTCCTTATATCATAATGACTTTATTTAGGTTCAATTTCACTTAAAAATAGCTTTCAAATCTCTCAATTAAAATCCCAAATATTTCTTAATCTCAATTAATTAGAATAGAATCAATTTAAAATACCAAATTGAGAAACATTAACATTTAATGAACCATATTAATAGAATTTAATTAATATGTGAACCATATCTTAAATATAGAAAATATCCCCGAAATCTCTCTCAAATCCCAACAAAAAATGGCTACTTTTGAATATAATCTCGGATAGAACAGTATCCTGAAACAACGCGTCTGGTCGACCGACCAGTCAACTGGTAGGTTCAGGTTGTAGCCAAGGCGTTTATCGGTCGACCTATAGATTTAGAGAGCTTGCTTTTCCTTCACCGGTCGACCTGTCGGTCAACATGTAGATTCAGAGAGTTCAGCCCTCTTGGCCAGTCGATCTGTCAGCCGACTTAGAGATACATGATCTTTCAGCTGCTTGGTCTGGTTGACTTATGAGTTGACTGATGTCTTCTGGATCTCTTCTTTGAACATGTTTTTAACTTATTTTCTTTTACGTTTTCGCTTCTTTAACCATTTTCTCATCTAAATTAGCTTCACTAATATTCTTATATTCCATTTTAGTCATTTAAAATTATTTCTTTTCAAATCATATAGGAGCAAATAATTTCACTTAATCAAAACACACATAAATAATAAAATACATTTTGTACCATGTGTGTGTTTCTAATTGGGATATTAAGAGTTAAGATTTACCTGGGTTGTTTTCCCTAATTTCTTTAAACTCTTAATTCTTCAATATCTGCAACTTCATCGTTTAGCATCCATTTAATTTGTCACATTCCTTACTGGAACTTTAAATCACTGAAACAGTCAATTAAGATATTAGTTCCACCAAACTATCAATACTTAATTGTTCATCAAAATCTTAGGATCAACAATTACCATTGAGTAAGGCAAAGAAAATAGTCATATACGAAAGTGACGATGAGTGGATGAAGTTTGAAACTAAAAATACGTACATGCAATAGGTTAGGGTAGAAAATCATAAGGAAGATGAGATCCAACCACCAGTGATATATCTAGATAATCTTCCTTTGATTAAATCATCCATTATTCCTATACTATCGCATCCCAAAATCACAATATATCTTTTTGATGCAGTGGACCAATTGTCAACCCAAAATAATTCATGTCCAATTCAATGCGTTGACTACACACAACTTCTATTTAGAGTCTTAATAAAAAGACTACCAAGTAAGACCCACAGAAAAGAAATGTTATTTGATCCTGGAAAGAAGTTGAGGAATTTTATTGTCTCCTATGACAAATTTCTCATCGACTGGAGAGTAACTCAATAAAATATGAGGAGTGGACTACTCCACTACAGCTACTGGAGTTAAAACACTCATCGTCTGGCTAAAGACGTTAAAATTTAGTGCTGAGTAGGAGGCAACCCAATGTTGCTTTAGATTTTAGTTTTTGCTTTTATATATTTAATTTTATGATTTTTCTTTAGTGATGTGACATACATGTTTACAATTATTTAGTCAGACTATACAGATCAGTTACACCAGGTAATATCTTTCCTTACCAATTAATTTCATATTTTTCTCATTGAGGACACTGCGTGATTTAGGTTTGGGGGGGGGTAAATGATTGTATTACTTATTGTTGATCCCGATGTTTTGATGGACAATTAAAGGTTGATATTTTTGGTAGAACTAATGTGTTTGTTGAGTGTTTCAGTATAAAAAGTTCCATTAAAGATCAAATCATGAAGTAATTATTTAAGATGCAGATATAGACATTAAAGAGATGAAGAGTATTGAAGATTCTAAAGAAATTAGGTGAAAACAACTCAAATATCTTTTACTTTTAATGTATCCCGATTAGGATCACACATGATACAAATTAATGAGTTATATTTATGTGTGTTTAATTTGATAAAATTAAGATCCTAATTGGTGTTTAATTATTTACTCCAATGTGAAATTGAAAAATGAAAATTGACCTAAGTAAGATTAGTGTTTAAAATTGAATATTAGTGTCAATTGAGTTAACCATGAAAATAAATTGGCTAATGGGATTAAAACGATAAAGTTTGGAGTTGAAATAATTTGAAAAGTGAGTGTTCCAGCAATAATCGATCTATCGACGGGTGAAGGTTCGGTTAACCGATGGGTGAAGGCTAGAAATATAGAAGTCTCTAAATCGATCGATCAACCAACCATGGGAGATCAGTCAACCGATTGCCCGAAGTAAAACTCTTTGTATAGATCGGTCAACTAACCGTAGGGGATCAGTCAACTGACAAAGGCTTAAAATTGGCCTAGAAATACAACCTGCATTGATCGGTCAACTGACCAAGGATGGGTCAGTCAATTGAATGCCTTAAGGGATAAAAAAGCTTAACAATCTGTATTAATCGGTTAATCGATGGGCTGATGATCGGTCAACCGACTGTCTTATTAGAATTTCGAGATTTTTAAGGATCAACTCAAATACTAGCCGTTAACTGGCCGTTTTTGGTATATTTGATTAAGATATTCTTGGGATTTGAATATATTTAAGATATATCACATTTATTTTGATATTCATATAGATATGATATATAAAATTGAAGTGTCTTTCAATTTCGTTAATTTAATTCTTTCTATCTATGAGATTTGAAATTGAGAAATAATTTGTGGATTTAATCGAAAGTTTTAAAATTTATATTTGAGTAAATTATACCAGTAATGAATGGTTATGATATATGAGGTCTATAGATGTATTTAAATGTCATATCCTGAGGAAATTAACTGTTAGAAGGGTTGTTTCAAATAAATTTAAATAAACTTGCGAATTTCATATCATTAGAACACATCAATCAAGAACTATAAAAGTTCATGAGCTTTCTAAGAGTTATTATTCTAAGATACATTGGAGAGATATATTGAGAGATTATCGTGTGAGAAGTTCTTGAGAAAAAACGCTATTGAGTTGGCGTCACTGATTTGTGCTTTCTTGCTATTCTGATTTCAATATTTCGGTGTTTTCCTGGTGAGATATTTCCAAGCTATCATTCTTTATTGTGAAATCATATTACTATATTTTCTTGGTTGATAAGGTCGTATTAAATTTTTTTTTGAACTTTAAGAGCATAATTTGTTTTCTTAAAATGATTTTTGTAATTATTTGATTACGTGCTTTATTTTGTTCTACCCACACATATTATAATAAAATATTGAATTCTTCACTTAATTTCTATCACTTAGTAATTATTAGGACATTAATTGAATTTAATTGGTTTGAGGTAGTAGAAGTTTCGAGTGAAAAGAAACTTAGTGAGTTTTTGTAATTGGTGAGTTTGTGCGGATTGGATACGGTTGGTATTGTATCTAATGGTAGCTTGGGTTTCAATCATTTTTGGAAAAAAGATTGAAGTTTGATCTTTGACTAGTGGATAAAAAAGTTAGGTAATTCTTTTCCCTTGAAAAAAAATTACGTGTGAATTCTTCCTAAATAGAGTTCATTTTTGAGTGAATTGTAACGATTCCATCCTTATCAGTGAAAATGATACTTAGATTATTTGTGATATTTGATTCTTAGCATGGTAAAAAGATTATGTTATGATTTTTCCTGTAATAAAATTAGGTTAGTCTTTTGTCTGCAAAAAGATAAGGTTTTTCTTTAGCCTGTGAAAAGGGAATTATAAAGGTTGATTTTGAGTCTGTGAAAAAAATCGTTGCGAGAGTTTGGTTTCTATAGTTAAAGGAATCTTGGATTTTTAGTGGGTGTAAATCTTCATGGAACTCAGGGGACTGGATTAGCCAAGGTTAGCTAGATGAACCAAGATATATCTTGGTGTGTTCCATTGATTTACTTTATTTATATTTTGTTATTTAGGTGTGCACCTAGATTTGAACACTTATCTGTTGCGAAACAAGATAATAATTGATTTAAGATAAACTTGATTATTTGATTAATTAAGTGTTTTAAATTATTTAAAATTTTATAACTACCCAATTCACCCTCGTCTTGGGTAGCTCACTGGGCCAAGCTACCCGATAGGCACATTAGGTGAGGGGCAGTCTATGCACTGTCTACCTTT
The DNA here is from genome assembly GCA_016647705.1 of Eucommia ulmoides. NCBI lineage: Eukaryota > Viridiplantae > Streptophyta > Magnoliopsida > Garryales > Eucommiaceae > Eucommia > Eucommia ulmoides. Next base: position 26,017,338 of record CM028325.1, on the reverse strand, counting down.
ATTTATAGGTAAAAATTATACATTCTAGAAGGACAAAATGATTGCATTCCTTCAGGCCACAAATTATGATGCGTGGCTAGCTATTGAGGATAGTCTATTTGATCTTATGGAAAATAGAGTTGCCAAGAAAAAGGAACATCTGACCACTTCTGACAAACAAAAACTTTCTATTAACTCTCAAATTATTAATATTTTATTTTTGTTCTTTAGATGCTAATGAATATTCCAAGGTCTCAAGTTGTGCATCGGCAAAAGAAACGTAAGACAAATTGCAAATCACCCACGAAGGGACTAGTTAGGTGAAATAGTTAAACATCAATGCCTTAATACATCAATTCGAACTATTTAGAATGGGTAAAGCATAATCGATTCAAGAGATGTACACTATATTTAACAATATCTACAACCATCTGAATCAACTCGGAAAACCCTACATTACGGAGGATAAAGTTCGAAAAATCTTGCGATCATTAAGCAAAGTGTGGGAGTCGAAGGTGACTACAATTGATGAAGCAAAAGATCTTGCAAAGTATGAAATTGATGACCTCATCGAAAACCTAATGACACATAAGATAGCTATTCGAGGATATGAGGATGATACAGGGAATATAAAAAAGAAGTCATTGGCATTGAAAGCTCAGAAAAAGAAGGAAGATGATGACAGTGATGATGTGAGTCTTGACAGTGAGTAAGAAAAAGATATGTCGCTTCTCATGAAGAATTTCAAAAGGATGACTCAACGAGCATTCCAGGGAAAGACGAATTTCAACATGACAAATGTGGAGTGTTACAACTGTTACAAAACTGGACACTTCCAAACCGATTGCCCCGAATCAAAGAAAGATAAGGAAAAATAGAAGAAAATAAAAGAGAAGAAGAAAGGAAAGAAGAGTAGGAAGAAGTCAATAAAAGCTACCTGAGATGATTCTGAATCGAGTAGTTCAAAAAAATCAGGAAGTGAAGGATTATCCATGCTTGCTTTAATGGCCACTGGAGATGAGGTACCAAAATGTTCTATTTCTTATCCTTTACTTTTTGATGATTTATTTGACATTTATCAAAAACGACTCATAATTATAAAAATCCAGTGTTCTAAAATTAATGCTATTCAAAATATAATTAATACATTAAACAAGTAAGTGATGGATTATGAATCTGAAAATATTAAATTGAAATCCAAGATGTCGGAATTACATTCAATAGTTCTCAAATTCACCGGTAATGAGAATAATTTGAAAATGTTTTTGGGAAGTTCACACGGTATCTTTGATAAAGTAGGTATTGGATTTTAGAAAAATCTTAAACAAAAATATTTTCATAATATTTTTTCTTCTGAAACTAGAGATCTTGTTAGATGCTTTAAATGTAATGTTGTAGGTGCATACTATTCGTAGATATTTTTCTAAAATATCTAACTACAGACAAGTTTGGGTTCCAAAAGGAATTAAAATTGTCCCGACTAACAAGATCGGACCACCATAGATTGTGTTGATCCTAAGATTTTGATGAACAATTAAATGTTGATGTTTTTGGTAGAACTAATGGTTTAATTGAGTGCTTCAATTTATTAGTTCCAATGATGAAGATATGATGACAAGTAATAAATGAATGTTAAAAGATGATGACAAAGATAATGAAGGATTAAGAGGTTGAAGAATTTGAAAAACATAGGGAAATTAGCTCAGGTTAAATTTCAACTCTTAATATCCCAATTAGGATCATATACGACACAAAAAGTTTTTTAAAAGTTTATGTGTGTTTTTATAGGATCCTAATTAGTGAAATTATTTGCTCCTATGTGATCTTGAAAAAGCAGTAAAGATAATCGAATAAAATGGAATTTAAGAATATAGTGGAGCTAACCAAAAAAAGAAATAGGTTGAAGGGCTGAAAACCTCGAAGTAAATGAATTAAAATCAAATTTGGAGAAGTTTTCCAACATTAGTCAGTCGACTGATAAGTCGACTTGTGCTTAAATAGTGAACTCTATGAATTGATCAGTTAACAAGGAGGTTGACCTATGACCAGAAGTGAAACTCTCTAAATCTCTAGGTCAACAGATAGGTTGACCGATGAGCGATGAATTTTTGGCTTGGCTACATCCTAAATCGAGTGGTCCACAGCTTCGTGTTGGTCGGTCGACTGATCAGTCTGTTTCAGGATTTGTGGGATTTCGTATTCTGATTTGAATAATAGCCATTATTAGCTGTTTTATGGTTAAGATTCACGAGATGTATTAGGGATATAATATGTTTTAAGTTAATTAAATGATATTAAAATATCCCTATAGATATGGTTCAATTATTTTTGATGTTTCTCAATTTGGTATGTATAATTCTTTCAATTCTATTCAATTGAGTTTGAGAAAAAGTTTGAGGGATTTAATTAAAAGTTTTAAAAGATATTTTTGAGTGAATTATATCTGAGATGAGTCATAATAATATAAGAGGTCTATAAGAGTAATTAAATGTCATAACAAGTGGGCACTAGCCATTGGAGAACTTATTTTATTCTCTTTTAAATAGACCTGTGTTTTTCACTTCTAAGAGAGATGGGAGATAAATCATTCTAAGCTATTCAGCTCTTGTGCTTTCTAAGAGTTATCATACTGAGAGTTTTCTAAGAATTGTCTTGAAAATCATTCTTGAGATATTGAAGAAAATTATTGTTAATCACCGATTTGAAGTTGTATTGCTAATCATTATTTATTCGGTAGAATCCTGGTGAGATCATTCCAAATTACTTGTTATTAATTGTTGCTTGATTATATTATTTATTATTTGGAATTTGATATTTGAAATTATTTTTCAGATTTTTTATTGAAAAATATTTTTGAAACAATTTCTTGAGAAATTTGATAATGTGCTCAATTACGTGTTACCCAATTTTTGTTTAAAATCAGATTTTGAAAATCTCACTTTTCTATCACAAGTGTTGGGAAATTAATTGAGTTCTAATTTATCTAGGGTGGTAGAAGCTCCAAGTGGAAAAATCACTTATCAATTTGTCATTCGTAAGTTGAGTGACGGATTGGATACTATTAGGAATATCTAATCAAAGGGTAGTTGGTTTTAATATCTTCGGATAAAGAGATTGAGGTGTTAATTTTTCCTTGATTGAATTAGTGAGTGATTTGTAAAAGTTCCATTCTTACCTGGGAAAATGATACTTAGAGTGATTGCGAGGTTTTGCTTCTTGAGCCTAAGGTATAAAAAGAATTAGGTCATGATTCTTTCTGTAATACAATTAGGTTATTCTTGAACCTGAAAAAAGAAGAGTTTATTCTTGAGCCTATAAAAAGTAGATGTTATCCCTGAGTCTGGAAAAAGAAATTTGTAAAGGTTGATTCTAAGCTTGTGAAAAGAATCATTCTAAGAGTTTGGTTCCTACCTTTAAAGAAATTTTGAGTTTAGTGGGTGCGACTCTTCGTGGGGCTCGGAGGACTGGATTAGCCAAGAGTAGCTTAGTGAACCAATATAAATTTCTGGTGTGCTGCTATCTTTACATTATTTATTTTTATTGATTGATGTGCACCTAGTTGATAATATATTTCCGCTACGATATAAAGAGAGAATAATTAATTTAGGATAAAATTAATTATTTGAATTTTTGAAGTGCTTTCTTTGATAATTTTAATACTACCCAATTCACCCTTTTTTTGGGTAGCTCATTGGGCCAATAGATTAGTTACCACTTAGGAACTATTTGATGTGCTCCTTGCAGGTTATTTTGAAAGCATCGATAGGTAAGGACAAATGGTTCTTGGATAGTGGTTGTTCTCGGCACATAAAGGTAGATAAATCAAAATTTACATCTTTGACACCTAAAGATGGAGGTTGTTGATCCTAAGATTTTGATGAGTAATTAAGTATTGATATTTTGGTGGAACTAATGTTTTAATTGAGTATTTTAGTGATTTAAAATTCCAGTGATGAAGATGCAAATTAAATGGATGCTAAACGATGATGTTGAAGATATTGAAGAATTAAGAGTTTGAAGAAATTAATAAAAACAACCCAGGTAAATGTTAACTTTTAATATCCCAATTAGAAACACACACACAACATAAAAAGTATTTATTATTTTTGTGTGTTTTGATTAAATGCCATTATTTTCTCCAATATGTGATTTGAAAATAAATATGCTTAAATAACTAAAATGGAATATAAAAAGATTAGTGAAACTTATTTAGAAAAGAAAATGGTTAAAGCGGTGAAAACGTAAAAACGAATAAGTTAAAAAGAAGTTCAGAATAGAGATTCAGAAGATGTAAGTCGACTGATAAGTCGACCAGATCAAGCAGCTGTAACTCCTTTTATCTTTAAGTCGTTAAGCAAGTCGACCGGCCAAGAGGAGCTAAACTATCTATATCTTTAAGTCGACCGGTGAAGGAAAAACGAACTATCTGAATCTACAAGTTGACAGACAAGTCGACTGTTGAACGCCCTTGGCTACAACCTGAATTTACCAGTCGACTGGTCGGTCGACTAGACGCGTTGTTTCAGGAAACTGTTTATTCTGAGATTATATCTAAAAATAGCCATTTTTAGTTAGGATTGGAGATAGATTTTGGGGATATTTTTGTATTTAAGGTATGCTTCACCTGAAATATAAATCCTATTGATTTGGTTCATTAATTTTTAATGTTTCTCAAATTGGTACGTAAAATTGTTTCTATTTTATCTAATTGAGTTTGAGAAATATTTGGGGAATTTAATTAAAATATTTGAAAGATGTCATTAAGTGAATTGAACCAAAATGAAGTCATTATGATATAAAGGGTCTATAAGTGCTATTAATTGTTATGATACATGTGAACTAGTCGTTAGAAGGTTGTTTTCATTCTTCCTTAAATAGACCTGCAAATTTCTTATATGAAAGAGCAAGAGAAATCATATTATATCATAAGAGTGAGCTTTTTTGAGAGTTATCTTTCTAAGAGTTTGTGAACTATTTTAAGAGTGATCTTGAGAATCAATTGCGATTAATCTTTGCTGCTACCGGATTTGAAGTTACATCGATTTATTTATTCTTTATGTGGATTCTGGGCGAGATCTTTCCAATTATATTCTATTATTGCATTACTTGTTTATATTTTGGAAATTGATCTTAGAAATTGTTTCTATTTTTTATTGAAAAAAAATATTTTACAAACAATTTATTGAATCTGATTACGTGTGCAAATATTTGCTACCCATATCTAGTTAAAATAAGATTTTCTATCTCATGTTTTTCTATCACTAGTTGGGATATTAATTGAGTTATTATTTATCTGGGGTAATAGAAGCTCTGAGTGAGATGTTTTACTTATCAATTTATATTGGTGAGTAGTGTGACGGGTTAAATACCATTGGAGGTATTTAATTAGGGGTAGTTGGTTTTCAGTCTCTTCTGGTAAAAAGATTAAGGTAGTGATTATTCCTAGATAGAATTGCGTTTTGAATGAAATTTGTAACAGTTCAATCCTTACTGGGTAAAAAGATATTTGGAGTGATTGTTGAGGTTTAGATTCTTTGGCCTTAATGTTAAAAAGAATTAGGTTATTCTTTAGCTAGTAAAAAGTAGAAGTTCTTCCTTAACCTGAAAAAATGATATTGTAAAGGTTGATTATGAGATTGAAGGACTGTACTAGTCAAGAGTAACTTGATGAACCAGGATATATCTTGGTGTGCTGTAATATTTACTTTGCTATTTTTGCTGTTTGGATGTGCACCTAGTTAATTATTTAATTCCGCTGCGATATAAAGATAATAATTAATTTAGGATTAAAATTAATTATTTGATTTATTCAAGTTTTATTCTGATAATTTTTAAATTATCCAATTCACCCATCTTCTTGGGTATTCCACTGGACCAATAATTGGCATCAAAACTAATTTAGCTCGATATTTTTAGTTAACAAAGATCACATGGTACACATAGTAGGCACACTAGCTGAGGGGCAGTCTATGCACCGACCACCCTTGTTTGCAGATGAAAGTTACTCATTTTAGAAAGATAGCATGATAACCTTTCTTCAGGTCACAAATTATGACGTGTGGCTAACAATCGAGGATGGTCCATTTATTCTAATGGAAAACGGAGTTGAGAAGAAGAATGAATAACTCACTGCTTCCGATATGCAGAAACTCTCCATTAACTCTCAAGCTATTAATATTCTCTTTTGCTCTTTAGTTGTTAATGAATATTCTAGAGATTCAGGTTGCAAATCTGCAAAGGAGATGTGGGATAAGCTACAAGTGACCCACGAAGGAACAAGTTAAGTGAAGCAGTCAAAAATCAATATTCTTAAGAGAAAATTTGAGTTGTTTAGAATGGAAGAGAATGAATCAATTCATGAGATGTACACTCGCTTCAACAACATATGCAACAATATGAGTCAACTTGAAAAACCATACTCCATGGAGGATAGAGTACGAAAGGTTTTAAGGTCCTTAACAAAAATATGGGACTCAAAGGTTACGGCAATAGAGGAAGCCAAAGATCTTGGAAAATACAATATTGATGATCTCATTAGAAATTTGATGACTTATGAATCAACGATTAAAGGTTACGAGGATAATACCGAAAATAGTAAGAAAAAATCATTGACGCTAAAAACTAAAAAAATTGAGGAAGAGTATGATAGTGGTGATGAGAGTCTCGACAGTGAGCAAGAGAAAGACGTGGCATTTCTCACGAAGAATTTTACAAGAATGACTTGTTGTATATTCTATGGGAGAAAGAACTTCAATATGAATAAAGTGGAATGTTACAACTGCCATAAGACAGGACATCTCCAAACCGAATGCCCCGAGCTAAATAAAGCCAAAGAAAAAGAGAACAAAAAAAAGGAGAAGAAGAAAGTAAAAAAAAGTACGAAGAAGTCAACAAAAGTCACATGGGATGACTTGGAGTCGAGTAGCTCAAAAAACTCAAGCAATGATGACTCGTCTATGCTTGCTTTAATTGCCACTGAATTTGAGGTACCTAAATGTTCAAGAACTTGTCCTTTAGATTTTGATGAATTATTTGATATTTATCAAGAACTTTCACATGATAATAAAATTCAGTGTTAAAAAATTAAGGCCCTTCAAAGTACAATTAATTCATTGAACAAGCAAGTGATAGATTATGAATCTGAAAATGTTGAATTGAAATCCAAGATGTCGGATTTACATTCAATTGTTCTCAAATTCACCCGCGGTGAAAATAATTTGAAAATAATTTTGGGAAGTTCATGAGGTATATTTGATAAAATCGGTATTGGATTTCAGAAAAATCTTAAGCAAAAACATTTTCATAAATTCTTTTATGAAACCAAAAATCTTGTTAAATGTTTTAAATGTAACATTGTGGGGGCATATTATTCGTAGTTGTTTTTCAAGAATATCTAACTGCAGGCAAGTTTGGGTTCCAAAAGGAACTAAAATTGTCCCGACTAACAAGATCGGACCCACTTAGATTGGGTACCATCTAGGAACTCTTTGAGGTGCTTCTTGCAGGTTATCACTAAATATTTATTTGTAAGGACAAATTGTTTCTAGAAGGAATTGGCAGTTCTCAACTCGTGATAGGGAATAAAGAGAAATTTACGTCTTTCATACCTAAAGATGAAAGTTATGTGATTTCTAGAGATAAGGCCATGAGTAAAAAGTTAAGTTTAAATGAGATAGTAAAAATTTCTAAAATTTGTGCTTTACATATTCCTAGGTTTTCTTCAAATTATTGCATGATTTCCTGATATTATCTAAGTGATAAATATATTATTTGCTGAATTTGTGATAAATGAATGCATTAGATTTATGATTGGAAATTTCATGAATTATTAGTGAAATACTCTTCTGGTCTTAGTGTATTAATGATTACATATTTTTAAATTCTAGTAAGATATTAATTAATATTGTTGGCCTAGTAGAATATGCAAGAAGAGGGGTGAATTGGGTAATTAAAAATAATCAGAGTGAAAATAAATAAATCAAATAATTAATTTTAAGCCTAAATTAATTATTATCTTTATAACACAGCGGAATTTATCAATTAACTAGATGCACACACAAAAAATAAAAATAGACAAATTAAGAAAATAGCACACCAGAGATTTATACTGGTTCACCAAGTTATTCTTGGTTAATCCAGTCTCCCGAGCTCCACGGAGGTCGGACCCACTAAAACCAAGATTTCTTTAAAAGTAGGAACCAAATCCACACACCGATTTTTTTTATAGGCTCAGAATCAACCTTTACAATTTCATTTTCAAAGGCTTAAAGAATAACCTCTACTTTTTACAAGCTAAAGAATAACCTAATTTTTTTTTAACACTTAGGCTCAAGAATCAAAATCTCACTAAAACACTCCAAATATCCTTTTACCCGGTAAGGATTGAACCGTTACAAAATCACTCACAAACTTGAAATTCTTATTCAAGAAGAATCATTATCTCAATCTCTTTATAGGAAGAGACTGAAATCCAACTACCCTTGATTAAATATCCCCAATAATATTTAACCCGTCACAACTTACCAATATAAAAATTGATAAGCAAATCTCACTCGGAGCTTCTACCACCCTAGATATATATAAACTCAATTAATATCCCAACTAGTGATAAAATTATGTGAGATACAGAAATATGATTTTAACAATATATGGGTAACAAATTGGAGCACGTAATCAGATTCAAGAAATTGTTTGAAAGAATATTTTCTTTAAAAAATCAAAAATAATTTCTAAGATCAATTTCTAAAATACAATAATAAACATGTAATAATCAATATGGAAAGATCTCACCTGGAATCCACAAAATTAATGATGAAAATAATGTAACTTCAATTCCGGTATCATCACAAATTGATCGCAATTGATTATCAAAATCACTCTTAGAACAGTTCACAATATCGTTAAATGATAACTCTAATAAACGCTATCTCAAAAAGATATAGATTGATTTTATCTCTTAGAATGATTAGCTCTCTTAGAAAATTCGCAGGTTTATATAAGGGCATATGTAATTAACCTCTTAACGGCTAATTTACAAGTGTCATGATAATAAAATACTCTTATAGACCCTTCATAACATGAGGACTTCATTTAGATTCAATTTCACTTAATAACAACTTTTAAAACTCTCAATTAAATCCCCAAAGTATTTCTTAATCAAAACAAATAAGTATAAAATTCATTTTAAGTACCAAATTGAGAAACTTTAATAATTAATGAACCATATTGAAATGATTTAATTAGTATATGAACCATATCTCAAATGTTAAGAATATCCCCTAAATCTCTCTCAAATCTTAACAAAAAATGACTACTTTTGGATTTAAAATTGGATAAACCAATATCCTAAAATTGCACGTTCAGTTGACTGCCCAGTCGACTGAAGGATACTGGAAGTAGCCCATGCACTTTATTGGTCGACTCCTCAGTCCACTAGCAGATTCAGAGAGTTTGCCAAACTTCCACCGGTCGACCGCTCTGTTGACTCACAGATTCAGAGAGTTTGCCAAGCTTCTATTGGTCGATCTCTCTCTCGACTCGTAGATTCAGAGAGTTTATCTTCTTTCTCCAGTCGACTGCCCTCTCCTGAATCTCTTATCTGATCTCGTTTTTAACTTACTTTCTTTTATAGTTTTGTCGCTTTATCCATATTTATATGAACTCCACTAATATTCTTATATTCTATTTTAGTCATTCAAAATTATTTCTTTTTAATTCACATAGGAGCAAATAAATATACTCAACCAAAACACACATAAAAGAAAAAATTCATTTTGTGCCATGTGTGTGTTCCTAAATAGGATATGAAGAGTTTATATTTACCTGAGTTGTTTTCCCTAATGTCTTCAAACTCTTAATACTTCTTCATCATCTTGATATCTTTATTTAGCATCCATTTGCTTTGACATCTTCATTATTGAAACTTTAAATCACTAAAAAACTTGATCAAACATTAGTTCCACCAAAATATCAATACTTAATTGTTCATCAAAATCTTGGGATCAACAAATATCATGCTATATTGCTGAAATGTTATGATTATTCACCTATGCATGAATATTATTCATTTACAATTTGATAGAGGAATATTGCATGCTCAGAAAGATGTTTTTGGTGTGGATTTTGTTGGATTAAGTAGACTTGATATTTATTTATAAAAATGATCCACATAATGTTGATGTTTTGTGCTTAAAAGTTAATTTGTAAAAATGAGTTTTGATTTTTAAAAGTTGAATTTATGAGTTGATTTAATGTGCTTTTAAAAGAGTTACATATATCCAGATTTAATTACTTTAGGTTTATTCTTTCAAGAATATTATATGAATGCCTAGAGTTACTTGGATATTCCCCCCTTCCTAAATTTTGTTTTTGAAGATGACAAAGGGGGAGAAATTAGATGATATTTTATTAAGGAGGTGTATTTTTTTTGTGCTTTATTGATTATATTTTTTGAAATTTTCATTATGATGCTTAAATGAGTTATAAAACCCGTCCTCGGATTCAGGGAAAGTGTGGTTATATTTTTGTTTTGAAGAAAACATCAAAATTAATTGTAATCATAAAAAAAAGGGAGATTGTTGATCCTAAGATTTTTATGAACAATTAAGTGTTGATATTTTGGTGAAACTAATGTTTTAATTGAGTGTTTTAGTGATTTAAAGTACCAGTGATGAAGATGCAAATTAAATGGATGCTAAACGATGATGTTGAAGATATTAAAGAATTAAGAGTTTGAAGAAATTAGGAAAAACAATCTAGGTAAATGTCAACTCTTAATATCCCAATTAGGAACACACACATGGCACAAAAAGTATTTATTATTTTTGTGTGTTTTGATTAAGTGAAATTGTTTGCTCCAATATGTGATTTGAAAAGAAATATGTTTAAATGACTAAAATAGAATATAAAAAGATTAGTGGAGCTTATTGAGAAAAGAAAATTGTTGAAGGGCAAAAAAGTAAAAAAGAATAAGTTAAAAACGAGTTCAGAATAGAGATTCAAAATATGTAAGTCGACTGATGAGCCGACCGGACCAAGCAGCTGTAACTCCTTATATCTCTAAGTCGACAGGCAGGTCGACTGACCAAGAGGAGTTGAACTCTTTGTATCTCTAAGTTGACCAGTAGGTTGACCAGTGAAGGAAAAACGAACTCTCTGAATCTACAAGTCGACAAACAGGTCGATCGATGAATGCCCTTGGCTACAACCTGAATCTACCAATCGACTGGTCGGTCGACTAGACGCGCTGTTTCATGAAACTGTTTATTCTAAGATTATATCCAGAAGTAGCAATTTTTAGTTAGGATTTGGGAGAGATTTCAGGGATATTTTTATATTTAAGATATGATTCACCTGAAATATAAATCCTATTGATTTGGTTAATTAATTTTTAATGTTTCTCAAATTGGTACGTAAAATTGTTTCAATTTTATCTAATTGAGTTTGAGAAATATTTGGGGGACTTAATTGAAAGATTTGAAAACTATCATTAAGTGAATTGAACCAAAATGAAGTCATTATGATGTAAGGGGTCTATAAGTGCTATTAATTGTCATGACACATGTGAACTAGTCGTTAGAAGGCTGTTTTCATTCTCCCTGAAATAGACCTACGAATTTCTTATACGAAAGAGTAAGAGAAATCATACCATATAATAAGAGTGATCTTTTCTAAGAGTTATCTTTCAAAGAGTTTGTGAGCTATTCTAGGAGTGATCTTGAGAATCAATTGCGATTAATCTTTACTGCTACCGGATTTGAAGTTACATCAATCTATTTATTCTTTTTGTGGATTCTAGGTGAGATCTTTTTAATTATATTATATCATTGCATTACTTGTTTATATTTTGGAAATTGATTTTAGAAATTCTTTCTGTTTTTTTATTGAAGAAAAATATTTTACAAACAATTTCTTGAATCTGATTACGTGCTCAAATATTTGCTACCCATATCTTATTAAAATCAGATTTTCTATCTCACGCTTTTCCATCATTAGTTGGGATATTAATTGAGTTATTATTTATCTGGGGTGGTAGAATCTCCGAGTGAGGTCTTTTACTTATCAATTTATATTGGTGAGTAGTGTGATGGGTTAAATATTATTGGAGGTATTTAATCAGGGGTAGCTGTTTTTCAGTCTCTTCCTATAATGAGATTGAGGTAGTGATTCTTCCTGGATAGAATTGCGTTTTGAGTGAAATTTGTAACGGTTCAATCCTTACCGGGTAAAAGGATATTTGGAGTAATTGGTGAGGTTTTGATTCTTTGACCTTAGTGTTAAAAAGAATTAGGTTATTCTTTAACTTGTAAAAAGTAGAGGTTCTTCCTTAACTTGGGAAAAAGATATTATAAAGTTTGATTATGGGCTTATAAAAGAATCAGTGTGAGGGTTTGGTTCCTGCTATTAAAGGGATCTTGAGTATTAGTGGGTGCGAATCTCCGTGGGGCTCGGAAGACTAGACTAGCCAAGAGTAGCTTAGTGAACCAGGATATAACTTGGTGTGTTGCAATATTTACTTTGCTATTTTTGCTGTTTGGGTGTGCACCTAGTTAATTATTTAATTTCGCTGTGATATAAAGATAATAATTAATTTAGGATTAAAATTAATTATTTGATTTATTCAAGTTTTACTCTGATATTTTTTAAATTATCCAATTTACCCCATCTCTTGGGTATTCTACTTGGCCAACAAAGGTCATGTAACATTTGGAGACAACGTTAAGGGTAAAATTATCGGTAATGGTACTACTGTTATTAAAGATGTTTTACTAGTTGGTGGTCTTAAACATAACTTACTTAGTATTAGTCAATTATGTGATAAATGTTATAATGTGGTGTTTGATCATGATAGATGCATAATTAAGAATGGGCATGATATAAGTATCTTACTTGTTGCATCACGTTTTGAGAGTGTTTATACATGTTCATTTGATGATTTTACTTCTCAGAATTTATCATATTTAAATGTTTTATCTGAAAATAGCTGGTTATGCTATAGGAGACTTGGGCATACTAGTATAAAATTATTATCTAATTTGTCTAAGAATAGTCTCATATGTGGCCTACCTGATTTGAAATTTTTGAAAGATAAAGTATGTGATGCAAGTCAGTTAGGCAAACTGTCTAGATCATCATTTAAGAAAAAGATGCACACGTTCGCGTCTAGATGTCTTGAAATGTTGCACCTTGATTTGTTTGGTCCAAATGTTATTGCTAGTCTAGAAGGAAAATTCTACGCATTTGTGATTGTTGATGGTTATTCTAGACTTACTTAGGTGTTTTTCCTCGCTAAAAAGAGTAAAGTTACTTCTGTTTTCTCTAAATTTTGTAAACGTGTTCAAAATGAGAAGTAATGTTCTATTATCAATATTCGCAGTGATAGAGGCATAGAGTTTAAAAATTATGAGGTAATTAGTTATTGTGATGAGCATGAGTATGCTCATGATTTTTCAGCACCCAGATCACCACAACAGAACAGTGTTATGGAAAGAAAGAATATATGACGCTTCAGGAAATGTCCAGAACGATGTTGAATGAAAATCATTTACTGACTTATTTTTGGGCCAAAACAGTAAGTACCGCTTGTCACGTGGTAAACATGGTATCTATTTGTAGTGGTTTTAACAAAAACCCCCTATGAAATCTGAAATGGTAAGACTCCGAACATATTGTATATCAAAGTTTTTGGTTGTAAATATTTTATTTTGAATGATAAGGATAATATAGGTAAATTTGATACTAAATTTGATTATGAGATTTTCCTTGGATATGCTACTGACAATAAAGCTTATAGAGTCTATAATAAATGTATATTAGTAGTTGAGGAGTCTATGCATGTTAGTTTTGGGGATTGTGATTCATTTATGTCGAGAAATATTTTGGATGATAATGATGTAGGTAATTTAAATAACCAAAACCAGGGTGATGATGCGACAAAGGAACCTAAAAAAAAGAGCCTAAAGGAGAGGATTTGACATTACTACGAGCTATAAAGACAGTATCAGGACACTCGATAAAAGAAATCATTGGTAATTTTGAAAGAGGTGTAAGTACTTGCTCCTCTCTGAGAGATATTATTAATCTTGCTTTTCTATCTCAAATTGAGCCTAAGAATATGAATGAGATGTTAACTGATGAATCTTGGATCTCCACGATGCAAGAAAATTAGTTCAATTTGAGCATGATAAAGAGTGGTCTCTAGTTCCTAGACCGAATTTTCATCCAGTAATTGGTACTAAATAGATTTTTCATAATAAAAGGATGAAACTAGTATGGTAGTTAGAAACAAAATAAGATTAGTGGTACAGGGCTATAATCAAGAAGAATGAATTGATTATGATGAGACTTATGCACATGTGGCTAGATTATAAGCTATTAGAATGTTACTTACTTTTACATGTTCACATAATTTTAAATTATATCAAATGGATGTAAAGAGTGCATTCTTGAATGACTTTCTAGTAGAAGAAGTTTATGTGGAACAACCCTCGGGATTTGAAAGTGATAAATTTTCCAATCACGTGTTTAAACTTCGTAAGGCTTTGTATGGGCTTAAATAAGCTCCAAGAGCTTGGTATGAGAGACTTAGCCAATATTTTATCAAAAATGGTTTTCGAATGGGTCTTAGTGATATAACACTTTTTATCAAGCAAACTGAGTATGATATCCTATTAGCATAAATTTATGTTGATTATATTATTTTCGGATCTACTAATGAGGATTTTTTCCAAGAGTTTGCCAAGATATGCTGGTAGAACTTGAAATGAGCATGATGGGAGAGTTAACCTTTTTCCTTCGCTTGCAAATTAAGCAAATCAAAGAAGGGATCTTCACAAATCAAGCTAAATACACCAGAGAGTTGTTGAAAAGTACAGCTTGGATGACGCTAAAGTATACAAGACTCCCATAGAAACAGTTACAAAGATAGATAAAGATAATAAGGGTAGAAACGTAAATGAGAAAATGTATCAAGATATGGTTGGTAGCTTGCTATATCTGATTGCTAGTAGATCTGATGTTATGTTTAGTGTTTGCTTGTGTGCTAGATTTCAATCTTGTCCTAAAGAATCGCATTTAATTGCGGTTAAGTATATCTTTAGATATTTGAAAGACACAAGTGACCTAGGATTACGGTATCCTAGGGGGACTGACTTCAAGTTAATTAGTTACTCCGACATTGATTTTTTCGGATGCAAAGTCGAGCAAAAAAGCAAAAGCGGGTCATTTCTTAGGAGGACATGCCCTGATTTCTTGGTCTAGGAAGAAACATAATTCCATAACCTTATCCACTATAGAGGCTGAGAATAGAGAAGCTAGTAATTGTTGTGCTCAAATTTTATATATCAAGCAACAATTAAATAATTTTGGAATATATAAAAAGGAAGTCCCGTATATTGTGATAAAAAAAAGTGCTATATGTTTAAGTAAGAATCCTACACAACACTCACGAACTAAGCACATAGAGATTAAACATTATTTTATTCGTGATCATATTCAGAAAATGAACGTTATTATTGAATATATTGATATATCTGATCAGCTTGCCGATATATTTACCAAACCCTTAGCTGAAGATTAGTTCATGAGAATTATTCGAGGTTTAGGTATGGCTAGGTATAACTATGTATACCTAGAGTGATGTTTTTGGTTCTCCTTCCCCACTTTTTGAGATGACAAATGGGGAGAATATATTTGATGTTTATTAAATATGTGTTAAGAATTGGATTGATTTACAAAAGGGAAAATATTAAGGGGAAATCATTATTGCGCTTAAAACGAGTTAGTTGATGTTTAGGGTTTGTTGAAATGATCATATTGTTCTTTATTGAATTATCTTCGCGTTGAATTGATCATATTTGTGCTTATGTTGAATATCTGATAAATTTATTAAATTATCTTCATGATTATGCTTTAATGAGTTAAAAAACCTATCTTCGGATTTAGGTGGAGCGTCGTTACATTCTTATTTTGAAGAAAACATTAAAGTTAATTGTCATCGTCAAAAAGGGAGAGATTGTTGATCCCAAAGTTTTAATGAACAATTAAGGGTTGATGTTTTTGGTGGAACTAACGTATTTGTCGAGTGTTTTAGTATAAGAAGTTCCATTGAAGATCAAATCATGAAGTAATTAAGATGCAAAGATGAACATTAAATAGATTAAGAGTATTAAAGATTCTGAAAAAATTAGGTGAAAACAACTCAAACCTCTTTTATTGTTAATGTATCCCGATTAAGATCACACATGACACTAATTAATGAGTTATATTTATGTGTGTTTAATTTGATGAAATTAAGATCCTAATTAGTGTTCCATTATTTGCTCTATGTGAAATTAAAAAATAAAAATTGAACTAAGTAAGATTATTGTTTAAAATTGAATATTAGTGTTAATTGAGTTAACCGAGAGAAAAAATTGGTTAATGGGATTAAAATGATAAAGTTTGGAGTTAAAATAATTTGAGAAATAAGTGTTCCAGCAATGATCGGTCAATCGACGGGTGAAGAAGGCTAAAAAATGAGAAGTCTCTGAATCGACCAGCCAATCGACCATAGGAGATCAATCAACTGATTGGCCGAAGTAAAACTCTATGTATAGATTGGTCAACCGACTATAGGGGTTCGGTGAACCGACAAGGGCTTAAAATTGGCCTAGAAATGCAACATGTATTGATCGGTCAACCGACCTCCTTAAGGGTTGAAAAGTCTTAACAACCTATATTAACCAGTTAATTGATGGGCTGATGATTGGTCAATCGGCTGCTTGGTTAGAATTTCGAGGTTTTTAAGGATCAAATCAAATACTAGATATTTTTGGCATATCTGATTTAGATATTCTTGGGATTTGAATATATTTAAGATATATTACATCTATTTTGATAACCATATAGATATGGTATATAAAATTGAAGAGACTCTTAATTTGGTTAATTTAATTCTTTCTATCTATGCAATTTGAAATTGAGAAATAATTTGTGAACTTAATCAAAAGTTTTAAAAGTCATATTTGAGTAAATTATACCATGAATGAATGATTATGATATATGAGGTCTATAGGTCTATTTAAATGTCATATCTTGAGAAAACTAGTCGTTAGAGGGCCTATTTCAAATCAGCTTAAATAGACCTGCGAATTTCATATCATTAGAACACATCAATCAAGAACTATAAAGTTCTTGAGTTTTCTAAGAGTTGTTATTCTAAGATATATTCGAGAGATCTATTGAGAGATTATTGTGTGAGAAGTTCTTGAGAAAAAACGATATTGAGTTGGTGTCACCGATCTGTGCTTCTTGTTATTTTGATTTCAATCTTTCAGTGTTTTCTTGGTGAGATATTTCCAAGTTATCATTCTTTATTGTGAAATCATATTACTATATTTTCTTGGTTGATAAGGTCGTATTAAAATTGTTTTTGAACTTTAAGAGCATAAAAATTCGTTTTAATATGATTTTTGTGATTATCTGATTACGTGCTTTATTTTGTGCTGTCCACACATATTATAATAAGATATTGAATTCTTCACTTAATTTCCATCATTTAGTAATTATTAGGACATTAATTAAATTTAATTGGTTAGAGGTGGTAGAAGTTCCGAGTGGGAAGAAACTCAACGATTTTTTGTAATTGGTGAGTTGGTGCGGATGGGATACGGTTGGTATTGTATTTAATGGGGATAGCTTGGGTTTCAATCATTTTCGGAAAAAATATTGAGGTTTGATCTTTGTCTAATGGATAAAAAAAGTTAGGTAATTCTTTTCCCTTGAAAAAAATTACGTGTGAATTCTTCCTAAATAGAGTTCGTTTTTGAGTGAATTGTAATGGTTTCATCCTTACCGTTGAAAATGATACTTAGATTATTTGTGAGGTTTAATTCTTAGCCTGGTAAAAGGATCATGTTGTGATTCTTCCTGTAATAGAATTATGTTAGTCTTGAGCCGGGAAAAAGATAAGGTTCTTCCTTAGCATGTGAAAAGGGAATTGTAAAGATTGATTCTGAGCCTGTGAAAAGAATTGTTATGAAGGTTTAGTTCCTACGGTTAAAGGAATCTTGGATTTTTAGTGGGTGCGAATCTTCGTGGAGCTCGGGGGGACTGGATTAACCTGGGCTAACTTAGTGAACCAAGATATATCTTGGTATGCTACATTTATTTATATTTTATTGTTCGGGTATGCACCTAGATTTGAGTGACCGCCACGGCGGTGGGTATGTCGGCTGGGTTACGGCTTCGGTGGTAGACACGGCTGTGGGAGTAGAGACCTCTATGTTCTTTCACAGCCGTGGCGGTAGATATTTAACAACATTTAGGCCTTTTCTACATATTGACTGCTACGACGATGGTCTTGATGCCGCGGTGGTAGGTTGCAGTTATGAATTTTGCTCTTAAGCTTGTTTTCCCACCGTTCTTCCATCGTTCTTGATCTGATTTGATCATTTATGATCCATTTTCATGCCTTTTCACCCCCACACACCTGATTTATACAAAAATACATAAAAATATATTAAAACATAATAAACATACTCGAAAACTAACAAGTTTGGTTTGGAAATAGATAGGTAAATTACACCTATCATATAGCTAGGTACTCCACTCCAAATAGAGTATAGATTTCATTAAGAGTTAATAAAAAAATCGACCTTCTATCATTTCAAGATATCATGCTTCAACCAACACATGTATGGAATAGAACTCAATTATTATTTTAGCATGATTCTCCTCATATCACTTTATGAGTTGTTATTACTCTTTGAACCTATTTCTTGGGATCTCCAATCTATAGGTTGGGTTTCCCTCACAAGTTACAGGTCAATCTATCGACTTGGGCCCTATTCCTTTTGAGGTTTTGTAAACCTTTTCTCAAGCTAGTCCTTTCGTCAAAGAATCAGCCAAGTTATCATCAGATCATACATGATGTACTCTTACAGCTCCAATCGAGATGTACTCTCTAATAGTGCTATGTTTGCGATGTATTTATCGTATTTTTTCATTATAATAACGGTTCTGAATTTTTGCAATAGCCGCGATACTATTGCAATGGATCAAAACGGATGGAATCGATCTCTCCCATAAAAGGGGTATCGAAAAGCAGACTTCTTAACCACCCTACTTCCTCACTAGCCGATGCAAGTGCAATCATCTTAGACTCCATAGTAGATTGAGCCAAAATAGTTTGTTTCTTAGATTTCCAAGAAACAGCTCTACCATCTATGCTAAATATATAGCCGCTAGTTGCCTTGGAGTCATCTGAAATGGTGTTCCAATCAGCATCGTTATTTCTAGAACAACGGGAAACTTCTAATAATGTAATCCAAGGTTTATAGTTCTTTTTAGGTATCTCATGATCCTTTCAATAGCACGCCAATGCTCAATACTAGGTCTGCTTGTAAACCTGTTTAGTAATCCCACAACATAAGCTATGTCAGGCCTAGTGCAATCAGTGGCATATCGTAGACTGCCTATGATGCTCACATACTCAGATTGTCTAATACTGTCACTAGTATTCTTGAACAACTTTACACTAGGATCATAAGGAGTACATGCTGGTTTACAGTCAAGGTAATTGTATTTATTTAGAATCTTCTCTATATAATGAGATTGATCCAAAAAAAATCCATGTTTAGACCTAGTTATTTTAATACCAAAGATCACATTAGCTTCATCAAGATCTTTTATGTCAAAATTAGAACATAGCATAGATTTCACATTATTCACGACATGAATATTAGAACAAAAAATCAGTAAGTCATCCACATAAAGACATATAATAGTGGAAACATCATTTTCAGATTTGTAATAGAAAGATTTGTCACTTTCATTTACTTTAAAACCATGTGAGATAACAAGATTATCAAATTTTTCATGTCATTGCTTAGGTGCTTGTTTCAAACCAAAAAGAGATTTATCTAATTTGCACATTTTATTTTCTTGAGCAGGAATAACAAATTTTTCAGGTTGGTCCATATATCTCTTCTTCTAATTCACCATTTAAAAAAAACAGTTTTAACATCCATTTGGTACACAACAAGATCATGAATAGAAACAAGTGATAAAATCACACGAATAGAAGTAATTCTAGAGATAGTTGAGAAAGTATCAAAGAAATCTACATTTTTTCTTTATCTAAACCCTTTGGCTACAAGACGAGCCTTATATTTATCAATAGTTCCATCAGGTTTCAGTTTCTTCTTGAGAATCTATTCACACCCTATTCTTGATAGTCCATTTCATCATCTATAGCTTTTTGCCACAAATTAGCATCTATAGAAGACAGTGCTTCTTGAAGGGTGAGCAGATCCTCCTCTAAGGTATATGCATAGAAATCTTATCCATAATCCTTAGTAATACGAGACCATTTACTTTTTCTAGGTTCAAATTCTAATCCTTTATTAGACTCATTAATCCTAATGACAGACAGAGGTCAAGCCCTCACTATTCTTCAATTTAAAAGGAAATCTATGTTCATTAAAATCAGCATAATTAGATTAAATAATAACATGATCATGCAAGTTATAAAATCTATATGCTTTGCTATTCACTGCATAATCAATAAAAACACATTCATATGCTCTACTTGCAAATTTTCTTCTTTTAGGATTAGGAATACGAACATATGCCAAACAACCCCAAGTTTTAAAATAAGACAAATTTGGTTTCTTATTTTTGAAAACTTCAAAAGGTGAAATTTTACTTTTAAATTTGGGAACTCTATTAAGCACATAATAAACAGTCAACTAAATTTTACCCCACCAGTGAGAAACAGCACTAGAGTTAAGTAAAATAGCAACTACAGACTCAGAACAAGTTCTATTTTTCCTTTCAGCCTTACCATTCATTTCAGGAAAATAAGGTGCAGTTTTTTCATAAATAATTCCATTAGAATTATAAAAGTCAATGAAAATATCCGAATCATACTCGGTTCCTCTATCACTACGCAACCTCTTAACTTTGTTATTGCATTGATTTTCAATTTCAGTCACAAATAATTTAAACATATCAAACGCTTCACTTTTATTTTTCATGAGATAAACAAAATTATAATCAGAGGAATCATCAATGAATGTAATAAAATAGTGTTTTCCATTTCTTATCAAGATACCATCAAATTCACAAATGTCAGAATGTATCAAATTAAGAGGTTCAAATTCTCTAATTACTGATTTATGAAGGGTTTTGGTAATCTTATCTTGACTACAAAATTCAAACTTTTCAAAATCATTCAAAGTTAATTTCGAAATCAGTTCTAAGTTGCTCATGTTTTTAGTATTGCGTTTGTAACGTGACAAAGTCTAGCATGCTAAATATTAAAAGAACACAACATGTAAGCAGAAGTTAAAATTTTATTAGCATCAATATTCAATTTGAACATTTCATTAGTTGCATAATCATTCCCAAAAAATAAATTATTCTTGGTTAAGGTGTACAAATCAGCCCCAATAGTTTGAGTATACCTAGTTTTGTTGAGAAGATAGCCCGAAACCAAGTTATTTCTCATCTCTGGAGTATACAAAACATCTTTTAGGATGACAGTCTTTTTAAAGCTAAATTTCAATTCCCCATCACCAGAACCAACAATAATAGTAGAGTGGGAATCACCTAGCATTACTTTCTTGTCTTCAGTTTCAGAATAAGACTTGAACGTTGCACGATCATAGCAGACATGGCAAGAAGCACCAATGTCTACCCACCACCCTTCAGATCTACCAACTATGTTGATTTCATAAATCATATCTACAAGTTGGTCTTCAGTAAGATTCACCCGCGGAATAGGACGACGTCTTTGCTGGCAGTTCCAAGCCATTTGGCTTACATTTCCATATTTAAAGCAAGTAAACTATTCAGAATCATTTCTTGAATGGGGTTTCTGTCTATTCTGATTTTGATGAGTATTTCTATTTTAGTTGTTGTGGTTGCGATTATGATTCTTCATATTTTTCCCTTTGGGTTTTAGAACAACAGAGGATGATTTCTTGTGAGCGTTGTTAGAAATGACGTGCATTTCATCTTTCTGATCTTGTTTATGGGCTGACTTCTCAACCCGAAGATGAGTATTCAAACTTTATAAAGAAAATTATTTTATTTTGTGCCTGAGAATATTCTTAAAATCTTTCGAAGTAGAGGGTAATTTGTCAATTAAAACAGCAACTTGAAATTGTTCGTCAAGAGACAGACCTTTAGCAATTATTTCATGAGCAATTTTCTGAAGTTCATGAGATTGAGCTTCCACAGATTTGTCGTTGGTCATTTGGTATTACAAATAATAACTAATAGCATATTTCTTCGTTCCAACTTCCTCAGTGTCATATTTCTTCTAAAGAGCTTCCCAAATTTCTTTTGCAGTTTTGTTAAAACAATAATAGTCATACAAATCATCAGACAGACCATTGAGAATAAAATTCTTACAACAAAAATCATTTTCATCTCAAGACTTATCTTCCTGAATCTGAGCCTCAATAGGGTCTTTAAGTAATTCAGGTTTTTCAGAAGTATAGATATATGCAACCTTTTTCATAGTTATAAAAAATAACATCTTCTGTCTCCATCTTTTAAAATGAGACCTATTGAAATAGAAGGGCTTGTTGAGATCAACAGTAATTTGTTTAGGCTTGTGATCAAAAGACATTGTAGGAGATATACGGTAGAATATATAAAAACGTCTTAAAATTGTTGTTGTCGACAATTAAATAAGTAATAAATTTACCAAAATTGTTTGGGTTGAGTTGCGGACTAGGTCGCTTTCTTTAAGACGTTTCGCGGCTCTGCCCAAGAATATGTAAGCAGTATCACAGATCGTCATCCCCAAGATAAAATAGACCAGAATAACCTCTATTTAGGACCTTCTATGCATGACAGAAGGCCTGAAAACTGAACACTCACACACTGTTCAGATGACGAACAGACTGCTCGGAACACTGACCAAAAACGAAAAGAGAACAGGCTGTTCGGATAAAGGCGAACAGACTGATCGAAAAATAGCACAGATCGAGAACAAAACAAAATTAAAAGAAAAAAAATAGCTCTCAAAGTTTCTAATTATCGTATCTAAAAATCGGATGTAATGATTCGTTTATAGTAGAGACCTAATGTATCAGAAACGTTGGAGATTCATGGAGAAATCTATGGCGAAAATAGTGGGAGTGGGTGAGATATAATAAAATTAATATTTTATTAAATAAATTTTGTCAAAAAATAATATGTACCACCTCGGCTCGGCATGGCTGGCTAGCCGGACTGCGGCGTCGGCGTGCGCGTGTGGTAAACTAGTAGAGATGTAACTCATCTCCCCTCTACAAAATGTGGGTACCCCTTGGGGCATACTTCAAGTATTCTACCCGTCCCTAATTATACTCGTCTAGACCCCTTCTCCCAAGTAATATGGGATAAAGGGAAAAGAGAAAAAACTTGACACTTAATTTTTTTTGTCTTTTAAAAAGGTAAAAATTCATTTAAGCTTCAACAAGTAAGTAGTGAGAAGCCATCTCATTGGGGCTTTTCATTTCCTAGACATATTTTTTCCTTCTTATCGGAAAGAGCCTCGCCACAGCTGAACGATACATAGATCACCGACTGATATGGGCTTGTGGCTGTTTATCCAACCACCACAAACACTCTGACCTTTCTCCAATGCTTGACGATTTACTTGACCCTTTTTCCATTAGAGCTTTGAAAGCTCCCCATTGGCTGGGGGTGAACGACGAAGGGATTGGTGGGCATGGGGGAACAGAATTACAAGGTTGGCGGGTGGACGGCGGGGCAGGGGGTAGGGGTAGATGACGCGGTGATGACGAATTGTAGAGAGTGGGGTGGGGTTACTCGGTGAAGATGAAGCAAAAAGAAAAAGAAAAGAAAAAACAAAAAGAAAAATGAATAAAAGTAGCAAAAAATAAATAAAAATAAAAATAGATAAATTTATGAATAAAAAGTATTCAAAAATAAATAAATAAATAAATTTATAATTTTACTCCTATTTTCCATCTAATTTAACAGCTAAATTAAACAGGAAGGACTAATTAAAACCGTCATTTAAAATACCAAATTCAAAATGAAACACACTAAATTTATCATACCACATAGAAATTGATCAATACATAGAGGGTTAAAAATAAAATTTGCCCTAAAAAATGTAAACCTTCATTTAAAATAAACATTATGTTCAACTTTATAGATTCAATTTAATATTTAGAAACTTAGATATTAAATTAAGTCCACAAAATATTTGGCCTCAATCCAATTTCATTTTCATCTTATTGAGGTAAGCATCACATAGTAATACGAAATAGGGCTAGGCTTTTTCCTTCTTTTTTTTTTCGTAGGAGTGTTCCCCTACCCACACAAGGTGAAGGACTATCTCACTTAGGGTATGTGGCTGCTCCTCCCATAAGTGTTTTTCCGCAGGCTCAAACCCCTTCATGCTATAAAATTGATGAATTTTGAAATTTTCAATTGACACATAATTCACATGCCAATAAAAATCAATTTACCAAAATTATTCTTATTTATTGATTTAACTAACCATTATACATTATCTTTGTGTAGACATCCATAAAAAATTGTGTTTTCTATACTAGCCTTTTTACTCTTATACATCGATTTAAAGAAAGGGTTAGGGCTTGTGCTTTATCTTATACTCAAGTAGTATTTTATCAAATTACATATTTCTCCCATAAATCTAACTAAAGTGCATAGTTAATCCCAATGAAATAAAGCGTGCACCGTCAAATTTACCTTTATTATATACAAAAACACAATTTCAGTTCTCGTCACACTCCACCCCGAGCTCCCAATGCCTGAGCCCAGGCATAACCCTGACATGATGTTATCTGACCAACAACAAATATACATATAAACACGTACTGATATAGATTTTTTTTTTAAAAAAAAATATTTGCCAATTTCAAAATTCAGAAATACACATGTCCCAAATATTCATAGCAAAACTACAAAATTCAAACACTTCGTGATCAACATATGTCTTGACTACCTCAACTGTCACACCACTCCCTAACTCTATCTAATACCAGTAGTGGATTTACCTTTACTTCAAGTACCTAAGAAAAAATATGTTATCGATGTACTGTCTTCATAATATTAAAACGATTTATGAATCAAGTATAATTATTAAACACTACTTTTCAAAACATAATATAAATATAACCCCACGCTGAGTCGAAATAAAATTTAACAGTTATCATCACAATAAAACAAATGCGTTTAAATTAACTAATCAAATCATTTTGATATATAATAAAATACTGCATACATATTTCCCTTCTACCTATAGAATCGTTTGACTTCACGATCAGGAGGTATAACGGTACCATAACCTGTACAACTGTGCAATCTAAGGTTGCCATCAGTGTTAAAGTCATTCAATATCTCCAATAGTAGAAGCCAACACGTGGTATAAACTACCATGTTATGATAATAATCATCATCGTTAACAACAACAACAACAACAACAACAACAACAACAATCATGTTAGGACTAACAATATCCCGCAAAACATGCCCTTTTGTCGGGACCACACTATAACATAGTTGGATAGTAATAAAAATCACTTTTCACATTTAAAAATTTACTTGATTCGCATAACGTTATAAAGCGTCTATTTTAATAAATCTTTCTTCTTCTTTTTTTTTTTTTTTTTTTTTTTTTTTTTTTTTTTTTCCTTCATAATTTAGTACGAAAATATAATTTCAAAATTTACATAGAAGACAATACTGTCACCTCGATAATTACACGACTTTTCACACTACCGTCGTAATACTGACGAAGTCAGTCTTGCCTGTGAACAGCTAAAGAACAATGAGAGAGCTAGAGACATAAAGACAATTTAAGAGAGAAAGTATAAGAAAAAGAAAAAAAAAAAACATTTATATATGTGTTCACCACCTTAACAATTTCTTACCTCACCTTTCATTATTATTATTATTTTAAAGTAAACTTGTGTTTTAGAATAGGACACGTATATAGTGTGTTATGACAACATACATATATTATATCTATATGTATATATATCTTTACATTTGCACAAAACACCCTCTTAATATTAAAATATATTAATTATGTCCCGATGTTATTAAAAACTATATTTCAAATAAAGTATTAATTTCAAAACTTAAAAAAAAAACAAAAAAACAAAATTAAATTAGCAAATTAATCCTTAAAGTTCTTGAAACTAAATTTTTAAATACCACCACCACCCCTAAAAATTTTAAAGCGAAATTTAAATAGCACAATAAATCTCATTATTTTTTGAATGTTATAAAATGCAAATAAAATATACTCATGCAAAACCACGCCTTAGAGTTCTTCCTCAAAAATTAATTTATAACTTTGAACAAATTGGTATAAAATAAGTACAATGGAAATATTTGTCCCAAAATTCAAAAAATGATAGAAAGATATAAGGATGATGATATGCATTGTTTGGCCAATTGATTTTGAGATACACAGTTTGAAGTTAACAACTTCGACAAAACATATGTTGTTGACCTGTAGTAGTAGAATGTAAGAGTTAGCTGGGATTCCTCGTAAACATATGTTGTTTCAACAATAACTGATAATAGAAAAAAACCAGAATTTGTACTTGAACACCTACATTTACATGATTAATCTTGTTTCGAGAATGGATGATTGGGTTGAAACACAAATGGCATTACTACCTCCTCACCAGAGAACAAGTGGGAATGGTACAGTAAATATTTAAGAAGGGGTCGGGAAGACTTCTTATTTCCACTAGAAGTACCTGATGAGTCTAGAAATGCAACACAAACTTTAAGGAGGAGCAAATATGTACCTTGCAAAATGTGTTAGCAGAAAGACCACAAGCATTAGCAGGAAGGCCAAAATCAAGAAACCTACAAAAATAGGTTGCATCCAAAGTCCAATTTGAAGGAAAATGTAATGTGTTAACTTTTATGCATTATTTGGTGCACACCCAAATAATAAAAATAACAAAGTAATAATATAGCACACCAAGATATATCTTAATTCACCAAACTATTCTTGGCTAGTTCAGTCTTTCGAGCCCCACGGAGATTCGTACCCACTAATTCTCAAGATCCCTTTACAGGTAGAAACTAAACCCACACACCGATTCTTTTACAGACTCAGAATCAACCTTTACAAATTTTTTTCAGGCTCAAGAATAACCTCTACTTTTTAGAAGCTCAAGAATAACCTATCTTTTCACAGGTTAAATATTAATCTAATTCTTTTTATCACTACGGCTCAAGAATCAAAACCTCACATAACACTCCAAGTATCCTTTTCACAGGTAAGGATGGAACCTTTACAATTCACTCACAACGCAATTCTTATCTAGGAAGAATCACTACCTCAATCTCTTTACAGGAAAAAGCCAAAACCCGGCTACCCTTGATTAAATATCCCCAACGATATTTAACCCATCACACTACTCACCAATACAAAATGATAAGTAGGAAATCTCAATCGGAGCTTCTACCAGCTCAGATAAATAATAACTCAATTAATTTCCCAATTAGTGATAGAAAAACGTGAGATACAAAATCTAATTTTAACAAGATATGGGTAGCAAATTGAAGCACGTAATAAGATTCAAGAAATTATTTGTAAAAATATTTTCTTTAACAAATCAGAAATAATTTCTAAGATCAATTTCTAAAATATAAACAAGTAATGTAATGAAAGAATATAATTGGAAATATCTCACCCGGAATCCATAGAATAATCAGATAAAGCAATTATAACTTCAGATCCGGTAGCAGCAAATATTAATCACAATTGATCTTCAAGATCACTCTTAGAATAACTCACAAACTCTCAGAAATATAACTCTTAGAAAAGCTCACTCTTATGATATGATATAATTTCTCTTCTTTACTGCTTAAATTTGCTAATGAAATTCGCATGTCTATTTAAAGGCACATGTAATCAGCCTTCTAACGGCTAGTTTACAAGTGTCATGACAATTAAACGCTCCTATAGACCCCTTATATTATAAGGACTTTATTTAGATTCAATTTCACTTAAAAACAACTTTCAAATCTTTCAATTAAATCCCCAAAGTATTTCTTAATCTCAATTAATAAGCATAGAAACTATTTCAAGTACCAAATTGAGAAACATTAATATTTAATGTACCAAATCAATAGGATGTAATTAATATATGAACCATATCTTAAATATCGCCAAATCCCTTAAATCTCTCTCAAATCCTAACAAAAAAGGGCTACTTTTAGATATGATTTCGGAATCCGCATGATCCTGAAACAGAGCCACCAGTCGACTGCCCAGTCGACTCGGAGATTCAGGATGTAGCCAATGCAATTAATCGGTCGACTTCTTGATTTAGAGACTTTCATTTAATCTCACCGATCAACCTATCAGTCGACTCGTCGATTTAGAGAGTTCAGCCACTATTCGACGGTTGACTCCTCAGTCGACTGCTACCTTCTGCATCTATTCTCTTATCACATTTTAAAGTCTTTCTATTTTACATTTTTGCCCCTTTAACTAATTTCTTTTCTCAATTAGTTCAACTAACTTTCTCAAATTCCATTTTAACCATTTATAAATATTTCTTTTCAAATACACATAGGAGCAAATAAATTCATCTCAATTAAAACACACATAAATAATAAAAATATTTTGTGCCGTATGTGTTCCTAAATGGGATATTAAGAGTTGAAATTTACCTGGATTGTTTTCCCTAATTTATTCAAACTCTTAAATCTTCAATTTCATCATTTAGTATCCATTTAATTTAATCTTTAATATCTTCAATTTCATCATTTAGCATCCATTTAATTTGACATCTTCATCACTAGAACTTTAAATCACTGAAACACTGAATTAAAATATTAGTTCCATCAAAATATCAATACTTAATTGTTCATGAAAATCTTAGGATCAATAAGTTGTCTTTGGCCACTCAACGTTTCTGTTCCAGCGATGCCTTCTCTCTACTCCTTACTACAATTTTACCCTTTGTTTACCTGTGTTCAGATTGTTTCCCTAGACAATCCGATCGATCTAAAGCCCTTGCCCCTTTTATTCTCTTAATTGTGTTGTTTCTAAATTCAACCTGAGCTCCTCGTTGTACTTTGATATGAGATCCTCTTAAAACTTTGAGATAAAGTCCTTTCTAGACTTTGTTCCGATCTTCGAGCTGAGCTCCACGTCTACACTTTGAACACCTACACAAAGGCTTACCGGGGTGGTACCTAGTGAGGTCCATCTGGTGTGAGAGTAAGTATCCAGGGGGAAAAGTTTAAAAATAAGCTAGAGTGAAATACAATCAAGTACCTTTGGGTAATGTATGTCTAGGAGTATATATAGGGCACAAGGCTCGATTAGCGTAGCGAAATTAGGGACCTCAGCTCGGTTAATTAGCTTAATTTGGCAGGCAATCAATGAGATCACAAATTTGGGCTCTAAACACCTGGACGGGGCTTTTGGGCTCACTTGTAGAATTCCATGAGCCGACCCATTTGAAATAGAGATTAAGGGCTCATTTTTAGCCCCTCTAACTGATCAAGAAGTGGAGAGGACACCAATAATAGCATTAGGAGCTTTAAAGCGGTCTTGGGGGCTTTATTTGTGGAAGAATCCAAGTTGAGGGTGCACGGAACCCTCAATTCGGCTTGCTGACCTTTATAGTGAACTGGGAGGGCCAAATTGGAGTAAATTCGAGTTGAGGGTGCTCGAACCCCTCAGCTTGGATATGCTGCTTCAAAAGTCGTCTAGGAGGCCCCTTTTGGGAAAGTCTGAGCTGAGGGTGCTCGGACCCCTTAGCTCGGCCATGTAGCTTCAATTCCATTTGAGATGCTCTATTTAGAGATTATCTGAGCTGAGGATGGTCAGACCCCTCAACTCAACTATGTGGCTTCGATCTTCATCTGAGAGGCCTCATTTGGAGGATGTCTGAGCTGAGGGTGCTCGAACCCCTCCATCTGGACTCTTTTGATCTTCTTCTTGAGTTTAGTGGCTTAAGGGATCTATGTGGAAGAAAATCCGAGATGAGGGTACTCAGTTCCCTCGTCTCGGCTTCTTCAATCTTTAGGGTGGCTCTAGGGGACTACTTAGAGGATGATTCGAGCTGAGGATGCTCAGATCCCTCTTCTTGGCCAATCTTCGATACTTGGACTTGAAGGAGCTTCTAGATGGTTGTAAGCTCCCCTATTTGTATATGTTCGAGCTAAGGGTGCTCGGAGTCCTTAGCTTGGCCCGTCTTCCACACTTGAACTGGAAAGAATCTAGGAAGGTTTTGAGGCTCACTATACGACAAGCATTTGTTTACACACTTGCATATTGACTACACGCAAGTGCTTGAGGTCAAGTTTTAGTATAGATGGATCGTGAGATCGGATATCATTCCACTGGGGATAGTGTAAATTAGTTGAATACCGTGATTTTCATAGTCTCATATTATCTCGACTTTTCAAGAATTGTTGTATTTTAATTACAATTAAGATAAATTAAAACTATTGGGTTAGTTCTAACTATATTGATTACCTAGGTATTGATTTCTTTCTTGTAATACATATTTCACTTCTTTTAGTTAGCTATAACGGTGTTTATCCTATTCGATAATCTCTGTATCTACAACTCACTCACTCCTTCTTTCGAGTGTAAAGGGAACGAATATATGACTTTGCATTAATGTCGAGGTCCCTCTCGAAACGTCTTTTCGAACACATAATCACATGAGTCTTGAACCAACAACATGGATTGCATATCTTCTAGCGTCCTCCCGGGTTGTTAAAACGTCGCGTTGTATTTGCCCTAGTCTGAATCCGGGGTTACCTCTCCCAAGTGTCAAATCCCGTATTCTCTAATTATCTAAACTAGCATAATATAAAGAATAACGATAAACACAATCGGATTGAGACAAACAACCATTAAAGTAATATATATTCAATCAAAGTAGCATTTACATGACTTACAACAACACCTAGATAATATTTATTTAAACTACATGTTCTTAGCCATATAACATACAAAACAAGAGTGATTCAACATTATTAGATATGGAAAAATAATTACAAAGCTAAAACCAAAGGAAGAACGATCAAATATGAGAGTGGAATGGTCCACAGTTGCCAAGGATCGGTCCGTAAATGCTTCGTCTTCTCAAATGATGAACTTTTTCTTCTTGCTCTTTCAAGAATGGCAAAAGAACCCTAAGCTAAGGTTAGGAACATTCAACAACCTTTTCACAAGTGGGGGAGAAGTATTTATAGGCTCAAGGTTTCAAAAATATCTAAAAAGATCTTTTCTTTTGTGCAGAGCTGACCACTTAGGCGGTGGGTAAGTCAGTTAACATTCTGGTCGTTCACCGCCTAGGTGATGGAACATCTCCCAAACTCTCTGTCGTTTCACCACCTAGGCGGTGGGACTTGTTCATTTTTTCAGCTCTTCCAGCATTCTCACTGTCTAGGCGGTGGGTTTGTTGTTCTTGAAACCTTGTTCTTTCATTTTTCTTCATCGTTTTCCCATCGTTTCGCTCGTTTGTCACTTGTTTACGTCCCTACACTTGATTTACATAAAAACAATTAAAACACAATCAAAACATTAATAAAATACTCAAAAACTGGCAAATTCAGCTTAGAAGTAGATAGGTATTTTACATCTATCAAATACCCCCAAACTTAGAATTTTGCTAGTCCTTGAGTAAAACACCCTAATACTAAATTAAACTAACTACCCTAATTAACTTACCACTAATATAAAAATGAATAAACATTAATGAACAAGAAGTAAACACATGTGAGTTTCGAGTTCAATCGAAGAAACCAAGTAGTTCTTCCCTCAACAACCCGTAATCTGATCAAGTTCCGGAATAACACACACCACGTGGTATTCTAGAATTTCAACACTCAATATCAATTAAAACAATTCTAGATCCATTTGAAATATGTGTGTGTGAGAACTCAAATGTATAACTAATCAAATACTGGATTGGATTATTCAGTAGCTAAGCTCATGACTTAAACTTTAAAAGATTTAGGAAAACCGTATGCTTGATTGGGCTCAACTATCCACTAATGTTGGTTTGTACATTCATAGAGATCAATAGGGTTTGGTTTGGCTTTGAAGAACGATCAAGGGTATTGTAGGAATAGAAAACAGAAAATCGTTATAGATTGAACGATACCCGAGGCACAAACACTTATCGCAATATCACTCTCTCGTAACCCCATACATTTAAAACACAACCCTAAATGGGAATTGAAGAACTTTGTATTCACTTGTCACAAGAAACGGAATTAAAAACTACATTCACATAGTTTTGTTTGTTTGTATTGTTTTTTTTTTTTCAAGCACACCCCCAAACTTTTTCGAATTTGTACAATTTTAGGGGCGTGCAAATAGAACTAAAAGACTGACAAGTGAATACGCTAATACCGAACTAATAAAAATTCGTCCAAAACCCCGATCGCTCACTTCAAGTTAGCATTAGTTTATGCTACTTGATTTCACTCAATTTGAATCTTAGGCTTAGCGACAATAGTTTGGAAAGATTTAATTGGCTAAAGTATAGATATGTGTTCAGAATTGAAAAGTTTATGGCTTCGAAATAGGAACGAGGGAATAAAATTTTCAGGTTAGTTTCAAAAAGGTTTAAGCGATAAAATGGAAGGCCTAAATCATGCCTCCGAAATTACCTCACCTATAATTTCGCCTCAAGCCTCCCCCAATCAAGTTCTAGATTCCTCATTTCTGTCATGAACTTATTACTGAATAATCAGCATCAAATCATTCAAATAATTATACAATGAGTCCATGCTATCGTGTGGTTTTAGGATCAAAATAATTTTTACCTAATCGACATGCTAAGCACACAAAACACACGTGAATGGCATTACCCTCAACCTCAATATACAATTAGGGGATAATTTTTATCATTGGGACATGGCTTGGATGAACTCTACAACTCAACATGCACATACGACTTCATTCATTAACATTTCTACATTAAAACTAAATACTAACATACATGTACTAACTAATCATTACACATGCATAAACAAAAATTAAAATATATTAACAAAAACTAAACATTTCTAGTTTAATACAATTACCAAAAAAAAAACATTCTTTACAAAATTTTTCATCATTCACATCACAAAAAAATCTTCCTTCATGCTCAATTAATACCCCCAAACTTGAACGAGGAAGTGTCTTCACTGTCTAGGCAGCGAACCCAATAACATAATAGATAAATAAAAATAGAAAACTGGGTTTCGACACATACATAGAAGGTAAGACGTAATTGTCTAATGCCCTACTGTTCATGGGGAGAAAATGGTGGCTGCAGCTCATCTGGGTCGAAATGTGGCACTGGTGAATAGAGAGTCATGTCGACTCCAAGATGCTCGTATAAAAGCCGTTGGTTTTGATCTTACTGTCGCGTGTACTGATCCAGGAAAATTCCCATGGGAGTAAAATCATTGTGAATATTGTCGATGTCGGACCGGAGATCCTGGATATCACGATTAGTTGGATTTGGTTGGCGATGGTGGACTGCGGGTATCGGGGCCTCAGATGGGCCTGCTTCTTCCTCTTCCAGGCCTTCATCTCCCTCAACTTCTTGCACATCTAGGTCTAGGTCTCCTCCCTTCCATAATCGGTTAATCATTGCATGATCGAGCGGAGCTTTAGGCGGCCAAGGGCTATTCTCTGTGATGGGGACTCCAGCGTGTCTGAATAGAGCAGTCAGAAACAAAGAAAAATGGAGGCTTTTCTTCGTTGATTGAATTGCATGAAGTATCGAAGAATAAATATGCCAATCGATGTTGATTTTATTTCCCCTTTGGATGTCATATAACAAGAAAGCCCACTCCTTGGAGACGTCGGAATAATGAGATGTAGGAAGCAGGTTCCCACTTACGAAGTGATGCTAGATTTTTGGAACAGGCTTCAGATACTTCGCTAGAAATATGGCCTGACCATGCTCTGTGTTTTTCCATTCAATGTTGCCCATGGTCAAGGCCTAGAGCACAGTGTCCATAACTGGCATGTGACGCTCAAATGGATCGTTCGAGGTTTCCAGCTCCCTCAAACCCAAAAGCTTGTTGAAGTGCTCTGAACTAAACATGATGGGGCAATTTCTAACCCTCGTCCGGTAGTCAGTGGTCTCGGTGATATTAGAATAAAATTTTCGGACCACAGACACCTCGCCCTTAGGGAGTGAACTGCAGAATTGTTCCTAACCCCGGCTCCTTATGACATCCTTGAATTCTTCCTGAAGGGCATCCAAAAGCCCAAACCCCCTTTTCCGAATGCATGTGCGCTTATACTCATGGGCGTTAAAGTGTTCATCCGCTTATTTGGATACGAAGCGAGATGAATCATAATCCATGGCTGAGGATGATACTACCTTGCGCGGTTTTTTCGATACATGACACTTCGGTATTTTCCTATCAATCAACATCACAACACATACCACAATAATAACAACAGAACAAATCAAATCATTTTCACCAAACACACATTGCCATTATAACTACCGCATACCAACCAAAATCGAATCAACAATAGTTTCACAATGTAGCCTAATATATACCATTCCCATGATAGCCTAATATATACCATTCCCATGATGTATCTAAGCATAATAATGAGAATCCTCACCAAAAATCAACCCGAAATCCCAAAGAAAATGAAAATTGCGAAAATAGGGGTTTAAGGGTTTTGGGTACATTCTAAATCCAAGGATATTTTTTGAAATAACATGAATTGTACTCAAATATTTCAACAAATAGATTAAATGTAGGATCATAAACACTTCTTGAAATTTTTGGTCCAAACACTTGACAATGGAGAAATTGCACCATTCAGCTCTTAGACCCTAGATTTACGAAAATGGATGACAAATCTGATATTTAGAGGAAGATTCTTGGTGGAAATTAGAATTTTTTTAAGTGGAAGGATGATTTTGAAGGTTTGGAACGGTTGGGAAGGATGGGAATAGAGAGATTTGGGAGTTTTAAGAAAAGAATTTGGAGTTTTCAAAGAAGTGGGATAGTTTTAATCAAACAGATGGCTCACCGCCTAGGCGGTGGAGTGCTTTTTTAAAACCCAAACCTTCATTGTTTCACCACCTAGGCGGTGGGAATCACCGACTCGGTGTTGAAACGCTTTTTCAGAAACTGAACTCTCTGTTGTTTCACCGCCTAGGCGGTGGAACAACAGCTTGAAAACCACGAATCCTGTATTTTCACTGCCTCGACGGTGCATTTCCTGCACATTTAGCTTAATTTCTTCATGTTTTCAAAACCTTGCTCCACACCACTTACTTCTACTTCGCTATTTCAACGATTTTAAGTTCAAAACACAACCCCAAATATCCATACTCCTTAATTATTCTCCAAACACATTCCAAGACCATTCCGGTCTCCAAAAAATAATTAATAGCAAAAAATGTGCAAGTTTCATACCCTCGGAGACATATAAAAAAGATTTGATTGATTTAACGTTCCTAGTTGGACTTAGAAAAGTGCATGATCATTCATCAACGAGGGAGATACTCTCCACAACTCATTTTTCATTATCGAAATAGAGCTTGATCTTTTCCTCTTCACCTTCCAATTCGATTGAGCCGAAGGAAAATTTGCTTAAGCATTTTCCACCAAAATCCCTCATAGACAAGGTATTTATGATAGAATGCTCCGTTGGATCACGACTCATGGTATTGAAGTTGGTTTTTTCTCTCTCTCCTTATCTTTTTCAACGTATGCTCGATCTCAGGATCAAGATCCAAGAATTCCAAACTCCTTCTTCGTTGCATGCACTGTTTGATCACAACTTACAAAACAAATTAAACAAATAATTTAAAAGAAAATAAAACAAAAGAATTGTCAGGATTAATATTCAACCACTTTGTCACAATATCAACCAAATTAAGACACATCCCCGGCAACGACGCCAAAAACTTGTACGACAAGCATTTGTTTACATACTCGCGTATTGACTATTCGCAAGTGAACGAGGTCAAGTTTTAGTATAGGTAGATCGTGAGATTGGATATCGTTCCACTGGGGATAGTGTAAATTAGTTGAATACCGTGATTTTCATAGTCTCATATTATCTCGACTTTTCAAGAATTGTTTGTATTTTAATCACAAGTAAGATAAATTACAACTATTGGGTTAGTTCTAACTATATGATTACCTGGGTATTGATTTCTTTCATGTAATACATATTTGACTTCGTTTAGTTAGCTATAACGGTGTTTATCCTATCCGACAATCTCTATATCTACAACTCACTCACTCCCTCTTCCGAGTGTAAAGCGAACGAAGATATGACTTCGAGTTGACGCTGAGGTCCCTCTTGAATGTCTTTTCGAACACATAATCACATGAGTCTTGAACCAACATCATGGATTGCACACCTTCTAGTATCCTTCCGGATCGTTAGAACGTCGTGTTGTGTTTACCCTAGTCCGAATCCGGGGTTACCTCTCTCGAGTATCAAACTCCGTATTCTCTAATTATCTAAACTAGCATAATATCAAGAATAATGATAAACACAATCGGATTCAGACAAACAACCATTAAAGTAACGTATATTTAATCAAACTAGCATTTACATAACTTACAACAATACCTAGATAATATTTATCTAAACTACATGTTCTTAGCCATATAACATACAAAACAAGAGTGATTCAACATAATTAGATATGGAAAAGCAATTACAAAGATAAAAATAAAGGAAGAACGATCAAATCTCAAAGTGGAATGGTCCACAGTCGCTAAGGATCGGTCCGCAAATGCTTCGTCTTCTCAAATGAAGAACCTTTTCTTCTTGCTCTCTCAAGAATGGCTAAATAACCCTAAGCTAAGGTTAGGAATGTTCAACAACCTTTTCACAAGTGGGGGAGAAGTATTTATAGGCTCAAGGTTTCAAAAATATCTAAAAATATATTTTCTTCTGTGCAGAGTTGACTGCCTAGGCGGTGGGTAAGTCGGTTAATATTCTGGTCATTCACTGCCTAGGCGATGGAACAACTCCCAAACTCTCTATCGTTTTACAGCCTAGGCAGTGCGACTTGTTCATTTTTTCAGCTCTTCCAGTATTCTCACCGCTCAGGCGGTGGGTTTACTGTTCTTAAAACCTTGTTCTTTCATCTTTTCTTCATCGTTTTCCCACCGTTTCTCTCGTTTATCACTTGTTTACATCCCTACACCTGATTTACATAAAAATAATTAAAACATTAATAAAATACTCGAAAACTGGCAAATTTGGCTTAGAAGTAGATAGGTATTTTACACCTATCACTCACCCTTTTGCATATGTCCAAGCTGAGGGTGCTCGAAGCCCTCAGCTTGGTCCATTCTTGATACTTAGAGATCCCGAGAGGGACTAGTCTTTAGGATGGTTTAGAGTCTCCCAATTTGCATATATCCGACTTGAGGGTGCTCAGAGGCCTCAGCCTGGACCATTCTCCATACTTGGGTATCAGATAAGCCTTCAGGCACGTATGGGCTTCACGACCAATTTTACCTCCATCAGTTGCCCCCCAATCCTGAGCATCTAGTGTCAGATGTTCGAGACTTCTAGCTCTCAGCGTGGAAAATTTAATACAGTTTGGTTGGGAGAGTTGCGCTCAGTGCTATTGTACTTGGCACGTGAGTGGTACGCGTGCCTATCCTGGCTTACTGGGAAAGTTAATCCGTACGTGCGTTGGATGGATACCACGTGGCACCGGGCACATGAATCGATGTAATAGTAACCGTTGGTCGCGCAACTCTTCATATACACCTGTTCCTTTTTATAAATAGGGGATTTTTTTTCTTTTATTCTATACTTGCAAAATTTCGAGTGCTCTCCCTCATCTCGGTCATTGGTTTCTTTTTTGTCCTCTACCGAGACTAAACAATGTCGCTATCCTCTTTTTCTCTTTTTTTCCTCTAGTTCAACCTCAGGCTTAGAATCTAATTCCTTATATTGGACCTCCTCTAGCTCATTGCCCTTTAGGGTTGAGCGTCGTCCCACCCCTAGGGTCACTTCATCCTCAGCTCAGGCTAAGGTTAACAATTCTAACGGTGTGGTCCAGTCCAGCCTGGCCAACTGTGTGAACGTTATAAGCCAAACTGATGAGAGCGGTGGAGCATTCTTGTTCTGTGATCCAGTACAAGGGTCTCACCTAGTATCATCACCATGACTGAGTTTCTCTAGGCCCTTCCTCTATCCCAGGTCCTTTGTGACAACAAGTTAACCAACGCTAGGCCAGATAAGCTTTTCATCAAAGTCCCGATTACGAGACCGTTGTGGTCTATTAAGTCAACTATGGATGAAGCTATCGTCCTCAAGTGCTGGAGTGAATATAGTTTCCCGGACATGGTCCAGACGATCGTTCCAGGGTCTGATGATCAGGTGTGTATACCTCTATTGGGCTGCCTGACCATCTATAAGCATCAGCTGGAGGCAGGTCTTCGATTCCCCCTACATTGGTGGGTCTGAGCCATCTATGCGGAATACGGGTTGTGTCCTTCACAATTCGCTCCAAACAGTGTGTAAGTTATTGTGGCGGCATTTATTATTTTTCGAGTCAAGGGGATCGAGCCGAGCATAGAGCTCTTAAAGGCACTTTTCTTTCCCAAGCCTCTTTCCCGAGGCGCTGGATGGTGCTATATCACCTCCAGGTTGACTTTCTTGAAAGAACTAGATTCTTTCACTCATAATTGGAATCCCCAATTCTTCTATATTGGAGAGAGTGGTTGGCAGTCCAACTTGGAAGACGATGGGAAGTACTTCGTTCAGATGGAATGGGGAAAAGTTGGTAAGAATATGGCCCCTATGAGGGGAATTGGGTTCTCAAATTTTCTTCAACACTTGGCTAATTTGCTTTCTTTTTGTCTTTTGTACAAAGAAAAACAAACCAAAGAGGTAGAGACCCGAACTGAGTAAAGAGATCATCGAGTAGAGGGACAAAGTTCAGAGGAAGGTTTACAAGGAGGTAAAAACATTGATCGATTCTCATTTGTTCGATATTTTCTAGTACCAACCTCATTACCTTCCACTCGTTCTTAAGGTTCCTGCCAATTTGAATAATAGTAAGTCATCTCTACCCTGTGAATTTTTCTAACTTAGCAAACAGACTTAGCTCAACCATGTGTTGGCAATCTATGTAGAGTTGAATATTGCTAGCCTAGTCAAAATAATTCTTTAAAACTTAGTTAAATATTGCAGTATGGACAATGCTATGGAAATCCAGAGGTTGAGGGAACGCCAGGCCAGAGAAACTGTCAAGGTAGATCAGGCCGACGAAGCTGATCAAGCCGAAGGTTCCCAGGCTGGCCCAACTACACAGCCTTTTTCTCCACCACCAAAGCAACAACAACAATGTCCCTTTACGCCGGCTCGGATAAGACTACCAACACTTTCTAGTGTTGTAATTAGGGAGTCTTCCTGATCCTGCTCAGCATCCCACCAGTCCACGTCGGCCAGGAGCAGTGACATCTCCCCTTCTGACCCATCTGGGAAGAGGAAAAAGAAGGTGCAAGAAAGCAAGCATGAAAAGCACAAGTCCTCCAAAAGGACAAATCTAGCTATTGGGGTGATAGGTGTAAATTACCTATGTATTTTCAATTCGAATTTGTTAGTTTTTGAGTACATTTATAGTTATTTTTTTAAATTTTGATATTTTTTTATTCTTTTTGTATTAAAATAGGTGCTTGGGTAAAAAGGTATGAAATCGGAGCGAAAACGATGTGATCGAACCAAAGCGCACGAAGTTACGGTGGATAAATGAACAAGGAGGCAACATTGTGAAAGAAGCCCCCCACCTAGGCTATGAATATGCTAAGAACATTTCCAAGTCCACCGCCTACTTCTTCGCCTAGGCGGTCACCAAACCTGCAAAGCCAGTACAGGTGCTGTAACTTCAAGGCTATTTTTGACTATCATGAATTCCAATTTTGGAAACACTAAAAACATGGAAGTTTTATATCTTTTTATTATCTTTCCATAGGTTTTTGAATCACCTCAATCGAAGTTCGAATGAAGAAGTTACAGTCAAAACAAAATGAAAACCTGTAGTTTCTCGACCTAGGCTGAAATCCGGCAGAAAGTTAACCAACCTACCTGTGCCTAGGTGGAAAATTCCACCGCCTAGGTGAAAATCCAACAGAAAGTTAACCGACCTAACTTCGCCTAGGTGAAAACCTTTGCACAATGAGATATTTTTTGGCCTATTTATACCATTCTCTCCTTCTCTCTTCTGATCTTCTTCAGCTCCTAAGGCCTTAGGCCATATTTTGGGGTTAGTAATAGGGATTTTTTAGGGAGATCTCTCAACTCGAGGTGGAGGATGAAGAAGGAAGTGATCGATCGACGTTTCTAGCGACAAATCTTCGGATATCGGCTAAGTCGCTCGTTTCTTCTCTTTGTTTTCTTCATTTTGGTAGTTATTGAGAATGTTTAGCCCATTTTACATTGTATAAACAGTTAGGGCCATGAGTTAAATATGGATTGTAATAGGGGTTAATGTATTATTTATGAAAATGTAGTTTTGGTTGAATTTGTGTTTCGTTTATGGTTGTTATTTATGATTTCGATTGTGTTGCTATGTTTTCTTTGATTATATACTAGTTTGTATATATTGAGAATACGGAGTTTGACACTCGAGAGAGGTAACCCCGGATTCGGATTAGGGTTAACACAACACGACAATCTAATGACTTGGGAGGGCACTAGAAAGTGTGCAATCGATGACGCTGGGGGTCAGATTCACGTGATCTAGAGTCGTTAAGATGTTGAGGGAGACTTTGGCGTTGACACGAAGTCACGTATTCCCCCATCTTACACTCGAAAAAGGTGGTGAGGGAGTTTACGAACCGAGATTGTCGGATATGCTGAACGCCGTTAATGTTAACTAAAACGAAATCAAACGCCTTTAAGTAAATAAGGTTAATCCTTAGGCAATCTACTCCCCTAAATAATCTCAAATTAGTATTTATAGTATAGTATTTAGTTTAGTATTAGTATTAAATTAAATTCCATTTTTAGTGTCTAGATAAAATTAGGTTATGACAATCGCGATACTCGAATACTCGATAGTAATCTCAACCAATCTATGTGAATATGATACCCGACCGAAAGGTCCACTATACTAAAACTTGACACGTACGCTTTCGGTGAAAGTGGCAGCGCTTATTTAGCGGCCATGGGGCCTCACCAAAGTACACCACCAAAGTTTCCTACCGACGCAACGTACTTTGGTATTGTGAATACGAGGCTCCTAGTCAGCCGTCATTTACTGAATTTTCCTGAGGTGATGACAAATTACCTCCACCGCATCACTTCTCCTACTGACAGAAAGCTCTTGGTTGACCAGGATGCGTCACCTCATCTGCAACCATGTCTCAGTAAGGGTCCAACACTTCATGAAAATTTCCAAAAATTTCCAAAAATTTCCATTTCTTATTTTTGAGTAATTTCCCAAGTATACTTATTTGGTCGTCGTCGTGCAGAACATGATTCGTTTATCCATCCTCCATGACAGGGTTGCTGAGAGTACCATGGGGGACATTGTTATCTGGACCGAGAAGAATACAACCCTTGTGAAGGTGAACATGTTTAATGAAGACCTCTAACTTGCTACCCAGGCACAATTATCTCTCCAGGCTAGACATCATCTTGTCACCATGGAGCGAGATGCCGTGACCAAGGGAAAAGAAAGCCTCTCATCTCAGCTCCAGAAAAGGGTTTTCAAGGTGGAAGACCTGAAGAAGAAGTTGAAGAAAGAAGAACTCCTAAGGGAAAAAACAGTCAACAAAGTTGAGGAGAAGGCCATCGCCAGGTTCAAGGTCAGCAGGAAGTTTGAAGACCTGAAGTATGACCTTGTCACTGAATATATGGAGGATGGTTTCCACGCAGGGATGCGTTTACTCTGCCACCTCTTTCCCAAAGTCGACTATCGACAAATCCTAATGGAGATCCCCAATGAGGGTAAGCCAAAAAGGGTGGACTATGTGGTCGAGGAGTTAAACCTGGAGGAAGACCCGAAAGCCAAAAAGGGCGAAGGTAAGGAAGATACTAAAGGAGAAGAAGAAGATAGTGACGAGAAGACATGTGTCGGCATTGTAGACGTCGAGCACGCCTCTAAGGAGTCGGCCTAATCGCTCATTCAGAATGGTTAGAGGAACGTTGGCTTGAACCTGAGCCCAACATCATCCCAAGACTTGGACATTTTCAACCTTTCTCTCTCTTTATTTTTTTTATTTTTATTTTGACTTAATCTGGCAATGGAATTTTGTAGATGGGCATGAACCCCTCCGATGTAAACTTCTTTTTGGACATAATAGAAACACAAATCAATTTTTTTAGACAAACTTTGTGTTGAATTTCTCTTCCCCCTTCTCTTAGGTTAGAGTAGTTGGGTCTCCATTTCGGCTAAACATTATTCCTTTACTAACTATACGAAATCCTAATTAAGATCGATAATCTTACAAACCAATCCATCCGAGTTAAGGGTTCCAGAGAGCTTAGCTCGGCCAATGTTCAACACCTGGACGCTATGTTTGGTTTTTGGTCTTCTAAAATTGGAAAATCTGAGCTGAGGGTGCTCAGAGAGCTTAGCTCGGCCGATATTCCATACACGGGAGATGGTTGTCTTCATCCTGCCCCCCAGTCTGGAGACAACTTGGTAGTGGATCCTCTAACTTTAGATAATCCGAGCTAGATATGCTCGGAGAGCGGAGTTCAGCCAACTTTCCACACTTGGAAATTGTTAGGCGTAATTTGGTTTTGGGACCTTACAAATTGGATAATCTGATATGAGAGTGCTTGAAAACCAGAGCTCAGCTAAAATTCCATACTTGGAAACTGTTAGGCTCAATTTGGTTTTGAGACCTTCCAAATTCATTAATTCGAGTTGAGTATGCTCGGACAGTGGAGCTAGGCTAACTTTTCACACTTGGAAATTGCTTGTTCTAGTGCTAAGGCTATATCCACCCTGTGCTTATCCCGGAGCACGAGTAGGATTTATGCTCGTGCTGCTAGCTAGATAATTGTGGTTTTGAAGAACAATCCTTGGTCATTGCGGTCCACAGGGCACCATAAAAGCTTTGGGGCATGTGGTCGTTCATTGGCGGGTTCTTTGTATTCGGGCTCATCCCTGAGCCTTTTCAGGTTATCCCAATTTAGTCCATATCAAAGCATCTTCCTCTTTAAGTTGCCTAACCTTTGGTCAGCTGTGAGGGGATAGGTACTTATCCGCAGGCCCTCAGAATTGATTGATGCCCCACCCTTGGTGGATAATGTTGGTCTATCCCCGGGTATAGACTATCAACCTGTGTAGAGGGTCTGGTTATCATTCTCAACGGCCAGCGCCGAAGTGCTGTTTCGAAAAATGTTTGTACGGGCTAGGAGATAACGACTTGAATAGCCATTTTATTGATATCAAAATTCGTTACACTTAGTAGGAAAATGGAATGTTTACAAAATGACCTCTTCCCTATAGAAATATTGGTTGAGGTAGACAACATTCCAAGGGTGCCGTCGTGGGACCCCTTCTTCGGTCTCCAGCTCATATATGTCTGGCTTGCGATTCGTGTCACGTGGTAAGGCCCCTCCCAAGTGGGGGCTAGCTTTACAACGTTTGGTTTTTTGGTTGCCAAGGTGACTTTTCGAAGAAGAAGGTCATCGACTTCAAAACATTAGGGGTGTACCCTTGTGTCGTAATAACAAGTTTCTCATTGTTGATATGTTGTTTGTCGTATTCGAGCACTTTCTCTTCTTTCTTCTAGCAAGTCCAAATTCAGAGCCAGGATGACATCATTTTTCTCTTGGCCACGATCTCTTCCTGTCATTACGAGAGTTGGCCTTCTTATTTCTGTAGGAATTACAGTCTCCGATCCAAACGTCACCGCAAAAAGTGTTTTTCTAGTTGGGGTTCGTGAGGTAGTATGATATACCCAAATGATAGGATACAAATCTTCTAACCACGTTCCTTTAGCATTATCAAGTCTGGTCTTCAATCCATGTAAGATGGTACGATTGGTGACTTCGACTTTTTCATTAGCCTACGGATGACCTAGAAAAGCGAAATGAGTTCAGATACCAAGGCCCAAGCAGAAGTCAGCGAAGAGATCATTGTCAAACTGAGTGCCGTTGTTGGACACGATGGCCTTTGGAATGCCAAATCTACATATCATGGACTTTTAGACAACGTCTTGGATCTTTTATTTCGTGATGCGCACCAGGGGCTCTACCTTAACCCATTTAGTGAAATAATCAATGGCTACAACCAACAATTTCCTTTAGCCGATGCCCTGAGGAAAAGGGTCGAGTAGGACAATTCTCCACTAAGCGAATGGCACAGGCTGGTCATCCGAACCATGGTTGTTGGGGGCACATGAGGGTGTGGGGAGAATCTTCAATGCTTATCGTATTATTTCACGAATTTTGTTGCGTCCTCGAGCATCTTTGGCCAAAAATACCCTTGTCGGAGTAGTTTGCTAGAC
Organism: Eucommia ulmoides; assembly: GCA_016647705.1. NCBI lineage: Eukaryota > Viridiplantae > Streptophyta > Magnoliopsida > Garryales > Eucommiaceae > Eucommia > Eucommia ulmoides. Next base: position 25,972,899 of record CM028325.1, on the reverse strand, counting down.
AGGGACTTGGCCCCTGAATGGTTGCCGCATATGCCCTCATGGACTTCTTTCAGAATGTACTCAACTTCTTCTGGCCGAAGGAACCTAGAGTAAGGGCCTGAGAAGGACCGTCGATAAAGGAATCCATCTATAATACAAAATCTCGCGGACCGATAACGTATCCTTCTGACCTTGGCACAATTCTTTGGCAGCGTTCTGTCTTCCAAGTAATGCTCTATCGGATCCATCTTGGTGGGTTGGTCGTTGAGTTCACAAATTGATGCCACCTGGTCGGACAACGCGATGCTCGGAGAATCTAGGTATTCCACGAGCATACTTCTCTTCAAGGTCCACTCCATTGTCGAAAAGAGGTTGGTGAAGGTATCAGCGTGCCTATTATCTTCTTGGGGTATTTAGGTCACTTAAATCTTTTAAAAACTATTCATCAGTGTCTTGACTCTCTCCAAATACGCAGTCATGCTTGGATCCTTAGCTAAATATTCTCCGTTGACTTGATTGATAACAAGCTGCGAATCACAGAATACGATCAACATTCTCACATTAAAGTCCCGAGCTAAGCGAAAGTCGATGATGAGGGCTTCGTATTCTGCTTCGTTGTTGGTCGCTCTGAACCCCAATTTGAGGGCTTACTCGACCTCCTCTTTGCCTGGGACTATGAGGACTACGCCTACTCTGTAGTCATTCGCATTGGAAGATCCATCCGTTTAGAGCTTCCATGCTCACGAATTAGAGTCTTGTATTGAGCTAGTCGATGTTCCCTCTTTTTCCATGGGTTTGGTTCCCAGGTCATCAGTAGTGATCTCTGGATCATCAAAGAAGGTGACTTGGCCCTTAATGGCGGTCCTTGGCCTATACTCGATATGGAACAGGCTGAGCTCAAGGCTATATTTCATCAGTCATCCCGAGATGTCAGGAGAATACAAAATTTGTCTTAATATTCGGTTAGTTAGAACGATGATGGTGTGTGCCTGGAAATAGTGATTCAGCTTCCGTGAGACCACCAGCAAGGCATATGCGAGCTTCTCAAACTTGGTGTACCTCATCTCAGCATCCATGAGGACTTTGGTGGAGTAGTATATTGGGTGTTGGACACCATCGTTAAAGAAGTAGAGATATACAGGTACAATTATTCACCCGTCTCTGGGGTGTTGAGTAAATGAGCAGAGGAAAGATACCATTTGAGCTCTTGGAATGTTGTCTCACTCTCCTTTGTCCATCGAAAATTATTGTTACCCCTTAATACCTTGAAGAAGGGCATTCACTTCTCCGATGCCCGTGAGATGAACCAGTTCAGGGTAGTGAGCCTTCCCATGAGCATCTGTACTTTCTTCTTATTTCGAGGAGAAGTCATCCCCAGCACGGCGTTTATCTGGTCAGGATTCGCGTCAATTCTGTGCTGGAAGACCATGTATCCGAGGAACTTCCTGGTAAAAACTCCAAAGATGCACTTGTTAGGGTTGAGTTTCATACGGTGAGCCCTGAGTTTATCGAAGCAGTTCTAGAGGTGGTGGATATGGTCAGGAGCCCTAGAGCTCTTAACTAACATGTTTTCAATGTAAACCTCTATCATCTGCCTGATTTCTTCCTTGAACATTTTGTTCACTAGTTGCTGGTAGGTTGCCCTAGTGTTGCGCAAGCCGAATGGCATAACCTTATAGCAGTGCGTCCCTTTGTCCGTAATGAAAGATATTTTTCTCTTGTTTGGAGGGAACATGGGTATCTGATTATATCCGACGTACGTGTCTAGGAAACTCAGGCGTTCATATCCTGTTGTGGAGTCAATGACTATATCAATCCTTGGGAGGGAAAAGAAGTCATTTGGGCAAGCTTTGTTCAAGTCTTTGAAGTCGACACAGAAGTGTAATACCCCGAAAATTTATATTTTAAAAAATATTATTTTAATATTTTTTGGGGATATTTTGTATATTATGAAAATTATAATAAATATTTGATAATTTTGGAAAAATAAATGTAATTATTGAGATTAATATGAATTACTTGATAATTAAGGAGATTAAGTGTAATTTGTAATCCTTAACTATTAAGGAATCAAGTTGTGGTCGTGAATTAGAGAAAAAAAAAAAAAAAAAAGAGGAATTAGGACCACATGTTAACCTTATTCATACATATATATAAATAAATGTATGCCACTTGTAAAGGGGAGGGAAAGATGATAATGATGATGATGATGATGATGATAATAATAATAATAATAATAATAATAATAATAATAATAATAATAATAATAATAATAATGAGGAAGAGGAGGAGTGATCAGTAGGCTTACCAATATAAATATATACATATATCATATGTATTGCTTCGGCTGGAGCTTTTGGCCAGAAAAAGAAAAAAAAACAGTTTATATAATTAGAGCCTATTTTGGTGGTTATTCGATTTACGGTTTCATTATTACTAAAAAAAATATATATGGATTTCAGTTTGGATACCAATTCCGAATTTCAGGTAGAATTTCTAATTCTTTTAATATATGCATTTAATTTTTTTTATTATGAGATTTGTGTTATTTTTGTTGTCGAAATATAGTTGTCAATTTACATGAAATAATTATAATTATGTGAAAATTATGTGAAAATCATGTGAAATGTGTTTTATTTATTGTATTAATTAAATGTATATATTAGATGGGTTGATGTTTTACTAAGCGTTGGCTCACAACCCCACAGTTTTGATTGTAGGGCAGGTGAGAATGGAACAGCGCCGGGAATTTTATATAGAAATTTCTATTTAATTTATAGTAATTATATTTAATATTATCAATGTAAAATTGACTCGTGAATTTGATAATTAAAATTATCCCCGTAATTTGTAAATTATCTGAATAATTTTAAGTCTTGATATTCAAAAACTTATCCACTAATTAGCCACTTGATTGATATTTACATCAGGATGGTTTCTAATTCATTTTTTATTTTCAAAGTCTACCTTGATTAGTGGTGTTTGGTATCAAGGACTTGGATCCACCGAATTGGAGTTGTAATGAAAATGTATTTTTTTTTTTTAAATTGTAGGTGTTTATTTATTATTTACGATTAGAATAACAATATTTATTATTATTAATAGACAATAATATTTATTCCTATTAAAACAATATATAATTAGCGTTAATTCTCCAAGGGGAGAAATCGTGTGGCGGCCTTAGGGAACCGGGTCGTTATCGTTGGTATCAGAGCTGAATTAATAATATTACTAATTTAATTATAAACGGTGAAATATTTGGAATGAAATTCTCCTTGGGAGAAACCTAGTAGCAGTCCTAAGAAACTGGGTCGTTGCAAGAAGTGCCACTTGTTGTTGGCTTTAGGGCCGAGGACCACATTAGTGAGCTAGTCCAAGAATTTGACTTCTTCCACCACGTCCAATTTTATCAATTCATCCATTTCTTCCTCGATGATCTTTTGCCGCTCATGGTGAAAAAAAGTTCTCTTTTGCCTAATGGGTAGAAGGTGTGGGTTAGCATGTAGGCGATGCATTGCCACACTTAGGTCGATCCCTAGCAAGTCATCATGCGACTAAGCGAAGACATCATAGTTTCTCTGGAGGAGGTCAGTGAGTTCAGCTCTCTGCTCTAGATCAAGGCTTGCCCCAATCCTTACCGTCCTCTTCTTTATTGTGGGGTGAATAGAAATCTCCACTAACTCTTAGTGCGATCGAGGACTGTTTTCTTCTTTTAGAGGGTCGTCGATGGGCACCAGTCCCAGTACCCCATTTAGAGCCATGAGCTCGAAGTTAACGAGCCCTGGATCCATCATTAATTGTTATTTATTCTTTTCCAGCGCCCTCCAAGTACAGGACCTAGAGGACTCCTGGTCTTCTTTCACTTCTCCCACACTCTTCTCGGTGGGGAACTTCATCGACTGGTTGTAAGGTGAGCTGACCGCCTTGAGGGCCGCCATGGTGGGTCATCACATGATTACATTATAAGGGGATGGCATGTCCATGATTAGGAACTTAGTACATGACATTGAAGTCCTAGGGTGAGTCCCTATCATGACGGGCAGAGATACATATCCCAGTGCATTGACCACGTCGCCCCTAAAGCCGACCAGGGGAGTTGAACAACGCTGGGGTCTACCTTCATCTTTTGAAATGCTCGTTTGAAGATGATGTTAACATAACTTCCTCCATCTACTAGGACTCTTCCCATCTTGAAATGATTGATAAGAGCGACGATAACGAGGGCATCATCATGCGGGACATGCACTCCTTTGAGGTCAGCCTTGCTGAATGAAATGACGTTGTGCTTTGTGACATCAATTGTGCTTAACTCAAATATGTCCTCATCTGCCTTCCTCTTGGATTTGTGCCCATACCTCTTTCTAGAGGAAGCCGTCTCCCCTCCAAAATTGAGTCCACCGTGGATGACATTATCTTTCCATGCACTCTCTGTTCATCTTCATCTCTCGTTCTTTCTGCTAAGGGAGGAGGACAACTGTGATTTTCTCTTCTCGATCCACCCATGTGATCATCACAGGGGTTGTTATTTTCATATCTCGAAGCTTGGCCACCCTTTCAAATGTAGTGGCCACGATAACCCCTGCTAATGAGGGCCTCTATCTCCTCCCAGAGTTGGAAACAGTCTTTCGTGGAGTGAACTCTATCCCAATGGAACTCGCAATATTTGTTCAACGATTTTCCCATTGAATTACCCCTTGGAATCGTGGGTGGAGGAAATAATTCCCTCCCAAAGTTCTCAACGTAGATGGCGGTGACCAAATCCGTGAGTGGGGTGAAGCCTTGTTAACGATTCCCTGGGGTTGGAATGGTCTCATATCCTCAAGAAGCTAGCCTAATCTCCCTTCTGCTTGCAGTCGTTTGGCCCGCTATGTTCTGTCAGGCTCTCATTCGCCTTACTTTTTTTTCTTTTGGACCCCTTCAGAGTCTTTTATTGTGGTTTTTCTTAGGTTGGTATTGTGGAATCGTGTGCCCCTCTCGAGTGTAGCATCGAGATTCGGCGCGGTATTGGAACAGAGATCATAAGACAGTCTCCGATGCTTGAGTCCATCAATGAAAGCATTCATTGTGACGGTGTCAGAGAGGTCATCACAGTCGATGATCTCGTGGTTGAACCACTCCACATAATTACCCAAGGGCTCTCCAAGGAGTAGTTGGAGGGCAAGGATATGTCCCATGGTTTTTGGTATGCGCTGTGAGCATCCGAATTGAGAGAGGAAAAGCTAATCAAGCTCGCAGAAGGTGGAAATGGACGTTGGGGCCAAGGTTCTAAACCACGCCCCTCCAACTCTAGCGAGTGTGAGGGAAAAAACTTTACATCTCATGGCTACTTAGGTTGCGTGTAAATCCATGTAGGACTAGAAGATTGACAGGTGGTCTGCTGGGTCAACAATTCCATCATAAGGGATCATCTAGGGGTGGGTGAACCGTGCAGGCAAGGGTTCTTCCAAGATTTCATCAATAAATAGGGATATTATCTCGGAAAGAAGTCCAGTTGGGCCCCTCATTCCTTGAATCTAGTACAAGGCAGTCTTTACGTCGGCTAGGCGCCTCTTCACCACCACTTCACTTTTTAAAGGCACTCTAATCTAGCTTGTAGTAGCTCGGGTAACATGCTACCTCAGAGGTGGTGAATAAGAGTCCATCTCTTGGATACACCGGGCTCTATGCTTTGATAGTTAGAGACTCTATACGATTATTTCTTCTACGTCCTGGAGAGGGTGGAAATGGTAAACCCGAGATGATAGGAGGTACCAAATCAACCTCCATTCACCCATTATTATGAGGCTGATGACGGGTTCTCGAAGCGTGTCCGTTAGAGTAGATCGCGCGGTCCTCAAACTCGGGTACTCACTTTTTCTCTCCTGCGGGCTGGGGAGCCGGCACCCCTTTTGGTGGGGACAGTGGAAAGCGATCAAGGAGGACCATGAAAGTAGGTTTGGAACTCACCGAGATTGTATTCCAAGTTGTCGATGTGAAAAGCATCGGGTGCTATTAAGGTCTGCCCAACAAATGGTCCATAGAGTAAGGTGGATGGGCTCGTTTGGCCGGTGGGAGACAGATGGTTCTTGATGGTTGGGACTCGAGAGTCTGGCCTGGGAGCCTTTAACATGGAGCTGACTAGCTGAAGTGTTGAATTATTGTTTAGGACGGGTGTCTGATATATTTGTCCGATGACCTGACCAGACCTTGTGATCATCAAGTCTTAGTTGTTTTGGGAGTTGACGATTAGAGAAGGCTTCTTGTGGGTTACCACAGACGGCGCCAAATTGTTGGTGTCAAAATCTAGTGAACACCCTTAGTATGGTTTGCACAGGTGACACATGTGAATTTATTGCTAGCGTGGAGGTGATGCACTAGAGAATCCGATCTCGATGAACTTTTGACGCTCTAGAGACCCTTACTATCTAACCCGAGCTCCTCACTTGACTCCGAGATGAGATTCTCTTCGAAATTTGACCTAAGCTCCTCGTTAGAATTTGAGCTAAGATCCTGTTCAAACTTTAAGATAAACTTCTCTCTGGACTCTATTCCGATCTCCAAGTTGAGCTCCAAGTCTGCACTCCAAGCACCTACTCAAAGGCCTACCAGGGTGGTGCCCGGTGAGGCCCATCTGGCATAAGAGTAAGTATCGGAGAGAAGAATGCTAAAAATACTCTAGAGTGAAATAGAAGCAATTACCTTTGGGCAATATATGCCTAGGAGTATATATAGGGCGCAGGGCTCGATTAGCGCCACGAAATTAAGAACCTCATCCTGCTTAATTAGCTTAATTTGGTAGGCAACCAATAAGAGCACGTATTAGTGCTCTAAATACCTATATTGGGATTTTGGGCCCACTTATAGAAGTTCATGGGCCGACCTATTTGAAATAGATATTAAGGGCTCATTTTTAGCCCTTCTAGCTAATCAGAAGGTGGAGAGGATGCCAATAACGGTATCAGGAGCTTCAAAATAGCCTTAGGGGATTTATTTGTGGAAGAATCTGAGCTGAGGGTACTTAGACACGTTGCTTCAAAATTCGTCTGGGAGGCCCTTTTAGAGGAAGTTCGAGCTAAGGGTGCTCGGACCCCTCAGCTCAACTATGTAGCTTCAATTCCATTTGAGAGGCTCTGTTTGGAGGATGTCTAAGCTAAGGGTGCTTGGACTCCTCAGCTTGGCTATATGGCTTCAATCTTTATTTAAGAGGCCTCATTTGGATGATGTCCTAGTTGAAGGTGATCAGATCCCTCAGTTCGGACCCTTTTGATCTTCTTCTTGGGTTTGGTGGCTTGAGGGAGCCATGTAGAAGGTAATTCAGGATGAGGGTGCTCAGTTCCCTCATCTCGGCTTCTTTGATCTTCAGGGTGGCCCTAGGGGGCCACTTAGAGGGTGATCCAAGCTGAGGATGATCGAATCCCTCTTCTCGGCCAATCTTCGATACTTGGACTTAAAGGAGCTTCTGGATGGTTTTAGGCTCTCCCCCTTTTGTATATGTATGAGATGAGGGTGCTCGGAGTCCTCAGTTCAGCCTGTCTTCCATACTTTAACTAGGAGTTGTCTTGGAAGGTTTTGAGGCTCACCCTACTGAGGGTGCTTTGAGCCCTCAGCTCGGTCTATTTTTGAAACTTGGAGATCCCGAGAGAGGCTAGTCTTTAGGATGGTTTAGAGTCTCCCAATTTTCCAATATCCATGCTGAGGGTGCTCGGAGCCCTCAGCCCAGACCATTCTCCATACTTGGATATCAGATGAGTCTTTAGGCACTTATAGGCTTCACGACCAATTTTACCTCCATCAAATGTCATTCTCTAGGGCCTGGGTTCTGTGTTCAATATGTTAGTCATCGCTATTGAGAGTTTTGATTTACTACCACTATTCTCTAATATGCGTGCTCGACTACTCAACTATAAGGTCCGACACAAAACCACTTTTTCTCCTCCATCTTCTGTCTTTCTTGCATCTCAAACTCATTCTGGTGTTGCGTCGCAACATAATTCTCGCCACAAAAGTCGCAAAAACAATGGTTGTCCGTCCACAAACCATACCAATACCTCGGGTATTCTTAGTCCTACTCCAAAATCCATGTCTCCATATCAATTATGTTTTGGGATTGGTCATTCTACCTGCAATTACTATCGGCTCTTTTCATTTGCCCAACCATCCATTCCTTTATCGCTGAAGTCTATCTTTGCAGGCCTATGGATTGTTCCACCTCAGGTACATCAGAATAAACAAACTTCACAGTGGTCACTCAATGATCGTAGTTGGTATCTTGATACTGGTGCATCTACCAATATGACGGGCAACCCTACTCTCCTACAGCAGTACACACTATATAGTAGACCTGACTATATTCAACTTGGCAATGGTGATCACTTACCAATAACTTATACGGATAATATGGCATTACCACTTGGCTCTTTCTCTATTCTTCTTAATAATATCTATGTTCTTCCTTCAATACGTAAAAATTTACTCTCCATTACTCAATTTTACACTAATAATCACATTCTTTATGCTTTTAATGCTCGCCACTTCCATATCTTTGATCTCACCTTTGGTTCTCTCCTCTATCAGGGCCTATGTAAGGATGGACACTACAAGTTACTTACCATCTCTCCCTGCCTACACACTTCATCTGCCTCGGTTATCTCATCCACGCTTTGGCACAATTAGATAGGTCATCCATTTGCTCATGTCTTACTTAGGTTCAACTAAATCGTTATCTACTCTTTTTAAATTTAAATCATTCTTCTACTTCGAGTGTGCTTTAGGTAAATCCACACATCTCCCATTTCCGAGCTCACATGAAATAAAAATCTCCTTTCCTTTTACTGTAGTTCACTCTAATGAATGGAAATCTTTTGTGCTTTCTGTCTCTGGTTATAAATATTATATGATGTTCATTAACAACTACACTTGTTTTACTTGGCTATACTTCATTAAACAAAAACCTGAAATTCTCCAACATTTCAAAAACTTTTTAGCCTAAGTCCAAACTCAATTTTTCATTACGTCCAACAATTTCAGAGTAATGGTGGTGGAGAATATAGTGTGATCCCTTCAAATTTCTTTGTTCTTCTCTACATATTCATTATCAGTTCTCTTATCCTCACACTCCCGAACAAAATGGCCTTGCCAAATAAAAACACCACCACATTGCTGATGGCTCGTACCCTCCTTCTCACAAGTCATGTTGCTCTTCATCACTGATCTGAAGTAATCTCCACTGCTATTCACGTAATCAATCGCGCCCTCTTCCAAATTTCAGTGGTCCTCACTATTCTCCCATATTTATGGACATACTCTTTCCTATTCTGAACTACGTGTGCTTGGTTGTGAATGTTATCCTCATTTAGGTTCTTACTTAACTAATAAACTTTTGCCAAGAATTGTTGAATGTGTGTTTTTAGGCTACAGCTTGCAGCACAAGGGCTATTGTTGTCTAGACCACACAACTAACAAAGTGTATATTTTTCGGCATGTTTATTTTAATGAATAACACTTATCATTTACATCTAATACCAGAAGCACTCCACCAAACCCATAATCATGGGCCTTTGTTCCTGTAATACCACTAGCTCTTGTTCTACTTCTACAATCGGCTACACAAAATAGTACTCTGCCTCCTATTCATTTGCCATTTCCATATCATTTTTCATTCTACTGCCATTGGAGGCACTGGCTTTTGTGTTTTCTTGGGATCCAATCTGATCTCTTGGACCACCAAGAAACAATATATTGTTTCTCGATCAAGCGCCGAAATTTAGTACTGATCTCTTGCCTATGTTTGTGCCGAATCCACATGGATATATCATCTGCTCCAGTAGTTGCAAATTCTCATATCCACGCCTATTATCTTAGTTAGTGATAATATCAGCACTACATGTACGGCCTCAAATCCTATGTTTTACGCTCGTATTAAGTATATTGAACTAGATTATCACTTTATACAGGAACGCATTCTTACTGGCATACATTGAGTTTAATTTGTCCCTCCAGTGATCAACTCTCAGACATATTTACCAAGGGACTTCACAAGGCACATTTCATCTTTTACTAACCAACCTCGTCTCTCCAGGCTAGCCGAGTTTGCAAGGGAGTATTAAACCTCTCTTTTATTATTGTAATCATTTCATATTATTTTAGGTATTTAGAAACAGTTACAAATCTGTATTTTAGGTATTTAGGAATAGTTATAAAATTGTATTATTATTGTAATCATTTCATATTATTTTAGGTATTTAGAAACAGTTACAAAATAATTCTTATACAAATTGGTTCATTCTCTATAATGGAAAAATATTGAATGTTGATTTCTTACATTATGTCTATATACATATCACATCCATATCTAGTTGATATGAATTCTACCAAGAGAATTGTTGGGGATATTTAACCTAATTATATAAAATATAAATTAAATAATAAATAAAAATCACATAGAATTTCAATCTGTTTAAATAACTAAGAACACCAACAATTAAATAAATAAAATAAGGCATAGGATACAAATTTAAATACATATCTAGTAGATCGAGAGACGCACCCCAGATTTTGATAGGGGAAGCAGTAGAGATCGGGAAGAATAGGAAACAAGTTTTCATTATTCTCTCTCGAAATCCTCCAAATTCGTTCATTTTAAAATGGTTTTTCAAGGTCTTTTCATCGGTTTTGAAAAACTTCTTGGGCAGGAATTTTATGTTTAAAAAGGAGTCGCTACCTAGTATAGGGTTAAATGGTGTGCTAGATCACCGGAATTTTAGAAATTCATTTTATTTTAGAAATGGCCCGTGTTTTGACTCGTAAATGTCTTGTACTAGAGATTTCGTTAAGTTCAGGGGTCGGTTATGCTCGAGAAATGTTTTACGCACCCCAAGACACATGTTCGTAAATGGTACCTTGGTCTAAATAAATATTTACTTTTAAACAATACCCAAGTAATTTTTTTTGATTTACTTAACAAAAACCAATTCATTTTTTTAAAGTGTTTCCATTTCTATGCATTTTTGACATAGTGAAAACAGTAAATACTACACTAATCTAAGCAGCAACAACCCAATACTAGTATATAATAACTTGAAATGTAAATGACCAAACCTTATAAAGGCTTCATACATAACCCCATTTTCACAGGGAATCAGGTCGACATGTAGTTCCAACATGTAAAATGGTATGAAATTACTATATTTTTTTTAACGGTCGAACCTTATAAAGGTTGCCCACATATCCTTTTTTTCACAACGAATCAGGTTGACAAGTAGTTCCAATATGCAATATAATATGATTTTTATTATTAAATGTGACCGAACCCTTATGTGGGTTGCCTACGTACTTTGGCGAGTAACCAAATATCAAGTCATCATGTAGTTCATTTAAGTTTGGTTTCATGTGTTCAACATGTTCCTGACATGATCTTGAACAGTTTTGACATAGTTTGATGATTTTGACATGTTTTCAGTGTTTTTGTCTTGTTTACTTGTTATACATGCTATGTATATAAAATTTAAGTATGAATATTGCATGATCATGCTATGTACGAACATAATATACATATTTAAGACAAAATTAAAGGGGGTTTTAAGAACACATACCTACTTAGGGGAGGTAGTCTTCCCTAAGTGATTACCTTCATTTCTTTCTTGATCTTTTTTGGTTGTCCTCGATTAGTTGTCGACAAATCCTTGAGTTCTTCCTTCAAAAATTTCAAGAACTTCCTCCAGGGTAGAATTTCAGCAGAATTTCGAGGTGTTCTTGAAGAGAATTTCTTGGAAACCCTAGAAGCAAAGAGCGTTGCTCGAATCTAAAGAGAGAATGAGAGATTTTCAAGTGCCCAAAATATGAAAACAAGCCCCAGTATATATTGAATTGGGGGTCTGTGCATTAGTTGATAAACAAACCATCCCAGGTTCATCTCTAGGGTCTGTTTGGCTTGCGGATGATCTCCCCTTGTCTTGATCTTGAATACCTTTAAACAACTTTAGGAAATTGTGCATTAATGGCTTGATGTGACACTTCCAGTTTGGTTTGTTGGCTAAGTATCAGTTAGTTTTACTGTTTCGATTTGGTTGCCATTAATGCTTCCAAGGTGCATTGAACTTAGTCTTAAGGTGTCACTTGGAATTTAATGCTTGATAGTGACCCTTGATGTGATGGGCTAAGATTTGGATCGAACCGACTCAGTTTTCCTTGTAACCAATAGTTACACTTCAATCGTTTTGGTTAACCCTAAGATATTTTGGTGAAAATGTCTAGGTTCTTTGAATCCACCACATCCATGTCATCCCAAGTAATTAATTATTTAAGGGATGGACACTCAATACCTACATTAAGTGTATGGAAGGTGGCAAACTGGATTGGTTCGGTTTCGATAGCGGTTAATGACTTTCTAAGTGACTTAGTTCTTTCCCTTGATATTTTGTGTAGAGAATATCTTAGGGGCTTAGTGGTCATTTCAATGATCATTTGCGAGTCATTTAAGTGATGGGTTGGACCCTTATTTCAATAGGCCTTGTTGGTTTGTCAAGATGACTTTGGTTTGTTTGATTTCGAACTAAGTCCAAATCTTTAATTACTTTGGTAATTTTGAACTTGTCATGACATTTCCATGACTTAATTTAGGTCTTTTGGATTTGTTTTAAGAATATTAGTACTTTAAAAAATAATTTAAACTAATATTTTTAGTATCGAATAGATGAAACAGGTGATAGTAAATGTTTCAGGAGTCAAAGTGGGTAACCGAGGTAGTTTGGCGAAAGTTCCTATAATTAAAGGGTAGTAACTAATATTTAATCATATTAGAGGTGATTTAATTAAAATCAACATTTAATAATGTCATCTTAGTCTCCTTTTAATTTTAGGAATTTCGAGGTTGACCCAAAGCTTTTATTTTATCAAATTTAGTCAAATTCAACTGTTTTTATGGTTTTTGGTGTTTTGTGGTTTTTTTGTATTATTCAGTATGATCCAAGGTATAAATTCATTCCTTTAAACCTAAGTTTAAAGTTTATCTAAACTGTTACTTTCAATTCGACACTGATTAGGCAGGACAAAATGCGGTGTCTACATCGATGTGTGTAAACAATGTCCTAAGAAGAGATACGACATCTCTATGCACAGGGTTCAATGGAAAGCCTTTCCCAAAATACAATGATCCAAGGAGTTAAGGTGCAAGTATGATATCCCTATAATGAATTGATCGTAAACTGTATTGCCCTTTATGTTCTACACATGTATTAAGGAAATTGCAATCTTGAGAGAAAATATGGGAAGAGGAAATTTTGAATTTGCCTCTAAGGAGAACTTTGTTGGTGGAAGTCAAAGTGGAGAGATAGCAAAAAAGAAAAAGACGAACATCCCTCTATGGTTTTGTTTATTTAAGTTTTTGGTTCAAATATTACGAAAATATTCTTCCTTTAATATTAAATTGAAAGACATAAAATTAGTAAAGAAAAAGTATCACAATTACAATCGTCTCTGCTATGGTGCTCACGGTTTGCATCGAGCATCTGTGTTCTAAGATACAACAATAGTGATCCTCAAATACGAGGAATAAAAATCAAAGGATCCAATGAACAGAAAAAGTGTGTGTATCTAACTTATTAACAACCCCACCATTTTTTATTAACATGTTGGTGTAAATGTCGAAATTTCAAGATAAATATATAAATAACAATGAAATTAAACTAATAATTATTAAACAATATTAATGTGAATATTAATTAATCATGTAAGGACATTAAAAACAAATAATGAAAATTTTGTGAAGCAAATTAAGTGTATACTAAATCAGAAACGTGACGTTAACGTTAATGTAACAGAAAGTTAAAAAATAGCAGAGATAAAATGTGTTAACATTAACGTAACAGAAATAAAAAAGAACAGCAGCAGAATGTGTTAACGTTAACGTAATAGAAACAAAAGAACAATAGCAAAATGTGTTAACATTAATGTAACATAAACAAAGAAGAACAGAGTAGAATGTTGTGTATGAGACGAAATAAAATGCATGACAAGTCTCCTATTTATAGAAGACCAAAAGCCACCATTGAATGGATGCAATTTTGGAAAGACATCGGTTCACGTTAACGTTAACGCGAACGGTCACCAACTTTGGAAAGGCACCTGTTCGCATTAATGTTAACGCAAACAATCACCAACTTTGCAAATGCACCTGTTCGTATCAACGTTAACGCGAACAATCACCTAATGAACCTTCATGTCTGTTCATTGGTACTAATTCAAAATTAACGATTAAGCAATTAATTAACTTCTTAACTGTCACTAATTAAATTTTAAACTAATCTGGCGGGTCAAGATTCGACCCGATCCGACCCAACTCGAATTCGGTCCCAACCAAATCCAAATATGGATGGATTTGTCCCAACTCAAACTCAACTCGACCCAATTCGAGTTTGAAGGTTTCATTGTTAGTGGCTTGCCTTTGTCATCAATTTATAACTTGATACAAACTTGAGTTTCTTCTCAACAACCAATGTGGGATAACTGCCCTTACAACTCAAGTTTTCTCTTTCCAAACAATATGGGATAACTTATCCCCTTCCAAGCAATGTGGGATAATACATTCATTTATATCTTCAATCAATCTCAAATGGGTTTCTTTGAGAATTAAAATCTCATTCAAAACTTAATTATTTTTGGCATATAAATATACTACGTTGATCCTTAAATGACGAGGAACGCAACAGAATAATAACCCAATTAATTTTATTAATGAGTCTCATTTTAATTAATCAATTAAAGTAGCCAATAGTTCTAACAATCCCCCACATGAATGAGATTGACTGGGTATACATGCATATGCAATGTTGACACACTATAGAGAGTTCAAATAGAAAGTAACTGTATCGAGATAGGTAGCTTTTAACCTTGAACCTTCTCTAGTGAAAGATGGTAGCACGTATATACGCCACTACTTTTACTCGCAAGTATACGAGGTCAAATTTTAGTAAAGATGGGGAGAGTAGAGGTATCGTGTCTACAAGGATTGGTTTTGACCATTATTGAGTACTGCATTTATCATGACCTAACTTTATCTAGACTAAAACAAATGTAATTTAATTAATAAATACTACTACTAAGTTAATTAAACTAATTAAATTAACTATATTAATACTAATATGAGATGTTTAGGTAAAATCTTGCCTAGGGATTAACTTTTGTTTACAAAAACGTGCTTGGTCTTGTTTTAATTTACATTAATGGCGTTCGGGTATTCGACAATCTCGGTTTATAAACTCACTTTCCACTTCTCTCGAGTGTAAGACGAGTGAATACATGACTTCGCGTCAATGAAGAAGTCCCCCTCAACGTCTTAACAACACTAGGTCACGTGAGTCTCGCCCCAACGTCATTGATTACATACTTTCTAACCCCCTCCCGGGTCATTAGATTGTCGTGTTGTATTTACCCTAATCCAAATTCGGGGTTACCTCTCCCGAGTGTCAAACCCCGTATTCTCTAATTATCTAAACAAGTATAATAACATGACAACACGGCAAACACAATTGAAATTATTATAAAACACACATTAACAAAACACAAACTCAAACAAACAACACTTTTATAAATTATATTAATCTCTAGATAAAAACCCGTTTAGCTCATGGCCATAGCCGGTTATACAATGAAAACAAAGCTATACATGCACAACTAACTACCGAAGTTAAGAAATAAAAGAAGAAACGAAAGAAACTTAGCCTAGTCCGTAGATTTACCATTAAAAATGCTTCAGGATCGCTTCTCCTTTATCACAATGTGATCTTCTCCTTTGGAATTGGTTGAGCACTCCCAAAACCTCTCAAAATATCCCTCAATATGTTCTAAGGGGTAGAGGGCCGAAAATAAGAAAGGAGGAAGGTTTCTATAGGGATAAATATCTCAAAATATCTAATAAAATATCCTAATCTGGTGTAGAGTTACCGTTGCAGCGGTGGAAATGCAGAGAGTTTAGCAACTCTCTGCTGTTTTACCGCCGCGGCGGTGGTATCATCGCTGCAGCGGTGACACCCGTTAGTAGTTTGACTGTAAGTTTTTCGTCTGAGCTTTGATTAAGGTAATTGAAAAACCTATGGAAAGCTAAGAAATAGTTCTACAACTTCTATGTTTTGTGTTTTTCCAAAATAAAAATGCATCATGTTCCAAATTGGCCTTGAAATTACTGCACCTGTACCAACTTTGCCTCTTTTCACCCATTTATTCAAAAAACCTATAAAACACCACAAAAATACATTAAACTAACAAAAGTACTTGAAAACACACAAATATTTGAATATAAAAGTACTTGATTTGTTGGTAAATAATCCACTCATCAAAAGACTATCGGATTTACTTGGCTAATCAGTGAACGCGATGTCTTGAACTGTTCAACCATTTGTGTAAACCAAGACAATAGAATTCACACAGATACGTCCTGACACAGTCAGTTCTCTGGTTGTGTTCATTTTGGCCTTGAACATCCTAGTGTTTGAATGAGTGCTTTAGAAAATTTGGCCTTCTCATTCTCATAGAATTGGTCTTGTTCTTTACTCATCTAGGTGATTAACCTATCAAGAGTATCCCATATACCCTACTTGAATTTTTCAAGCTATAGGAATCATTAAAAGCAAAGCTTATCCTTAATACTTATATTTATCACTGGTTCACTATAGGAATGAGTATAAGACTTAAAACCTTCCAGTGATTACTTAGTCTACACATAATTAGGTTGTCCATTTGAACCTAGATCTTGGGATCTCCAGTCAGCTAGGTTGGGTTTCCATTAAGGTGACTAATTAGTTGTAGGCTTTAAACCCATTCCCCTCGATGAACAATATACTCTCTCTCTCTAGTTAATCCTTTGGTTAGCGGATCTGCAATATTATCTTTTGACTTCACGAAGTCAATTGTGATAACTCGAGAGTAACTATCTAACGGTATTATGTCTACGTCGTATGTGTCGAGAATTACCGTTATACATACTACTCTGTGCCCTACCAATTGCAGATTAGCTATCACAATGTATACAAATAGCTGGCACAGGTTTCGTCCACATTGGAATATCTTCTAAAAATTGACGAAGTCATTCTGCTTCTTCACTTGCTTTGTCTAAAGCAATAAATTCAGATTCCATTGTAGACCTTGCAATACACGTCTGTTTGGAAGATTTCCATGAAACAGCTCATCATCCAAGTGTGAAGATATATCCACTTGTGGATTTAGTATCTTTACAATCCGTTATCCAATTAGCATCACTGTAACATTCAAGTACAACTGGATATTTGGTGTAATGCAATCCATAGTTTAGGGTATACCTTAAATATCTAAGTACCCTAACTATCGCATTCCAGTGTCCGTGAACTGGGTTGCTAGTATATCTGCTCAGTTTACTTACCGTGTATGCAATATCAAGTCTAGTACAATTCATTAAGTACATTAGACTGCCTATTATCCGAGCATACTCTAACTGAGAGATACTTTCACCAGTATTCTTAGTAAGATGACAATTCACATCAATAGGTGTTTTAGCTAGACTAGTATCATACTTGTTGAATTTCTCAAGTATCTTCTCAATATAATGAGATTGCGATAATACTAGTCCTTTAGTAGATCTAGAAATTTTAATTCCTAGAATTAAATCAGCAACAACATTATCACTTCATAACCCCCACAAAAGCACAAAACATTTAGAGTTTTGTGAGAGTTCAAGCACTTGTCTAGTTCACCAAAGTTTTTGGTTTCAAGTGCTTATACCAAAAACTTGAATATCACTGTACCCTGGGAGGTAGACGTCCATTCAACCATTAGCACTAGTGTGGGGGAATTAATCTGCTTTAAGATTGTTGGTGTAAATGCCGAAATTTCAAGATAAATAAATAACAATGAAATAAAACTAATAATTATTAAACAATATTAATATGAATATTAATTAATCATGTAAGGACATTAAAAACAAATCATGAAATTTCTGTGAGGCAAATTAAATGTATACTAAATCAGAAACATAACGTTAACATTAATGTAACAGAAAGTTAAAAAATAGCAGAGATAAAATATATTAATGTTAACGTAACAGAAATAAATAAGAACAACAACAAAATGTGTTAACGTTAACATAACATCAATCTATAGTTTAGGGTATACCTTAAATATCTAAGTACCCTGACTATCGTATTCCAGTGTCCTTGTTCTGGGTTGCTAGTATATCTACTTAGTCTGCTTACCATGTATGTAATATCAGGTCTAGTACAATTCATTAAGTACATTAGACTGTCTGTTATCCGAGTATATTCTAACTGAGAAATACTTTCACCAGTATTCATAGTCAGATGACAATTCACATCAATAGGTGTTTTAGCTAGACTAGTATCATACTTGTTGAATTTCTCAAGTATTTTTTCAATATAATGAGATTGCGATAATATTAGTCCTTCAATAGATCTAGAAATTTTAATTCCTAGAATTACATCAGCAACACCTAAATCTTTTATATCGAACTTACTAGTTAAAATCCTTTTGTTAGATTTAATGATGTCATTGTTACTATCAATAATTAGCATGTCATCTACATAAAGGCATACAATGACATATTCAGATTCATTATGTTTATTGTAGACACATTTGTCACATTAATTGATTTTAAATCTATTTGACATCATAACTTTGTAAAATTTCTCATGCCACTGTTTTAGTGCTTGTTTAAGTCCATATAAAGACTTAACAAGTTTACAAACTTTGTTCTATTTGCCATAAACGACAAACCTTTTTGGTTGTTCTATGTAGATTTTCTCATCTAGTTCACCATTTAGGAAAGCTGTCTTAACATCCATTTAATATATTTCAAGATTATGTATAGCTGCTATGACTATCAACATTCTAATGGATGTTATCCTAGTAACCGGTGAGTACGTGTCAAAGTAATCAACACCTTCTCTTTGCTTGTAACCTTTAGCTACAAGTCTAGCTTTATATTTATCAATTGATCCATCTGCTTTCATCTTCTTTTTGAAGATCTATTTACACCCAAGAGGTTTGGAACCCGATGGAAGATCCACTAGTTCCCATGTTTGGTTTTGCAAGATAGATTATATTTCATTGTTTAAAGTTTCTTTCCAAAATAGTGCTTCAGGAGTTGACATTACCTCCTTAAAACTCTTAGGATCACCTTCTACCATATAGGTAAGAAAGTCAGGACCAAATGACTTTGTTGTCTTAGCCCTCTTACTATGTCTAGATTCATTATCTTCCAAAGATATTTCATTTTGGACCTCACCTATCGTAGTATCAAGCATTTTTTTTAAAGAATCAGACTCTCAAAAAGTCTTACAAGGAAATATATCCTCATCAAAGAATGAATTTCTAGATTCCATTATTGTATTCTCATATACATCTTCAATCTCAGACTTGTGAACTAAAAATCAATAAGCACTACTGTTTTAGGTATACCCAATAAATATGCAATCAATTGTTTTAGGTCCTATTTTAGTTCTTTTGGGAATAGGAACCGGCACCTTAACATGACACCTCTACACTTTCAAGAATTTATAAGTAGGAGTCTTATCTCTGCACATTTCATATGGAGTTTTATCGAATATCTTATGTGGCAACTTGTTAAGAACATAATTGGCGGTAAGCAATGCTTCCCTCCACATGTTCTGGGTTAGTCCAGAACTTATCAACATAGTATTCATCATTTCTTTTAAAGTTCTATTATTCCTTTCAGCTACTCCATTTTGTTGAGATGAATAAGGTGCAGTTGTTTGATTAATTATTCCGTGTTGAGCACATAATTTCAAAAACGGTTATTCATATTCACCACCTCTATCACTTCGAAGAACTTTAATCTTTTTACTAAGTTGATTCTCAACTTCGTTCTTATATTGCATAAACTTTTCCAAGGCTTCATCTGTACTCCTTAGAAGATAAACATAATAGTATCTTGTGCAATCATTAATAAAAGTAATAAAATACTTTTTACCATCTCTAGTTTGTAAAAATTTTAAATCACAAATATCAGTGTGAATTAACTCCAGAGGTTTAGTACTTCTTTCGATCGATTGAAAAGAAGTTCGAGTCAATTTGGACTCCACACGAGTCTTACATTTAAAATTTGAACCAATTTTGCATTTTAGCAATAAATCTAAACTAATCAACTTACGTAAAGAATCACAATTAACATGTCCTAATCTAGCATGCCGAACATCAATTGACTCAATCATATAAACAGAAGATGTAGTTTTATTAGCTTTTGGAATCACAGTCATTACATTCAATTTGAAGAGGCTTTCATTCATGTAGCCCCTTCCCACATACACTCTACTTTTGGTTATTCGACCTTTTCAGACACAAATACCATTCGAAATCCCTTCTTACTCATCAAAGATCCGAAAACTAGATTCTTGCAAATGTCCAGCACATAAAGCACATCATTGAGAGTAAGTTCTTTTCCAGAAGTCATTTTCAGCACAATACTTCTATGTCCTTCAACTTTAGAAGTCGAGGAGTTTCCCATATAGAGTTGTTCATTTTGATCCACTGGTTGATAGGTGATGAACATTCTCTTATCTGAGCAGATATGGCATGTAGCCCTAGTGTCCATGTACCATTCTTTCGAGTTGCTAACTAGGTTGACTTCAGACACTACTACTGAAAGGTTCATTTCAGAAACATCCAAAGTAAGATGCTCGACTTCAGTTACATTAGCTTGATGTGTATACCTCTTTACATTACATTTAACTCGGCATTCACTTGCACGGTGTCCAGCCTTTCCACACGAGAAGCAGTCTCTTTTGAATTTCTTCATTTTCTTTCTTGTGGGACCAAAGCTTTGATTCGTTCCAAGGTTATGAAATTTTTATTTCTTATTGGTCTTGTGAACCTCCACAACATTTGCCTTTGAGTTCATGGAATAACGACTATCAAGATTCTCAACAAACTGATGCTTTTCTTCAATTCTAAGCCTCACAATCAGATCTTCAACGTTCATCTCTTTGCGTTTATACTTGAGATAATTTTTGAAATCACTCTAGGTCGGTGGTAACTTCTCAATAATAGAAGCTACTTGAAATTATTCACTTAATGACATTTCCTCAGCGAGAATGTCATGTATAATGACTTGAAGATCTTCGGCTTGATTGACAACAAATTTGGAATCCACCATTACATAATCAAGGAACTTTCCAACTATAAATTTCTTTAAGTCGGCGTCCTCTGTTTTATATTTTTTATCCAAGGATTCCCATAATTCTTTAATGGTTGAAATCCCTCCATATATTTTATACAGAGAGTTGCTGAAAGCATTGAAGATATAGTTCTGACACAGATAGTCAGAATCTTTCCATGCTTTTACCACAGCCTTTGTATGATCATCGGCATTCTCAGTCATAACTGGAGCATCTTCTTAGAGAAACCGAACCAATCTCAAAGTCGTAAGGTAGAACATCATCTTTTGTTGACACCTTTTAAAGTTGCTCCCATCATACTTGTCAGGTTTTTCAGCCTTAGACAATGGAGTAGGCACCATAATGATAATGGTTTGAGTCACAGGAGACGTCACTTTAGACGTCTCAATTGGCGTAGTGTTTTCACTTACCATTACAGAGTAGTATGTCTAAAATTTTAACAAATGTATACTAAGAAAATTTTACAACCAAAGCACAAACTAAGATATCAAATGTTTCACTAACCAGAAACTGGAAGTAAACGTTCACACAAGAATTAGGAATCAATTCAGAGCGTTAATATTCACACAACAGTTCTGTACGTAAATGTTTACACGATATATTTAATACATGAACATTTACTTATTTATCTTAAAATTTCAGAATAAAAGTGAATTTGCTTTAAGATTGTTGGTGTAAATGCCGAAATTTCAAGATAAATAAATAAATAATAATGAAATAAAACTAATAATTATTAAATAATATTAATGTGAATATTAATTAATCATGTAAGGACATTAAAAACAAATCATGAAAATTCTGTGAAGCAAATTAAGTGTATATTAAATAAAAACCGTGATGTTAACGTTAATGTAACAGAAAGTTAAAAAATAATAGAGATAAAATGTGTTAACGTTAACGTAATAGAAATAAAGAAGAATAACAGCAGAATGTGTTAATGTTAATGTAATAGAAACAAAAGAATAATAGCAGAATGTGTTAACATTAATGTAACAGAAACAAAGAAGAACAAAGTAGAATGTTGTGTATGAGACGAAATAAAATGAATGACAAGTCTCCTATTTATAGAAGACCAAAAGCCATCATTGAATGGATATAATTTTGGAAATACATTTGTTCACGTTAACATTAACACAAATCGTCACCAACTTTGGAAAGGCACCTGTTCGCGTTAACGTTAACACAAATAGTCACCTAATGAATCTTCATGTCTGTTCATTGGTGCTAATTCAAAATTAATGATTAAATAATTAATTAACTGCTTAACTGCCACTAATTAAATTTAAACTAATTTGGCGGGTCAAAATCCAACCCAACTCGGATCCGGTCCAAACCAAATCCAATTATGGATGGATTTGTCCCAACCCAAAGTCAACCCGACCCAATTTGAGTTTGAAGGTTTGATTGTTAGTGGCTTGCCTTCGTCTTCAATTTATAAGTTGATACAATCTTAAGTTTCTTCTCTACAACCAATGTGAGATAACTACCCTTATAACTTAAGTTTTTTCTTTCCAAGCAATGTGGGATAACTTATCCCCTTCCAAGCAATGTGAGATAATACATTCAATCTTCAATCAATCTTAAATAGGTTTCTTTGAGAATTAAAATCTCATTCAAAATTTAATTATTTTTAGTATATAAATATACTACGTTGATTCTCAAACGACGAGGAACGCAACGGAATAATAACCCGATTAATTTAATTAATGGGTCTCACTTTAATTAATCATAACCAAAAATTCTAACATAACATAGAATCTATAACTTATTAATTTTTACATAAACACCAATAATCAAATTAATTAACTTGTCACTTATGTAAGTTACGAATATAAAAAGACACACATGAACAACGTCTCATGCACACAATTGTAGTTTCATTGAACATTAGGATCATTCTTTCCATCCACACAAAGTTGAGTGCCGTATAACTTATTCTTCAAGGTCAACTTCAACTCTTATAAATTTTGTTTCAAATAGTTCCATTTTCGATGTGTGACAAACCTTCAAAACCCATCAATCAAAAGTTTTAGGTGGGTACTTTGAATGTTAATTTTTCATTCACTTTTTAATTATTTTTGACAAATAAATATATCACATTCGTATGATCAGAAGAAAGCATTAACATATTCACAAACTCCAACAAACCACTGGGTCAAATAAATGATTAGGCTCTAATTAAATAGCCCAAAGATTATTTTGTCCAACATTGTCAAGTTCGATAAAAAAATAACTAGCAATTGCACTTTCGATAAACCATAGGGAGTAAAGTGTCTTTTATCCTAAATAAAGTATGCATGAATTCAAAAGTAGAAAATGTATGTGTAGAGGAGTTGATTCCAAACATCGGGAACTCCGGGAAGACACCAATGGATACAGTCCGCATAACTACTGGGATACTTTAATTGCTCTTCGGTAAGCGGCTGCCAATATTTTCTGTAAATGGAAGCATGTGCTTCTTTTCGATACACTGAAAGTTGTGTAATGTTCAATATATGTGCTTTTAAACCTCTAGCTTTCAATCTATCAATAGAAATCTCTACCAATCGCATCATTTGAAGATCCCAGTTGGTTCCCCAATACCCTTCTACTAAAATTGGTTTTGTTTCATTGTAGCATCCTTGTCCATTTCGCATACCCCATTCTTCAGCTCTGCAACAGATATAGTTATTAGAAAATGACCAATTTGTGGTGTTAGCATTTTGTTTACATATTTGTCAAAATTTTCTAAAAAATGTAATAAGTCGCTCTAAACTTAATAAGAATTCTAGTTATTACCTATTGTGAATGGGTGATAAACTAACAAAATACAATTTGGTTTTGGTACGATTTATATGAACATCCAACCAATCTGACCATGTCTGAAGAGTCATTTCATAACTTCGTAACATGTTTCCATCTTCATAAATTCCATCTTGGCTTTCAAACGATCCCCATCTGATCAAATATCATGGATTTCAAAATAAAAAATACAAGTTTTTAAGGATAAAATTAAGGGTTAATTACACTTTATCCCCTGTAGTTTGACCAATTTGCACTTATCCCCCTGTAGTTTAAAAATCATCACTTACCCCCCTTGGTCAAATATTTGGTGCACTTACTCCCCTACATCAGGGGGTAAGTGGTTTGAAAATCTGACCACAAGGGAGGTAAGTGGAGATATTTAAACTACAGTGGGTAAAATGCAAATTGGCCAAATCACAGGGGATAAAGTGTAATTAACCCTAAAATTAATGTGGGATTATGAAATTACTACTTACAAGATCTTCACGTTGAACATTCTCCACCAAGCATAGGAATTGAAGACCAAGTAATCAGCATCCATCCAATGCCTAGCATGCTTTTCAATATGTTGGATTCGAACGATCCGATTGGATATTCGATGGTTGTCTCGTCCATCACAGTTTGATTCCACGAGAAATGGAGCCCAATAAAAATCAATTGAGGCATTGTATTCCTGGTATTGTTCCATTAAATTGAAGGCATTGAATATATTAAGTACTAAATTTATTAATATTTTTAATTTTAAAAGAATTATTTGTTTCTAAAATAACTTTTATAATTATTTTTTTCTAAACTATTATCGCTCTACAACTTTTTCTTCATTGTTTCTCAATTTAATATTTTTTTTTATATATAATTTTTTTTTTTGAGATTTTACAATATTTGTTTAAAATGTTAGTTGTGATAATTAGATATTACCACTGAGCGCGTAAATCAACTGGTGAGAGATTGTTTTAGCTTAACCGAGATTCTTGGTTCGTGACTTTGGAATGTAGTTATGTTAAAATTCGGTAGGGAGAGTTTGGTTGTTCTTGTGGTCTGACCCGGCTCGATCTTGATTAGTCGAAATCCAATGTGGTTATCGGATACCGGAGGTTTATACAAAAAAAAAAAAAAAAAAAAAAGATAATTAGATATTCTGTGGTATTAAGTGATAAGTGCTAAAAAATTAAATAAATCACATATCACTTAAATTTTTAACAATTTTTAAATGATATTTATATTTTAAGTGATTACTTTCGATAAGTATTTAATGTATTCAACTTTAAGTGCTTAGTTACGTTATGAAACGGGACCTTTCGTATACTTTGCTTTAAAGTGAAAAATGAATGGAATCTATTAAAATATAAAAAATAAAATATAAAAGACCCTTAACAAGAAAATTTAATTACAAGCTTACTTTTTTTTTTTTTTTGGTATATCCACGAGTGTCTCCCTACCAACACAGGGTGAAAGATTAGCTTGTTTGGGATATGTGGATACTCCTCCCAACAAGTGTTTTTTCGCAGGCTAGAATTCTTGACCTTACAGAGGCCCCTCAATTACTTTAACTCAAGTGTGTCTTTCTACTTGAGCTACCTTGTTGGTTACAAGCTTTTGATGTAGTGAGTTGTTAACCTTTTATTGATTGAATTACAAATTCTAACCTTTTATATCCTAATATTTTAATTTTTGTAACGTTTTATAATCATTACTATAATAATTTTCATACAGTTAATATTAACCTAAGAAATTAGGCATTAAATAATTTCACATAATTAAAAAATTTAGGAATAGGAAATGGTGCCTTTTAGAATTACGTATTGCACAGTAGATTATTTTAAATAAATTCTTAGTTTAGGACCTTTGGTTGTTCGGTTCATAGATGATGCCGACCACGTAGCATTCTGACGATAGTGTTTTAGTAGCGCAAAAATCGAGGTGAGTGCACTGTCTTCTATGGAAATTGACAAATTATATTTTTGTATAAATTATGAAAAAAAAATATTTATTAAAATGGACGGTTTTATAACTTATGTGGATCGAGTAAGTTTTAAAGGTGGAAAGTAATTTTTATTATCCGACTATGCCATAATTGTCTTCTCGTCAAGATGGCATGTCCTGTAAAATGTGAATATATGTTATTACCTGTCAGACAAGTTCTGCAGGGTGGATATATGTTGTTACCTGTCAGGCAAGTCCTGCAGAGTGGATATATGTTGTTAGTTGTTAGACAACTCCTGCAGGGTGGTTACTCCTACCATTGGAGATATTAAATGGATTTGGCGTTGATGGCCACCTTAGATAACGTAGTTGTACTGGTTATGGTACTGTTGTAACTCCCGATCGTGAAGTGAAACGATCCTATGACTAATAAGAAAAATATGTGTGCGGTATTTTATTATATATCAAAATCATTTGATTAGTTGATTTAAAAGCATCATGTTATTGTAATGGTAGCAGTGAAATTTTATTTTGACTCAGTGTACGGTTATATTTATATTATGTTTGGAAAGTGATATTTGAAAATTATACTTGATCCATAAATTATTTTTATATTATGAAGACAGTACACCAATAAAATTATCTGATCTTAGGTACCTCAGTTAGAGACGTGTCCATTGTTCGCGCTAGGTAGAGTCAGAGGAGGTAGTGAATTTTATTTTGGAGGCTGTCAGGACAGTTGTTAGGAGTGAATGGTTGAAATATTTTCATAGTCTTGTTACAAAATAAACGGCTTTGTATAAAAGCTAAAATTTTAAATTAGAAAAATATATTATTATTATTATTATTATTATTATTATTATTATTATTTAGAGTGGTGCAGCAGAAGCGTGGTAGTGAAGTGGTTTGTGGTTTGGTTCTATTTCTCCTTAGGAGAAACCTAGTGATGGCCCTAAGAAACAAGATCGTTACAAGTCGTTGGATGGGTTTTATACTATACACCACGTGGTTTAGGGTTTGGAGCAACACATATACTTAGAGCACAACTTACTGTCTATTTTTAGCTTCCAATTCACGTGAATAGCATTTCTCAAATTCGACCCTTATACGCGCTCATCGCTCATCATCTCCGCAGCTTCTTCTTTTCTCTATCTTCTCTGGATTCATTTTCTTTCCATATTCGTCGACTTCATCTCTTACCCACTGCCTTGCCTCCCTTGTCTGCCTCTCTCAGCTTCTCATCTCTCTATCGCTCTCTCCAATCGATCGCACCAAGGGACCACCAGGCGGCACCACTGCATCTCCAGCCGCTGCCTCCCCATCGATGCACCAACCTTCGATCTTCATACAGCCATCACCAGCACCACTGGATTGAGCTTGAGTACTAGGGTTCCTTTAATTAACGGTCTAACTTGGTCTTCCACAAACTTCACTAACGATTTGAGGTACCTATCTATGGTCACTATCGCCATTTATATATTTGACCCAAAATTAAGGTGTTTCAGGATAAGGAAAACATTAATGGAAGCAAAACATGAAGAAACAACAATTAATTTGCAGAAAGATTTATGACCCAAGTATACGAATGTATGTTTGGGCGTGAATTTAGGGTTTTCCCAGAAGGAGAGAAGAATTAATTGACAGAAAATTTTAGTTTCTATTCCCCACAAAAGAAAATTAAGGTGTTTCAAGATAAGGAAAACATTAATGGAAGCAGAACATGAAGAAATAACAATTAATTTTCAGAAAGATTTATGACCCAAGTATAAGAATGTATGTCTGGGTGTGAATTTAGGATTTTCCCAAAATGAGGAGAAGAATTAATTGACAGGAAATTAAGGAAGGACAAGAACTAGAATTGTGGACTATTTTCAGGTAATCTTTCCTCTCTCTCCCCCTATTGACTGCTCTCTCTATCTCTCATTTTCTCCTGTCCATCTATCTTGCAATCTCACCGCTGATCGACCATGCCCAAATCTACTTACGACGACCACACAAATTCTAGAGGGCCCTTTCCATATAAAGTTCGTCTCTCAGGTATGGCTCTCTCCTTTTTTTTTTCTTTTTTTTTCTCTCTCTCTCTCTTTCTCTCTCTCTCTCCTCCAGCGTCTCCCTTGAAGCCCTAACGCTATTCTCCTTGCAATTGATTTCTGTTTCTGATTTGGCAAAATGTAACTTCCAATCTGAATTTGATTTGGTTAATCTAAGTTCAATTTTACTACATCTGAATTTCATAGATCTAGATTTGTATGTACAGACCTTAAAATTTGGTGTTAGATTTGTGTATTTGTGTGCAATTGAGAGACATAAGAAGGCGTATGTATCTCAATTCTTGAGGTTCATTCCATACAAATGTTCCTTCTATCAATTTCAGAACCCCTAATTATACATACAGATGCATATGAATGTTTATTTTTTTGCAGATTTTGTAACTAGATGCGGATAGTAATATTTGTTGTATTTTGACTTTTTGATAATTTGACTTCATATTGAAGTGATACTAGTTTGGAATTTGCTTGATTTGTCTGGTAGTGTTCTTTTATTATTTGCTTGATATGTCTTTTTTTTTTTTTGTTTAATTATGCAAGTACGGTGTAGATTGAGGGCCAAGTAAGTTTGTCTATTATTTTTTTATTCTGATCTGATCAGTGAGTACACTATCATATTTTTTTTTCTTTTCTTTTGGGAGAATAGAAATTTAAATTTGGATTTTGCACCTTATCTATTGTTGTCTCTTGAATAAACATAGGTGATTATTGGAACAAAGATGTTGATAGGTGTGGATTTGGTTGGCTAGGTAATTTTGTCTATTGTTTTTTTTGTTCTGATTTGATCTAGTCGGTGAGTACACGACCTGATTTTTTTGTTTTTTTCTTTTTGGGGGAATAGAAACTAAAATTTGGATTTTCCACCTTATCTATTGTTGTCTCTTGAACAAAAATAGGTTACGATTGGCACACATCGAAAATGTTGATAGCTTCCATTTATAAAAGTTGAAGGGGGAGCATATGATTTCTCTATTTAGTTTTCACGATTCATAGCAATATAATTTCATCTCTCTCATCACATCATTTCTCCGTCTTATCATTTTTCAAAAATTCAAACAAGAATCAAATATGCAAAATTCTTTTTTTTTTTTTCCCTAAATTTTTGTCTTTTAATTGTATTTGGTGTATGAGAGTTTTTGATCTTTCAAGCAAAACTGGAGACCATCTCAGTGAAAATTGATAATTATCTTCTCTATTCTTTTCTATAATCTTATTAAGATTCAATATATAGTTTGATTGTGATGTTTTGTTGGATGTTTTAATGTTTTGTTTTCATTAATAATGATTATGTAGAGGTGAGGATACGGGTAGTAGCATGTGGTGGTGTGCATGAACTTGGTGACATTCTATTTCATCAGAATGACTATTGCGATCTTACTTGGATTTAAAGCAGAAATCCATATGAAGGTAACAAATTTCTACCCCTTTAGTGTCTCTTTGTTCATTATCTTTATTTATATGTTATTTTGTTTATTTATGTTATTTGGAACATGGATTAGAATATTGTTTAATATGTAGTTTGTGGGTTTAGGATTATATTTAAATATATATTATGATATGTTATTTGGAATGAGGATTATGATATGTTTAATCTTTATAAAAATAAAATAAAATTGGATGATGTTCTTTGTCTTTAGGATTTGTTCGTAGAATTTATTGGGTGTGATTTGGAGGTTTTTCATAAAAAATTTGGTATTTCGTAAATAGAGAATTTCATAAAACAACTTCTTCTTCTTTTTTTTGTGAGAAAAATAATTTATTTTTCCGTGATAACTTTGTTGATGTGTCGGTAGATGTGACAGTAAATATTAATCGTGGTGGTGGTAGCGGCGAATATTTGTTGTGGCGGCGGCGGTGGTGATGTTAGTTTTTTCTTTTAATTCTTAAGCTGTTATTTTCTTCCATCATATAATTATTATTTTTTTACTACGTTATATTTCATGTATTCTTCATTTTTTGAAATAGCAAGTGACTATCTAATAACTTTTGAAAATGACATTTTTTTTAACATTTGGTAAGTCGATATTCTAAATTGTTCATAGTCGATATTGGATTGGTGAAAATAGACTTCAACAATTTAGACTAGCTTGATCCAATGTTCTCTATTTGGAATTGGTGAGTCTCAATCTATTACTCTGAGTTACTAGAACATTTACAAGAGAACTTACTAATAGTACTAAGAGACCGAACACGATCTTCCTTACATCCTATAAAGTAATTTTGCTCGAGTAAAAATAGGATATGTGGGGTGTGATTGATAACACAATTCAACATTTAAAACTGAATGCATTAAATGCTTTTTTTTTTTTAACTCTATCTAATAGCAGAATCAAACAACCATTTAAAATATAAGCATAACTTCAAATTTGTTCAATATTTTAAATGATATGTGATTCATTTATTTTCTTAGCACTTCTCAATAATACCAAAATATAAAATCACTATAACTATCATTTAACATAAATACTATAAAGTAATTAAAAAAAAAAAAAAAAAAAAGAGAAAAATCACACAAAATTTTTGAAGTTAAAATTATTAAAATTTTGAATATTATATTTAGCAATTAAAATTTCAGCATTCAAAATTAAGCACTTTCATCACTTAAAAAATTTAGCGTTATCAAACATGGTCTTAATCTATTTAGCGTTTAGTAAATTTATCACTTCAAATTTCAATACTTTAAAATTACATTCAACATTTTAAATTTTCAGCACTTAAAATTTCAGCATTATCAAATGAAACCTAAGTGTCAATTTAAAAGATAATTCTAATAAGGGTATTTTCGGGCACTACTGAGTCAGCACCTGGGGTCCAGCCACATGTCCATCCTCGTAGTGACATGGACGCATTCCAAAATTCGCAGCGCTACGCTGGAGCATATGCCGACCACAGCTCATCCCTAGAATCTCTTTTGTACCCAGGGATGAGTACGGTGTCCCACAGGGATATGCCACCTTGAGCTCTGCGCCGTTCCCTGGACAGTCAACTTCAGGTACACAACCATTCACTTCGACTAGCTCCCCATTCCAGATTGCTTCTTCTCCAAGACTCTACGGATCTCCACTCTTTTCTACCAACTCACTACTACAGGCTTGACAAAGGCCCATAGTGTTCGCCAAATGGGCCCAAAAGCCCAAGCCCAAGCCCAATGATTATCTTCTAAACGCCCTGGATTATCGGCTAAACACATGATTTCAACTAATTAACTGTGTTTAGGCTCGACTAATCATCTCCAACGCCTATATATACCAGGGGTTATGCAAGCCCGATGTACGCTTTATTACGTGTATGTATTGAGTTTACTTGCTTATTTAACGCATTTTTGTACATTTTCTCTCTAAGCTCTTATTTTTACGCCTTAGGGGCTTTACCGGGACAAATTTCGATTTGAACCTTCTGCAAGTACCACCCCTTGAGGAGTAGGACTCTAGGCATAACAAGTTAGTCCTCCTAAAACCCAAATAGTTCACGTGAAGAATTTTTAACCGCTACTCCACCTCAGCAAGATGACTTACCTGTCATCCGATTAGACCATACTCGAGGTGTGTTCAATTTTTATACACCAACAATTTGGCTCTATTTGTGGGAATCGTGCAAAAAGCCTTTCCCTAATCATTACTCTCTGCACAACTGAGCCTGGGTGATTATAAGGTCTAGTCGGACTGACAGACCCAGAATAAAAGAAAGAAAATACATATCAAGAACTCTAAGGGTACATCCCAACTCCTACCAATGAGTATAACTACCCCCAGGACCAGACAGGACCATCCACTCTGCCACTTGGGGTTGTGAGACAGACCTTGAGAACCGTGGAGACATCTAGAGTTGATCTCCTTGAATTCCAAATGAGTGAGTTCAAGTCGTGTGTTTAGCTCTTCCTCACGCGCTTGCTGCTGCCCTCTATTCAAGGTAGACCAGCCCTCCAGACCGCAGCGCCTGAAGAACAACCTAAAGATCGTGATGTTCTTATAACCACTTTGAATAGGTATGTGCCTGAGGACCGTCCTTCGCCTCGCAACCCTTAGCTTTCGGGACAAGAGAGGGGCCCCCGATAATGCCGAGATCTCCACTTCCTCCGCCACACGAATTTGTGCCAAGGAACATGTTAGTGTTCCCTAATAGTCGAACTCTTCATCAACCAGTTAGGTTCAATCTCACAGGTCGACGTGAATGTAAAATTAATTCCTACTCACCTACCTCATGTTATACTGTGGCCCAATCTATGGGTAGTCATGTACTGGGAGAGGCCTAAGAAGAAGAGGATGTGGAGCGTCGTTTGGCTAACATGGAAGCTCACCTCCAGGAGGTGCATTGAGGTCGGGTAGGACCAAATGTTATTGTGTAGGTAAGGTCTTCTTTTGTCGAGAAAGTTCTAGAAGAATTAACGTCGAGGCACTTCACTCACCCCCAGATGAATTCGTATGATGGGACGTCAGATCCCGTTGACCACCTATTTATGTTTAAGTCTCATATAGACATGCAGGTAGCCTTTATCGCTTTACGGTGCAGATCCTTTCCCATCACCCTCACAGGTGTAGCAAGGTCATGGTTCTAAGGTTTGAGGCCAACATCCATCTCTATCTTCAAGGAGCTCGAGCAGTTGTTCCTGGCAATCTCTCCCGGCAGAGGCTAAAAACTGTGGTTCATATTCTTACTCTTTGGCAGAAGCCCACTGAATCTTTAGGAGACTACATTGAACACTTCAACCAAAAAAAAATGCGTGTGACGACCTCTTTGAGAGTGTAGCACTGAATGCCTTTGTTAACGGACTCTGGTATTAGAGTTTGTCCCATGACCTTTTCTCTAACCCCGTTCCTACTCTTGATCAAGATCTGGATCATGGAACTAGATTCCATGGTCCTAACCTCCGTGATACAACTAGGAAAGAAAGGAAAAGAGTAAACAAGCTGAGAAAACCAAGGAATAGAGGTTCAAGAAGATTAAAGGCAAAAGGGAGATTGAAATTCTCGATCGGGGAGAGGAGACTACTTTCTTCCCCAAGGCATCGCTAGTAAGGGTTTACCCCTCTTATGACCTCGGTAGCCGCCATATTCGCGGAGAATTTAGGGCGGGACTTCTTCCCTTCTCCGCCGTCTCTAAGAGGAAAGTTGGCCGAAAGGGTAATGACCAAGTACTGTGAGTCTGGGATCAAGGGCACTTTACTGAAGATTGCTTCCAACTCTGGCAAGAAATCAAAGCTCTCATCCAAAGATGATATATTAGGAATTACATCCGGAGAGAGGATAGGCATCGCCCTACCGATGAGGAATCTCTTGTAGAGCCTCAAGCCTAGAGGAGATGAGATCCCCGTACTTGTCCACAGCCTTGGAGGCTAGGGACTGGGGATGATCAACAACGTGTGAATGGTAAGATAAACTTCATCCACAGTGGATTTGGTGCTAGAGGAGAAACGACATCCTCCAGGAAGAGGCATGAGCGGAGGGCCAAATAGAAGGCTAACGAGGACATGTACGAGGTAAGTGCGATTGACGCTACCTCATACAATATTATTTCCTTCAATGATATAGACCTCCAGAGAGTACATATGCCTCATGATGACGCCTTAGTCATCACTATCAGGATCAATCATATCAGGATAGGGTACATCCTCATCGATGGAGGGAGTTTGGCTGACATCATCTTTAAATGGGCTTTCGATAAGCTGAAGGTAGAGGTGGACGTTCTGAAACCCACCAAGTCTTCCCTAGTTTATTTTGGGAGAAAGATGGTCAACTCCCTTGGATGGGTCTTTCTTCCCGTCACGATTGGGATGGTATGGACCAAGTTTTTAATTGTGGACAAACTGTCACCCTATAACGCTATCATGGGGTGATCGACTATCTCAGCATTCAAGGCCGTTTTCTCTCTGTACCATCAAATCCTGAAATTCCCCACCAATCAAAGAGATCAGAGAGGTTAGAGGTAACCAGGAGGTAACACATGCTTGTGTCTAGAAGGTATTGGAATAAAAAAAAATTGCAATCAGTGGCGGGGCTTGGGCCCAAGGGTCTGAGCTGGCAACTCCCGAGCTCATGGCCTTAGATGTTGAAGAAGTCCTAAAGCCATTGATGACCCCATGGATGAGGAGCCAAGCCCCCACCCACATGAAGGCTTCGTTGAAGTTTCGATTCACCCAACTCTTGAAGATAAAACTGTTAAAGTAAGAGCCAAGCTCAACCCAGAATAATGGGCTTAGCTCAGAAAGCTGCTATGAGAGAACATTGATGTATGCGCCTGGCCCCATGATAAGCTCCCAGGAATCAATCTAAAAGTGACCATGCATAGGCTCCACGTAGATCCACACCATCCTCTAATTAGGGAAAAATGATAAAGTTCCACCCTGAACGCCAGAAAATCATTGAGAAAGAAATGTAGAAATTGATCAAGTCTGGTGTCATGGAGGAGGTGACATTTCTGGACTGGTTGTCCAATGTTGTGCTTACCCCTAAAGCTGGAGGCAAGTGGAAACCCTGCATTGACTTTAAGGACCTCAATAAGAATTGTCCCAAAGAATTCTTTCCTCTATCGAGGTTTATCTAATCATTGACGTTACGGCAAGCCACAAGCTCCTTAGCTTTCTGAATGCTTATGCCTACTATAAACAAATCCCCATGTTTTCTTCAGACAAGAGCAAGACGTCCTTCATCATGGACAGAGGAATGTACGATTAGAAGGTGATGTCTTTTGGCTTGCGCAACTCCGGAGCACCCTATCAGTGGTTGGTCAAAGAAATATTCAAGGAGGAGATCGGTAAAACCATGGAAATTTACATTAACGATATGCTAATGAAGAGATTACGAGGTCCTGATCACCTGGCGCACCTCCGGAGATGTTTTAGTACACTGAGAACCCACCGGATGAAGCTCAACCCTACAAAGTACATCTTTGGTATCTCTGCCAAGAGTTTCCTTAGGTATATGGTCTCTCAGCTTGGAATTGATGCCAACATTGACCAGATCACTACTATACTTGGCTTGTCCCCACCTTACTAGAAGAAGGAAATCTAGATACTAACCGATAGGCTTGT
Organism: Eucommia ulmoides; assembly: GCA_016647705.1. NCBI lineage: Eukaryota > Viridiplantae > Streptophyta > Magnoliopsida > Garryales > Eucommiaceae > Eucommia > Eucommia ulmoides. Next base: position 25,937,983 of record CM028325.1, on the reverse strand, counting down.
AGCCCTGAACCGATTCATCTATAAGTCTTGGAATGATGTTTGCCCTTTTTCAAGGTGCTCCATGGGAACAAAGACTTCACCAGGACCAGTGAGTGTGAAGCCGCATTTTATGATCTGAAACATTACCTCTCTTTCGCTCCCACGCTTAACACCCTTAGGGGAAATGAGTTGTTCTTATACATTTCCACGTCCTCAACCGTGGTCAGCGTAGCCCTGGTGAGGAAGAAAAATGGTGTTCAAAACCCAGTGTACTACTCTAGTAGGGTCCTTTTGTATGATGAGACAAGGTACTCAAAATTAGCTTATGCCCTGTTGTTCACCTCCAGAAAACTCCAACAATTTTTCTAGGTACACAGCATTGTGGTTCTGACCGGCCAACCCCTAAAATAGATCTTGCACTCTCTTGATGACTCGAGAAGGATGATGAATTATAGCTTTGAGTTGGGATAGTTTCCTATTGAATATCGATCGAGAACGACTATCAAAGGCCAAGTCCTCGCAGATTTCATCGCAGAACTCACCTTCTTAGAAGAGTAGAATCCAGAAGCAAATTGTCAGGAATCTCTACCCTTGGGAGACCCGGGAACTTCCCCCAATCTTTGCGACTTCGGCCCAATAACGTGGCGGCTCTACACAGATGGATCGTTTAATGTTAGTAGTTGTGGGGCAGGGATGATTCTGCTAGCCCCGGATAAAGAAGTTGTGGAATACATTCTCTGACTCGAATTCAAGGCTATGAACAATAAAGTTGAATATGAAGCCTTGCTCACTGGTCTTTTCTTGGCAAGGGAATTCAATGTGCAAGCTCTTTTGGTCTTCTGCAACTTACAACTAATGGTCAACCAGGTGAGCGAAAACTACATGGAAAATGATCTGAGTATGGTGGCATACTTGGAGAGGGTCAGGGAACTTATGACAAATTTTGAAAAAATCCAAGTGTCTCAGATCCTGCGAGAAGAGAACAGGAACGCTAATGCCCTGGCGAATCTCGCCTCGGTGGTGGAATGGACTCTGAATAAGAGTATCCTTGTGGAGTACCTTAGCACTTCAAGCATTGCAGTCTCGGATCCAATAGCCACTATCTATCAACTCACTGATCAACCAACATAGATGGACCCAATCAAGCAGTACCTAGAGCAAGGCACTTTCCCAGGGATTGTGCGATAACCACTCAAGGGGAAAGCTACTCCGGCAAGGATATTTCTGGCCCAAAAAACATGAGGGTGTCGTAGAATTTGTTAAAAAATGCGATAAGTGTCAGAGATTTGCCTCGCACCCTCACGCTTCTCTAACCGTGGTGGTTCTAATAACTAGTTCGTGGTTATTTTCCTAGTAGGGCATTGACTTACTAGGACCCTTTCTTCAAGAGGATCGGGTAGAGAAAATTTCTGGTCATCGCCATGGACTATTATTACACGAAGTGGGTCGAGGCTGAGCCTCTAACCTGAATCACCAAGGAAAAAATATGTGACTTTGTATGAAAGGGCATAGTAGGCCGTTTTGGGATCTCAAGAGCAATTGAGTCTAACATTGGAACCCAGTTCAACAACTCCTTCTTCATCACCTTCTATGCAAAGCTGAGGATCAAGAAAAATTTTGCCTTCCCCGGCCACCCTCAATCAAATGGCCAAGTGGAGGTTAAGAACAAACTATCCTACATGGGTTGAAAACAAGACTTGATAAGTTAAAAGGATAGTGGGTAGAAGATGTCTACCCTATCCTTTAGGTGTACTATACCACTCCAAGAACTCCTACTAGAGAAACACCTTTTGCAATGCCTTTGGCTTCGAGGTTGTTATCCTAAAAAAAATAAGCATACAGATTCTCAGAACTGCAGAAGACTTTGATCAAGATAGGACTGATACGACACTGTCGTTACACCTTGACCTCCTCGAAGAATGAAGGGAACAAGCCTAGGTTTGATAAGCTACCTACCAGCAGGCGGTAGCGAGATACTGCAACTGACAAGTCCGCCCTTGCTTCTTCGACATCGATGACCTTGTTCTCAGAAAGGTCAGTTTGGCCACCAAAGAACAGGGCGTCGGAAAGTTAGCCCCTACCTGGGAAAGGCCGTACAAAGTCACCAGGATCACACGTCCGAGCACCTACAATATTCAAATAGAGAAATGTGTGCCACTCAGGAACCCATGAAACATTGACCATCTGAAGCGCTACTTCTGTAGGAAAGATCCACATTTGTAAATAACTTCTGGTTTATACCAAGTGTAACGATTTTTGCTTATAAAAATAAAGAAGATGTTTTGTAGAATATGCCTTGTGCTGTCTCTAAGTGAATGGCATCCCGACCTGTAGGGTCGTGGGTGATTCTCCAAAACGGTATCTTGATACTCAATGTCACGGATTAATCTCCAAAAACGGCCTCTCGATACTCAACAGCGCGGAGGGTTCTCGACAAGCCTCAACCTGGTGCTCCGCATCAAGAATGACAGCCAGACCTACTCCGAAGATCAATAGCCCATACCCGAGGAAAGACCAAGGTTATCCACCTAGGGAAGGACATTGATCGGGCCTAAGGAACAGCAGTTAAGTATATCTCCCCACTAGTCGACTATAAGTTCGGAGTTTCAAAGGGAAAGTGCTCTTGCATGGACTAAATGGAGATAACCTGAAAGAGTTCTTGAATAAACATGACTAAAGGGAACTCCCCGATGACCGGCCAAGGGAGACCAACTACCGTGTTGCGCCCCTACAGACCGAGAGGACCTGACACCCTAAGAAACCTTTCTCCTAAGTCCATGACATAATTTCTTACAATCAACTCATATCCCAGACTGGGGGGCTAGTGGTCCATGGTCCTCGGCAGAGACGAGAAGTTTTTTTACAAAAATTTCAAAATTTTATAACTTTGAAAACAGGACCAAGCAAAAAGCGACTTGACAAAAACATTGGGGAAAAATAGTAGACTCTGAAATACCCTAGCTACGCTACTTAGAATCTTACATGCTCGCGCGTAGAAAAAAAGGAATAAGTGAAAAGAGTCTACAAAATCCTAAGTGTTGAAGAGACAATGATCTAAAGCTCAGTCCTCCCCGCCCTTGTTAAGAGAAGCACTGTGCAAGGAGAAGTAGCGTAAATCTTATCTTCCTCAAGGGCCCCCTCGTCAGCACTGTCTTTCCCGATATCTCTTTACTTGGAACTTTTGTGTATGGAACTATCATTTGTCTTTCAAAACTCATCCCCACAGGGCCGGTGGAGAAATCAGAATATAGGCAATGCATAGCCATTATGGTGGTCCTCCCCAAAGGCTTTGTCCAGGGATTTGTCCTTAGTGCCCTATAATCGGCATCACCTGGTTTGATGGGCACCGTCTTACCGTGCCACTCCTAGTCGACAGGGTCCAGATGGTGACCCTCTCCAAAAAATGTCGTTCAAAAGTGCCTTCCCAAAAAGGGCCGTCCAGGGGTGCCGTTCAGAAGTTTCACCTCATCTACTCTGGCAGGCCATCTTATTTTGCACCTACCGCCCTACCGTGCTACCTCTGGGTAGCAGGGTATAGATGGGGGCCTTATCCAAATGTATCGATCAAAGTTCCGAATGAAAAGCGCTCTGATGTGCTTAATACGTTATCCCCTCAAGCCTCACCCGTATAGAGGGAAGCAACAAAGAATACCGTGTGCCTAAAAAATTCTCTAAGGATCTGAAATGGTATAAGGTAAAAATATGGCCATAGTGGACCGAAAAAATTTGAGGGTATGGAGAGCTAAAAGTTGCTGGCTCTAAAGGCCGACATGCCTGGCCTAGCGGCAGCTGACGCTCCCCCTGCCGGACGATCTACAATCGTGGGTACTGGGAGCTTTATAGGGGGCGTGCCTACCTTACCTCCCCTGCCTGTCTGCGACGCGTACCCCCTGAGGCTCTCCTCTATTTTCTCCACAGTGAAGGTCATTCTGTGCTCAGGGTTTCTTCATAGTAAACGGGTGTCACCCTGAAATTCGAAGAAATTTGAGGCCGCCTTGCTGTGCTACCTGACCTCGAACCCCAGCCCTATTTCAAATTGGTTCCTCAAGAAAAAGTCAACCGCGGGAAAAGTGGCATCCTAAAAATCGAAGAAATTAGAGGTTGCCCTGTCGTACTACTTAACCCGGACCCTGGCCATATGGGGGCCTATTTCAAGTTAGCTCCTCAAAAAAAGTCAACTGTGGGAAAAGTGTCGTCCTGAAAATCATTAAAATTCGGGGTCGCCCTGTTGTGCTACCTGACCCTGGATCTCGACCTTATGGGGGCCTATTTCAAATTAACTCCCAAAAAAAAAAAAAAAAAAAGTTAACTCTTGGAAAAATGTCGACTAGAGGTGTTTCTCGTACTTCGAAGTCTCCAGGACGCCCGTTCCAGCCAAAAATTGATACCCCTGAGCGTCTCGCTTCCGTCACCGCACAGGGCTAGGGGATAACATATGAGGGTATTTTCGGGTACCATAGAGTCAGTACTTGGGGCCCAGCCACCTTTCCGTCCTCATAGTGACATGGACGTATTCCAGAATCCCCAGCGCCACACTGGAGCATACGCTGACCACGGCTCCTCCCTGGATTCTCCTTTGCACCCAAGAAGGAGCAAGGTGCCTCGTAGGGGTGTGCCACCCTGAGCTCTGCACCGTGCCCTAGATAGATAACTTCAAGGACTCAGTTGTTCACCTCGATCGGCTCTCAATTCCAACTTGCTTCTCTTCCTCTAGCTCACCACCACAGGCCTGACAGAGGCCTGAGGGCTTCTCTAAATAGGCCAAAAAGCCCAAGCCCAGTGATTATCTCCTAAACGCCCTGGATTATCGGCTAGATACATGATTTCACTTAATTAACCATGTTTAGGCCCGAATAATCATCTCCAACCCTATATATACTAGGGGTTATGCAAGTCCGAGGTACGTTTTATTACGTGCATGTATTGAGTTCACTTGCTTACTTAACATATTTCTGTACATTTTCTCTCTAAGCTCTTATTTTCATGCCGGAGGGGGCTTCACTAGGACAAATCCTGGTCTGAGCCTTTTGTAAGTACCATCCCCCGAGGAGCTGGACTTTGGACACAATAGGTCAGTCATCATAGGACCCAGTACAACTCACGTGAGGAATTTTCAACCGCCGACTCCACCTTAGCAAAAGGACCCACATTTAATACTAGATCACACTTGAGGTGTGTACTATTTTTATACACCAACAAATTCAACAGTAACACAAAAAAAAAAAGTGAGGTTAAAATGAAATTATATTTAATCCTGGACAAATTCCCTTTTTCGGTTTTATATAATAAATAGATTCAAAAAATAAAATAAAAAATAAGGATATAATGATCTTAATTCATTTAAATAGAAAAATTAAATTAGCCCTTTGTTAAAAAAATAAATTCTTCATAATTCATCAAATATTAATACTTAAAATTATGATATTATTTTTAGAACAATATTGAACCTGAGACAATTAATTACTTTTCTCAAAACTATTTTTAGATTAAAAACTGAAGAGATCAGTTTTTAAGGAGGAAATTTTTCACTTACAAGGGCCTTAAATGAGACCAAGGAGCCATTGGAGTCCACCAATTTGTGGGTTGGGGAGATGATAAACTCTACCATGCATACCATTGAAACCCATTGATTTCTATTGAGTGAATCCCCAACAAAAACAAGTCTTTTGTTCCTTAGCTTCTCCAACAGTGCTTTGGCATCGAACCTTGTCAAAATAATAAAAGTAAAACAAAAGTTTTTTTTAGTAAGATAAACAAGTCAATAATTTACCCCTCAAGTTTATACTTTGGATTCAATTTTGTCCCCAATCTTTAATTGCATTAATTGGGTCTTTAATCTTTTACATTTATGCCATTGTGGTCCATGTAGAGTAGTACGCTAAATTTCATTTGACATCTTTACGTTACATTCGGTATACTGGAATAGAATGATAATATGATTGGAATTAATATGGCAATGGAATGATCCTTACCATTTTTATGTTTGGTAACCAAGGATTATATGTGGTATTGCAATGACCATTTTCATTTCAATATTTGGTTAGTGTTGAGAATAAATTAGGAATGTAATATATATATATATATATATATATATACACACACACAATAAAGTCCTCAATTGAAAAAAATATAATTTTTTTAAATAGAGAATATTCGAACATAAAGAAAATGAAATTCCAAATAAAAGGTGTGTGTGTGTGTGTATAATAGAGAAGAAGAAGAAGAAGAAGAAGAAGAGGAGAAGAGAGGCGGTGGATAGGAGTAGGGGTGGCGGGGGGTAGGTGGTGGTCTTACCGACGGCGTGGGGGTGGTGGCACCGGCGGTGGTTGGGGGTGCTAGAATTTTTTGCTACTTTAATTGATTAATTAAAGTGTGACACATTAATTAAATTAATTAAGTTAGTTTTCAATTGCGTTCCTCAATGTTTGGGGATTGCTGTAGTATATTTATATGCGAAAAATAATTAAGCTTTAAATGATATTTTAATTATCAAAGTAACCCACTTGAGATTGATTGAAGACTAGAATGGATAAATAATCTCATATTGATTGTGGAGGAAAAACTTGAGCACTATGTCAAGTTATAAGTTATCATATATTAGTTGTGGAGAGAGCACTCGAGCTTATATCATGTTATAAAGTTGGAAATAAAAGCAAATCACTAGGCAACAAACATTTAACCCGAATCGGGCTAGGCCAAGTAAGTCGATTTGATCCAAATTTGGATCGGGTTTGGGTCGGATCCGGGTCGGGTTGGTTCTTAACCCATCGGGATAGTTTAACTTTAATTAAGTGACAGTTAAGCAGTTAATTAATAGTTTAACCATTAAGGCTGAATTAGTGCTAGTGAACAGACGTGAACGTTCATTGGTGACTGCTATTGTGAATGTTCACACGAACATGTTCCTTTCCAAATTGCATTCATTCGATGATGTCTTTTGTTCTTCTATAAATAGGAGACTTCACATTCATTTTAATCAGTCTAATTCACAATATTATCACTTTATATCACAAGCGAAGCACAAAACATATAGAATTTTGTGAGAGTTCAAACACAAATTTGGTTTGGCAAAGTTTTTTGCTTTAAAACCAAAAACTTGAAGATTGTTGTACCTTGAGAGACAGACATCTATTCAACCATTAGCACCAGTATAGGGGTACAAATCTGCTTTAAGAGCATAGAGTTAAATTTAATCTCGATCTACTTCAATTATATTCTTTATTTGAATATCCGGGTAAGTTTTATTTAAACTTTAATTTGTTGTTTCTATTACGTAAACATTTACTTCCCTTATCTATTGTTGCTTCTGTTTCTGTTACGTGCACATTTACACACACCATCAGTTTCTGATTTTTAATGGTGAATGATCACATTCTGTTTCTATCTGTTAACATTCACGTCATGTTTCTGATTTTATATACATTTAATAATCTTTCATAGAATTTGTATATTTTGATTTTATTGCCAATGATTAATTAATATTTACATCGATATTGTTTAACTATTATTAGTTTTATTCCATGATTATTTAAGTATTTATTTTGAAATTTCAGTGATTATCACCAATAATCTTAAAGCAGATTAGTTTTTATGTACTTAAATTTTAATTTTTTTTTTTTGAAGTTGTATAGTTCTAAAATAGTACATTGTTCACTTTTTTTTTTTTTTTTTTTTTCCGAAAATTCATGTTACTTAAATTTTTGAAATGATATTTTATTTTTGTAAATTGCTTAGTTAAAATATTGTTGGGACATACTTCTTTATTGTTAGTTTAATTTTATCCGAAATAATTCTTCTTTTTTTAATTATTATTTTTAAATTGCATAGTTAAAATATTGTTGGGATAATACTTGTTATTGTTAGTTTAATTCTATCTGAAATAATTCTTGAGTATTGTTTCAGTAATATTGTATATGTGAACAAGAATGTAGTTATTGTTCAAATCAATGAATGTTCATATGTTTCTTAAACATTCACATATTGAATCTGTTTCTTCAACATTTATGTTCCGAATCTATTTCGTAAACATTCACATTTTGAATCTGTAGTGTGAACATTCATGTTATGATTTTGTTTTTTTAATTATTGTGTGAACGTTAACGTCCAGTTTCTGGTTTATGAACGTTCAAATCTTTAGTTTGTGTTTTGGTTGTAAAGTACTTACTGTTAAATTTTCTAATTATTTTTATAAATTCATTAAATTATAGACATACTATTCTGTGATGACAAGTGAAAATAATACGCCAATTGAGACGTCAAATGTGATGCTTCCTATGACTCAGATCATTATCACTGCAGTGCCTACTCCGTTTCCTAAGGCAGAAAAGCTTGACAAGTTTGATGAGAGTAACTTTAAGAAGTGGTAACAAAAGATGATGTTCTAATTCACGACTTTGAGAATGCGGATGCTCCAACAAAGACTATGGTGGAAATATCGAAGGATTGTGAGAATCCTTGGATATAAAAAATACAAAACAGAGGACGTCAGCTCAAAGAAATTTGTTGAATCCCACATCGCTTGGGTCCCATGATATCCGTTCACAATGGTTTATAAAAAAATTCACCCTAAGAATGAGGGGGCATGTTGAAACTCATATCGATGTTGGTGTTTCCCCCGATATCTGTTCGCATTGGTTTGCCAAAGTCCACCATGCGCGTGGGGGGACGTGTTTAATCCCACATCGTTTGTTTTACCTGATCCTGAGTTATAAATAACGCCTAGGACAATCCTCCTCTTACAAGGAATCTTTTGAGGGTGAGTTAGGCCCACTGGGTTTTCTACAAAATTTGTAGTCAGAAAGTTCCTTGATTATATTATGGTGGATTTGAAATCAATTATCAATTAAGCCCAAGATCTATAAATCATTATACATGACATTCTCGCTGAGAGAATGTCGTTGAGTGAATCATTTCAAGTATCTTCTATCATTGAGAAGTTACCACCGACTTGGAATGATTTCAAAAACTATCTCAAGCGTAGACACAAAGAAATGAATATAGAAGATCTGATTGTAAGGCTTAGAATTGAAAAGAACATTGGTTTGCCGAGAATCTTGATGGTCGTCATTCTATGAACTCAAAGGAAAATGTTGTGGAGGTTCACAAGATCAATAAGAATTGAAAGTTTCATAGCCTTGGAATGAGTCAAAGCCTTATTCCCAAAGGAAAAAATAAATAAATAAATTCAAGGAGAACTGCTTCTCGCGTGGAAAGGTTGGATACTGTGCAAGTGAATTCCATGTGAAACGTAATGAAATAAGGCCCACGCATGAAGCTAATATGACTGAAGTTTATCACCTTACTTCAGATGTTTCCGAGATGAATTTTTCAGCAGTGGTGTCTGAAGTCAACCTAGTTGACACCTTTAAAGAATGGTACATGGATACTGAGGCTACACGCTATATCTGCTCAGACAAGAGAATGTTTACCACTTATCGACTGGTCGATATGATTGTACAAATCTAAATGGAAAACTCATTGACTTCCAAAGTGGAATAATAAGGAATGATTCTGCTCAAAATGACTTCTGGGAAATAGCTTACTCTAAATGATATGCTTCATGTGTCAAGCATTTGCAAAAATATAGTCTCCAGATATTTGATGAGTAAGAAGAGCTTAAGAATTGTCTTTGAGACTAAAACAGTTGTAATAACCATAAGTGTAGTGTATGTGTGAAGGGGATATATGAATGAAGGCCTCTTTAAATTGAATGTAATGCATGATTGTGATTCCAAATGCTAATAAAGCTACATCTTCAGTTTATAAGATTGAGTCAAATGAAGATTGGAGATGCTAGGTTATGATATGTTAATTATGATGCTATATGTAAATTAATTAGTTTAGATTTATTGCCAAATTGCAAAATTGGTTTAAACCTTAATGTGAGACTTGGAGAAGCCCAAGTTGACTCGAACTTCTTTTCAATCCATCAAAAGAAGTACAGAACCTCTAGAGTTAATTCACAATGATATTTGTGGTTTAAAATTTGTGCAAAATAGAGGAGGCAAAAAATATTATATTACTTTTATTGATATTTGCACAAGATACTGTTATGTTTATTTTCTAAGGAGTAAGGATGATGCCTTAAAAGTTTATGCAATACAAAATGAAGTTGAGAATCAACTGAACAAAAAGATTAAAGTTCTTCGAAGTGATAGAGGTGATGACTATGAATAATCATTTGTGAAATTTTGTCCTCAACACGGAATAATTCATCTAACGATTACACCTTATTCACCTCAACAAAACAGAGTTGCTGAGAGGAAGAATCGAAGTTTAAAAGAAATGATGAATGTTATATTGATAAGTTTTGGTCTAACTTAGTACATATGGGGGGAAGCATTGCTTACCATCAATTACGTTCTCAAAAAATTACCACATAAAAAATGGGATAAAATTCTATGAAATGTGAAAAGGTAAGATATCTATTTACAAATTCTTGAAAGTGTGAGGGTGTTTGCTAAGGTGGTAGTTCCAATTCCTAAAAGGAATAAAATGGGACCCAAAATGATTGATTACATATTCGTTGGGTACACCCATAGCAGTAGTGCTTACTTATTTTTAGTTCACAAGTCTGAGATTGAAGATTTACATGAGAATACTATAATTGAATCTAGAAATACATTCTTTTATGAGGATATATTTTCTTGTAAGACTCCTAGAGAGTCTTGTTCTTCAAAAAGAATATTTGATACTACAATTAGTGACAAATATGTCCACATTAAGCATAATGAATTCGGATATGTCATTGTATGCTTTTATGTAGATGACAGTGCTAATTATTGGTAACAACAATGACACCATTAAGTCTACCAAAAAAATGTTAATTAGTAAGTTCGATATGAAAGATTTTGGTGTTTCTGATGTAATTCTAGGAATTAAAATTTCTAGATCTACTGAAGGACTATTATTGTCACAATCTGATTATATTGAGAAGATACTTGAGAAATTCAATAAGTATGATACTGGCTTAGCTACAACACCTATTGATGTGAATAGTCATCTGACTAAAAATACTGGTGAAAGTATCTCTCAGTTAGAGTATGCTCAAATAATTGGCAATCTAATGTCCTTAATGAATTGTACTAGATTTGATATTGCCTACACGTTGAGCAGACATAGCAGATATACTAGCCATTTTGGGAATGTTAACTAGAATATGATAGTTAGGGTTCTTAGATACTTAAGGTATGCCCTAAATTATAGATTGCATTACACCACATATCCAGATGTACATGAAAGTTACACTGATACCAATTGGATAACAGATTATAAAGATATTAGAACCATAAGTGGATATATCTTTACACTTAGAGGTAGAGCGGTCTCATGGAAATCCTCCAAACAGACGTGTATTGTAAGGTCTACAATGGGATATGAGTTTATAGCTTTAGAAAAACAAGTAAAAAAGTATAATGGCTTCGTAAATTTTTAGAAGATATTCCAATGTGGACGAAACATGTCCTAGTAATTTGTATACATTGTGATAGCCAATCTGCAATTGGTAGGGCATAGAGTAGTATGTATAACAGTAAGTCTTGACACATACAACGTAGACATAATATATTAGATAGTTAATCTTAAGTGGAGTTATCACAATTAACTGCGTAAAATCAAAAGATAACATTGCGGATTCGCTAACCAAAGGGATAACTAAAGATAGAATATAATGTTAATCGAGGAGAATGGGTTTAAAGCTTACAACTAAACAGTCACCTTAATGGAAACCCAACCTAGCTGACTAGATATCCCAAAATTTAGGTTCAAAGGGACAACCTAATTATGTGTAAACTGAGTAATCATTGGAAGACTTTAAGTCTTATACCTATTCCTAGTATGGGTCTATGATAAATATAAGTATTTAGGATAATCTTTACTTTTAATTATTCCTATAGCTTGAAAAATTCAAGTAGGGTATATGGGATACTCTTTGTTGATCCTAAGTTTTTAATGAACAATTAAAGGTTGATGTTTTTTGTGGAACTAACGGTTTAATTGAGTGTTTCAGTTAATTAAGTTCCAATGATGAAGATACGATGACAAGTTATGAATGGATGCTAAATGATGGTGACAAAGATGATGAAGGTTTAAGAGTTTAAAGAAATTAGGAAAAATAATTTAGGTTAATTTCAACTCTTAATATCCCGATTAGGATCACACACGACACAAAAATGATTTTATGATTATATGTGTTTGATAGGATCCTAAATTAGTAAAATTACTTGCTCCTTTGTGTTTTTAAAAAAGAAATATTTATAATTGATTAAAATTAGAGTTAAGTATTTAGTGGAGCTAATTAAGAAAAGAAAATAGTTAAAGGGGCGAAAACGTTAATAAGAATGTATTAAAAACGAGTTTAGAAAAGAGATCCAACATGCATAAGTCGACTGGTAAGTCGACCGGACAAAACAAGTAAAACTCTCTGTATCTCTCAGTCGACAGGTAAGTCGACCGGTGAAGAGAAATAAAACTCTCTTAATCTCTAAGTTGATAGATAGGTCGACTAATGGGCACATAATCTTTAACTTGGTTACATCCTGAATCGAGCAGTCGACTGATGGCACAGTTTTAAGATATTGAGGATTTCGTATTCATATCTAAAAGTAGCTGTTTTTTGTTAGAATTTGTGAGAGATTTTAGGGATTTTATGATATTTAAGATATGCTACACTTATTATTTAATTTCTATTAATTTGGTTCATTAAGTTTTAATATTTCTCAATTTGATACATATAATTGTTTCTATTCTATTTAATTGAGATTGAGAAATATTTGGGGGACTTATTTGAGAGATTTAAAAGTTATTATTAAGTGAAATATACCTTAAATGAAATATATCAATATATAGGGTCTATATGTGTTTTTAAAAGACATATCTTGTGGAAACTAGCCGTTATAGGGCTTGTTTCAAGTAGCTATAAATGGACCTGTGGATTTCACATAATTAAGAGAGATCATATCAAGAACTATTCAGTTCGTAAGCTTTTCTAAGAGTTATCATTATGATATTATACTAAAAAATATTGTGAGATTATTCTGTAATTAAAGTTCTCGAGTTAAAGCGCAAATTTATTTGGCGTCACCAATCTGAGCTGTCTAGCGATCTGTTTTGCAATTCATTAGTGTTTTTATGGTGAGATTATTCCAAGTTTATTCTTTAATTGAGTATTTGATTATTATTACTTGCTTGGTGAATTGATCTCTTTAAGAAATCGTTTTTGAACTTTAAAAGTATAAAAATCTTTTAAAAACAATTGTGTGTTAATCTGATTACATGCTTAATTGTGCTACCCACATTCTTTATTATAATCAAATTTTGTTTGCTCACTTTATTTCTATCACTAGTAGTGGGACATTAATTGAGTATTAATTAATTTGAGGTGGTAGAAGCTCCAAGTGGGAAGAACTTATCAATTTTTGTAATTAGCGAGTTGTGTGTGGATTAGATACTATTGGGAGTGTCTAATCAGAGGTAACTTGGCTTTAATCTCTTCCGGTAAATAGATTGAGGTGTTAATTCTTCATTTATAGAATTAATTGTGAGTGATTTTGTAAAGGTTTCATCCTTACTTGAGAAAATGATAGTTGGAGTGTGTTTGTGAGGTTTTGATTCTTGAGCTTAAGGTATAAAAAGAATTAAGTCATGATTATCCCTGTAATAGAATTAGGTTATTCTTGAGCCTGTAAAAAGTAGAGGTTATTCCTGAGGCTGGAAATTTTTTTTTGTAAAGGTTGATTCTGAGCATGTGAAAAGAATCATTGTGAGGGTTTGGTTCCTACCAGTAAAGGAATCCTAAGTTTAGTGGGTGCGAATCTCCATGGGACTCGGAGGGCTGAATTAGCTAAGAGTAGTTTGGTGAACCAGGATATATCGGTGTGTACTACATTGTTTATTTCCTTTATTTTATCTTGTGTTATTTTGGTGTACACTTAGAACTTATTACACTTATTCACTGCTATAAAGATAATAATTAATTTTAGGATAAAATTAGTTGTTTGATTTTTAAAGTGTTATTTATTTGGATTAATTTTTTAATTACCCAATTCACCCCCCCCCCTCTGAGGTATTCTATTGGGTCAACACTCTTGATAGGTTAGTTACTTAAATGAGTGAAGAACAAGGTTGCTTCTATGAGAATGAGAAGACTAAATTATCTAAAGTACTAATTGAAACACCAGAATGTTTAAGGCCAAAATAAACACAACTAGAGAACTAATTGTGTTCGGAACTATGTATGTGAATTTTATTGTCTTGGTTTTCACAAACGGATGAACAATTCAAGACATCACGTTCACTGGTTAGCCAAGTAAATCCGACAGTCTTTCATTAGAGAAGGTTCAAGGCCAAAAGCTACCTATCTCGATGCAATTATTTTCTATTTGAACTCTCTATAGACACCCAATAATTAAATTAATCGGGTTACTATATTCTATTGCATTCCTTATCGTTTGAGAATCAATGTAGTATATTTATATGCCAAAACTAACTAAATTTTGAATGAGATTTTAATTTTCAAAGTAACCCACTTGAGATTAGTTGAAGACTAGAATGGATAAATAATCCCACATCAATTGTGGAGGAAAAACTTGAGCACTATGTCAAGTTATAAGTTGTAAGTTATCTCACATTGGTTGTGGAGAAAGAACTTGAGCTTATATCAAGTTATAAAGTTGGAAATAGAGGCAAGCCACTAGCTATCAAACATTTAACCTGAATCGGGCCGGACCGGGTGGGGGTTTGGATTGGGTCAATCCAATTCAAATTTGGATCGGGTTTGGATCCGTTCCGGGTTCGAGCAATAGTTAAATCTCCTTCAATGTTTTCCAATTTTAGTTCTTAGTATTATATCTTAAGGAAAGTAAATCATATTTGTCTTCCATAAATTTTACAAGTTGCGTTTGGGTATGGTAATTTAACGAGGGATTTTACTTCGAAAATGATTTTTACAAATTCCTTTTTTATTTGGGTATTAATAAAAATGATTTCTCTATCTTTTACTATTTCTCTAAATAACCAACCTACCTTTACACACCTCCAACGATAAATATAATTATATAAATCTTTATAAACCCTTTAGTTATATGAACCTTTATATGACCAAAAATAAAAAAATATAATTATATGAATTTTCATACACCCACAAACCCAAAATATAATATATAAAGTCTTGGACACCCACAAACAGAAATATATATATATATATATATATATATATATATATATCTTTTTAAAAATCAACAAATATTCAATCAACCCTTAAATTTTCACAATATACAAATAATCTCCAAAAAAAAATATAACTTATTTCAATAAGATATTATTTGCAAGAATATAAATTATATGGGTATTACATTGATGGTATTCGATTTTTCATAAGGTTCATAAAAAATGGATGAACTGATATGCTATTTTTAAAATAGAGATTTTTTTATTTTATTTTATATTAATTCATAATCAATATGAATATTTAGTAGTGGAATGAATAAATATAATATGAATAGTGAAATTAGTATTAAAATATTAGGAGTGGAAGTAATTAATATAAAATTGATAGTGGAATGACTTAATCTTGACCATTCATTTATCATTTTAATAGAATTGAAGAGATGACTAATACTTCAATCTCATTTATTTCAAGTTATAGCTTCCACTTTTAAGTATTATAATAAGATTTCTGTCGCATGTTGGTCGGTTGCCTCCTTCGCTATCGCAACCATCTCTTACTTTTTATTTAAAAACTTCTCAACTAAAATATTTCTTAGTGATTTTAGTTACAATCGATTATAATTTTTAGTTATATTAATTATAGGACTACAAATTCTGTTTAAAAGAAGATAATCGCTCAACGAATTGGAAATGCCCTTTACAAAAAAGTAATGACATCCAAAAAAGGTCAATTACGTTTTGTATCCTCCAAACCTGAAATATGATCCTCCTAGGCTTTAGATATTACATGTAAGTCTTATAGTCAAACTTGTCTTATTATATTTAAGGTTTGTATCTGTAAAATGTTTCAATTTTAAGTATTAATAAAATGTATTTTGATATTATTCTTGTAATTAAATAAATATCATTGTAGACCTTGAATGTCGAGTAGAATGTCCGCTTATTTAGTATGATCACATAGGAGAAGACTAAAGACAATTTGGTTACTTGATATTCTAAATTATTCCTAGTTGGTATTGGAATGTTGAAAATTGTCTTCAACAATATAAGCTCGCTTGTTCAATTGTTTTACCTTTGAAATTGGTGAGTTTTAATCTATTAGTATGATATGCTAGAATATCTAGAAGACGATTTACTCAGTGTAGTAAGAGACTGAACGTGATCATCCTTGATATCCTAAATGACAGTTTTTGCTCGAGTCAAAATAAGATGTATGAGGTGTGATGGTATTTTATGATCCTTTGACTTGAGCTGCTATGTATTTATGAACTGCTATACTTTAATAATACTAAGACTCTTGTTTGATAGTACAATTCAACACAAAATTAACTAAATTAAGTATTTAATAAAATAAGTATATTTGATAAGTATAATTAGTAGTACTTAATTAATTAAGTGCCACTTAAAAATTTAAGTTTATGGGCCTAAAATTTTAATTTATTGGGCCTTGACTTAATTTTTCAACACTTAATGGACCCAAGCTTTTTTTCTTTAATTTTTTTGTTGAGATATTTTTACCCCTTAGTAGACTAGGGTTGGGGTGGAATTGAGTTGTTTTATTTACGGATTTTTTTTTTTTTTTTTTGTTAATCTCTATGCTAGTACTGACTTATGATAATTCATATATTTTAACTTTTTGGTATTTATTAGTGTTTTTTATTGTTTTCTTCTTGAATTTTTTTCTCTGTATGATATTTATTTTAGTAAAAATTTAAATTTATGGATAGTCATTTTAATTAAATAATTTTTCAATATTCAAATTTTGTATTTATCAAATAGACAAAAAGAACTCAACATTCAGAATTTTAATTTTATCAAAAAGCTTTTGATATTTTTAGCACGTAAAATTTAAACGATAAACATGGCCTAAGTGTTATTCTTTAGCCATGAGCCTTCATATATATTTATTGGGTGTAGTAGAACATACATGTGAATATATATGGAATCTATCACTCTTAGGAAAAGAGACATGTTTTATGTGATTAGATCTAATATAATTTACTCAATCTTCTAGCCATAGCAGTGTGATGATTGAGATGAGATTGTAATCACTATCACAAAGGATTACATTATGAATCAAAACACATGATTGGAATAGGATTTTGACTTAGTCATATCTTGTTATTCTTTTTGGTACACAAATAGAGAGATCCTAGAATACGTTAATGATACTTGAGGATGTTCTCTTAGTTAAATTCTTTCCAACTGAACATGTCTGTGATATGTGAGTAAATGTGACTCGCAGTCAAAAGAAATAGCTTAAAGAACAAAAAAAATTCTTCTATAAAGAAAATATTAGAATTATTCGATTTTCTATTGATTAATTGATTAATAAAATAATTAATCACCATCCAACTTTTGATTGAACCTAATGAGTCAAAAACAATAGAGAACTGATGTTAGAAGAATCTTTGAAAAAGGAACGGGCAGTAATGTTGAACTGTAAAAGTTCGGATAAAAAAAAATTGTTAGTAATTGTTAATTATACGATTAAATTCGAATAAATTTGGTAGAGAGGACTAAATCGAAAAAATTGAAAGATAAACAACAAAACAAACTCAATCTCACCCCAAAATTTGAGGGGCTAATCGTGTAACTTTCCCCCCCCCAAAAAAAAGGAGAGAGAGAGAGAGAGAGAGAGAGAGAGAGAGGGAGGGAGAGAGAGACCTTGGGAGGTGACAATGGTGAGGCTGCCATCTCCAGTTGAGATAGTCGAGGTCTTTTCTCCCATACTTCTCACAGGCCACGCCATCCTCCATGAAAGAGCACTCCTTCCCATTGTACAACGCTTGGGATTTGTTTTCATACACCCATCTCCCTGAAAACAAATTGCAGCTCCGCAATGGATTGGTTGTACTTCCATTGCCACTCCCCTTCTGATTACTCCAAATTGACAGTTTGGTCTCTGGGGTAACATACATTAATGCAATGATCAAAACTACCGTGATTACCACCATGAGATAATGAAACCCAGATTTGATCTCCATCTTCCAATCACTAGTACGCATTGATCCGACGGTACTGATTAAACTGTTTGACACGTCAATTTTTACAGACGAAAATCTAGCGACTTTCGTTGTTTACTATGAATGGGAAGGAAGGGATGATTTTGAGGATGATACTAGGATTATTCTTCAATAGGTGGTGCATGGTGTTTTATCTATTTGGAGAAAACTTGGATTAAGTGGAAAAGCTTTGATCAGAAACCGAAGGGTCGGGATGTATTTAAACTGTGCTTGCCCAATGAAAATGTTTTGACTTCCCGAACTCCGAGCCCACCATCATATAATAAGAAGGGTGATTTCTACTCTACTCTACTCTACTCTACTCTTATTTTTATTTTTTCCCTAGACATTTGAGGATTTTAAAATGAATTTTATAGTTCATTTTGTTGGTGTTGTAAAATGGCTAACACCTGCAGTTGGTCCGATCAAATTTTACGTGGCGGTCTTTTGCAGAGTTGGTGTCCTGGTGGACGGTCTTCCGTGTCCTCTAAACGGTCCTCGATCAAAACTTTGTAGTCCAAGCTAGTACATGCACAAAGATCCGTTGGGTTGTGCTCAATGAAATCCCCCAACGTGAGAGTAAGAGCTCAAGAGAAAACGAATTGATGATAATTTAGTCAGAACTTCTTGCATTACTTGGTGCATTTATTACTCGTTATTTATAGAAGAGTGCTCAAATTAGTCTTGTGAAATTAGGGCACTGAGCTTGGATCATTAGAGTAATCTGGAGCGAGCCAATGAGGAGACATGGCATGATTAAGCCTTTTGGCCTTGTATTCCAGCCCACCAAGTAGAGCCCATGGGTCAACCCAAGTGAACAAGAGGAGAAACCCAACCTATGAAAATATAGAAGCCTTCCTAGTGGTCCAAGAGGCTTGCTCAATGCTCACCAATCAGTGGTCGGCTTGGATAGGGATTTCTTTAGATGATTGGTGGTCAGTAGTCGTCCAGATGTGGTTGATCTTGTTCGTTTAGTCAATCAGTGGTGGGCGGTCAAAAGGGGACGGTTGTGGTCACCATGGTTCCACGTGTTGCGTTGTGAGTCTTTTGAGGTTTTTGGTGAAAATACGCCTTATTAGTTGCCCCCTACTCCCGAACATCGAAGTCTGAGGTGTTTGGGAATGCATGCTATTATGGTTTTTGTTGATCAATAACGAACTTGGAGCGTCCTAAATGGTTCACTCATGATTGTGAAGTATACCCTGTTAGCTGTCTATTGCTTGCTAATGAGAATGCCTCCGGGATGATGACGCACGGTGGCCTTTGAGTAGTATAGGTGGATTCATGGAAAGTGTTCCTCATCGGTTTGGGAAGGACATGCGTTTACCAGGGGGATGTAGCAGTCCTCTGGAAGAATGAAGAGTGTACTCGGGTTACGTAGGTTGATGGTCAATCCTCGAACAGAAAGGCATGACTCTGATGGACTCATAGTGGCCAGATCGGTTTTTGCTGACCAGCCACTCTATGGACAAACCTTAAAAATAGGGGGGACTTGTCTGTGGAGTTCATCAAAGATTGGTTGGTCTTTATTCCTCGGCCTAATTAACCGGTAGGTTGATCTTTGGAAAATACAGAACAATTCTCCATAGTGTCCAACATACTTAGGTCAGCCCACGATATAATGACATTAGATGATAGTTTCTGGTACGTACATGTGGCCGTGGAGAATTATCTCTCATTAAATTTGTACTTTAAATTTAGATTAAATTGTCAGTAAAATAAGATGCTTTGAAAGAAGAATGACCCTTAACTTTGAAACATTAATAAATTCTAAAAAATATCTTTCAATTATTGGCTACAAAACTAATATCCGTCGCATTAAGCAAAGGAATTTGCTACATTTTTTATTTCATAGCCAAAATTCATACAAGAGTTTTCCTACCAAATTGCGGGAAATCACATTACGCAACGAAAAAAATCGTCGCTAATGTATTTCCTGCAAAAACAATCACTCGGCGATAAAATATGTTCGTGGTCAAAATATTTTTCCACCATTTCCAACCATGTTTTGGCGACTAAATGCAATTATTTAGATATAAATTTCGCTACCAAATCATGCAATGCGAAATAGTTATCACGCATGACAAAAGTAGAATTCGTCGCCAAATACCTTCTACTATTAAGCTTAGGAGACGAAGTTGGCTACAGATACATTTCGTCAGTAAAACATTTTTGCTACAAAACATAACACTTTGGCTATGAAAATATTTGTAGCTAAATGTCATTTTTCATGTAGTGTAAATATTAAGATAATTAAGTGTTTTAAAAACTATTATTTTTTTTTCATACAAAATGAATGAAAATTATTTAGATTTTATATATAGATGATGCCAAAAACTGGATCGTTAGGTATGGTCCTTGAGATTCGGTATATGATCCTCTCTAAGTTGGGGTTCTTGCAAATTAATGTGTCGCAGGTGAGCCTGTCGACAGTGTACCTCCAGTGTTAGAATCAGTAAATAGTTCTAAAGGAATTAGCAATGTAATGGTTGGTAAAATCGTGTGTACCTTGGCTAAGACCCCGTTCTAGTATTTATTGAAAATGAAAGACTTGTTAAATTTTTTTTTTCATAAATCGTGATCAATCCCATTAATGCCCCAAATATAGTGGGATTCTAGGGCTAATAAGTAGTTATACCTTAAATGCAGGCATTCTTAATGACTTTCCATATATGTAGAGAATGGTTACAAAGGCATCCGAGCTCTGGTTGTAGTCTGATGTAATACACCTTAGGCCATCCTTGATTTCTCAAGGATGCGCTTGTAAGAAAACTGAGCATAGATAATGCTCGTGATATGTCGTGCCTGGTTTGCCAAGTATTCAATGGTCTTCTCAGTATCGAGTAGTACCCTCGGTTTCTATTGGTAGTTCGGAGTTACGTGCTTAGCATATGGTTTCAGTTCATGTATAGGTCACGTGGGATTATATTCTTATGGGGAGTGAAACAATGGTCTGGTTTGGGCCTTGGATCGTAACAGTTTGATACTGTAGGAGGTCGAGGATATTTGTGTGTAGATTTACCCAAGTACGGAGAACTGAGCTCGAATAGCAGTCAATTGGTCATTGCGCCTTGGTTTAGGTGCCCAATCTGAAATTATAAAAGTTATGTCGAGAATCACGCTAAAAAATCTTCCATGCATTTAATGCATAACGTGACTAGATTGTAGGCATCCTTTCACTTGTTCAGTAACGACAAACTTTCTTTTATCAAACAAAACCCAATATTTAGACGGAGGGCCCCTCTCATTGATACCCTTCCACGATTCATGAGTTCCCTTTTCTTCCATTCTAAGAGACCCTCTGAGTTTTTCGTCCACTGGTTTATCACTCCGATGAACATGCTTCTTCATTTCTTGTAAGACTTTTCATATTTATCCCATTCAATCTTCTCGCATTTGTTTTCTCTTTGATTTCTTTTTCCGGTTCGGTCCTCTTCTTCGATGATGTCTAGGAAGATACGTGGGTCCCGATCCATGGAGGATTGGCTTGGTCTGGACTTTGAGAGTTGATTGAGTAATGCGGCCTGACCTGCTCAGGGCCTCGTTCCGATGACGATGTTGGGCCTTCTTATAGGCTCAATCCAGATAAGAGCATTGGGCCCTTAGATCGAAAAGAGGTGCCCGAGCTTCTCAGGCTTAGACACCACATCTCGAGCTCTCTACTCAAGGTGAGGCGTCTCCTCAACTAAAGCCTTAACAGGATCTCATGGAGGACCACGTGTCCCAAATGGTCGAGGTCGATCTGGTGAACCTCCTTAAGAATTGCTGCATCCCGCATATGTGGACATGACTCTTCCATGGAGGTTTATCATCGGCCTCATGATCGATTCCTGGACAAGATTACTTTTATGAAGATACGGTGAGCTCACTTTTCCTTACTTGTCTTTATAATGGAGATCTTGAATCGATTCAACGTCTACCCTTTGACACACCCAAGTTTTCGAAGGTTAAAGAATATGAAGTAATAAATGCACAAGAGAGAAGGGTTTTCTAAATTGCCAATTTTCTAAAAAAGTATTTAGGCTGTTTGAAAATAAGAAATGGTTACCTAGCATTTGGTTTAAGTGATTGTTAAGGTACTGAATTTTTAGAAAATAATTTAAAAGGCCTTAGTAAAATTAGACTAAAAAATACAATCAAACCAAATATTCATTTGAAAGAATTTTGGGGTCAATTATGTTTGGGGAAGGTTTTAGGCATCCCAAGATGTCTGTCTTAAAATAGTACTTTAAGTCCAATTAGTTTCAATCTTAATGTTTTAGTTTAATTTGAAAAAAAAATTCTTCTTATAAACTCTTTTTGGTATTTTTCAAATTAGGATGGAACAAGTTTTTAGTATTTTTTGGTATGTTCCTCAGTATGACTTTTTCTCAAATATTAATGGATTTGACAAAGATCATTCTCAAGAGGTAGTTTTACATATATTTCCGACGAACTTTTTTAATTTAAGTGGACAAATCAATCTAAGTGACGTATGAATGTAAAATACAAAACATGATGATATTGAACCAACATGATATGGATATACTTTTATTTAAGCGAGAAAATATTTATTTTCTGATAAAATGATCTAGACTAATGAAATAAAACAGTTTAATTTAAACATGCCAATTTAAGAGATATGAATACAAGAATAAATTACAGACCTAAATGAATTAATGTAATTATACGAGGAAGAGATCTAATATCTATCATGGCTAATATGGCATACATAAATGGTGTATATGATAATAGATATAAAATATAAGTGTTGCACGTGTCCTAGGCATGCATATACTAAATGGTGAATAAGTGATTCGATGACATGAATGATGGGGTCTAAAATATAAGATGCGATCAAGTATGAAAAGTGCATGTGGTGAAAAATGTCCTAAATATATCTTCTAAGTAGTGCAAAATGTAATATGCAAGATGGCGTGGAATATTACATTACTTACTACACAGATACAAGGGAATGAGTACTTTCTTAAGAAGTCCCGATTAGTCATTCCTTCAAATCCGATGAAGATGAGAATCAAGAGAAAGTCACAGAAACAAATTTGTTGGAATTAACCCTTCCAAGACTTAAGCGGAATCCAACGCAACAATTAACTAAGGGAAGAAATTTTCTAAACCAAACGTTTCTAAATTCCACTCTGTTTGGGGAATCGAATCGACAATACCGAAGCATGTTCTTCAATTTATTGAATAATTGAATTCATCTTAAAACTTGTAAGAATTAATTCTTACAAAACATACTTATTTATTTATTTATTTTTTTATATTCTCTTTCATGAAATTAGATATAACAACAATTTAAAATAAAAAAAAATGAAAAAATAGTAAAATAAAAGTAAGAAAGTATCCTCATCTAACATTGGGAAGCTAAGTTTGAGAAAGAAGAATCTCATCTCAATATTTTCATCAAATCATCGGATCAGATGATATTAATAAAATTAAACTTGCAAGAATTTAAATTGCGAAATCTCTCTCACATATGATTCAACCACAAATTTTTAACATATAAATTGATTTTGATAAAAATATTGTATGTAAAATTAATTTTAAAACCTGATTCTACACCGTTTGTCTTTTTTTTTTTTTTTTTTTCCTAATACTAATTTCTTAGCAAAAACATTGTATGTAAAATTAATTTTAGAAACATTGTAGTATTAATTTCTAATACTAAAAAGTAAGATCAATTCGGTGTTTAAAAAGTAAGACAACATTCCATAATATTTTTTTAACACTTTCTTTTTGTGTTTAAGTAAAAAAATAATTAATTTTAAAAATAACATTTTTTTTCACTAAGAAAATATTTTTAAAAATTAAAAAGTAAAAGTAAAAACATCATGTTAAGTATTTTTTAAAATGCTAAAATATAGTTGGTTTTTAATTTTTATACTATAAAAGATTGATGGATCTAAGACTTCTTTTTCTACTTTTTTTCTATCATTTATTAATTTTTTGGATTAACATTCACTTATACAAATAATACTACGATATATTTATATATACACACTAGTAACTATCCTTTCAATTTTTTTAAATACAAATTTTTTTATTTTTAAAAATTCAAATATTTTTTTAAAAAAGTACTTCAAAAATATTCCCAAAGGTGCTATAAATATGTATATGAAGTAAATAAAAATTGGCGGACTTTGCTAACTGGATTGTCATACAAAATTAGCGATTTTGGTTAAATTTAATATTAATTGGGTAGGGAGAGTTGATTTAGTGGATGATATAAAAACCGAACCGACGGATAACCGAGCGAAATCGAACCGAATGGTCTGGTTTTGAATCCGACTAAATAGTTTGGTTGCGGCTTTAATTTTAAAATTAGCAATTGAAGCGGTTTTGATTTTAAGATAGGAACCGCAAAATCGAATCACAAAACCAAATTGTGTAACCAAACTGTGTAATCGATATTTTAGATATATTTTTATGATATATATACCCTTAATTTTTTTATATATTGACAGTTTAACCTCTAATATATATATATACTAGCGTATAACCCGTGCCTGAAGGCATAGATGAAAAATAAAAATCTTTTAATTTTTTTGACATAAACTCCTTAATTTATTCAATATTCTCACATATTTCATTTGAACGTTAATATAATAACAATTGCACATTAATAAACAATTCAAACAAACCGCAAAATAAATAAACTATCATATCATAACTAATACCAAAAATCTAAACAAAAACACAAATATAAATTACAAAAGGTAGAACCCAAATAAGATATGTAGCAACATACAACAATCCAAGAAACTATTGGCAGCAATATGAACAACCTAACTAACATATAAAGCATAATATTGAACCTATACCTGTACATAGCCAATATCAAAAACAAATTTCACTTTTTTATCCATCTAGTTAAAAAAACAATTAAAAAATATTAGAAATATGAACATAGTTAGGTACTAATTAATAATGCATGTACAAATTTAATTAGGCACAAATTAACAATTAAATCAAAATTGGAATGATGAAATAAATTAATCATATGAACTTTAATTGGGCACAAATTAATAATGCATGTACAAATTTAATTTTTTTTTATTTTGACAAAACTCATTGTTCATACAACATTCTCAACGTCCGACTCTTGTTGTCAAATGAATAGAACAATAACTAATAACAATCAACGAAATTTAATCAACAATTAAAAAAACGACAAAGCATCATTTTTTTTCCAAGCTCTTAACACCCGGTGAGTTTTTCAAGTAAACATAAAACTAACCAACATTTGAATAAATAAATAACTTACTCTATTTATACAACATTCACACACACTCCTGTTTTCAAACCGACACAACGATGACTAATAACATAAAGTGTTTTTTTTTTTTTTTAAAGAAAAAATAACCCTTTATTTATACAACAGTCCCATTCAATTAGAACAATTGAACACTTATTGAAAATAAAAATCTAATGCAAATAGAATTACACCAATTGAACTCAATTGCAAAGGAAAAATAAAATAAAAGTAATTCAAGTATAACGTAAAAAATAACTGACCCAACCCAATTCGAAACAAAAATTAAAAAAAGAAAATGGAGAGAATAAGCAGATTGACGTAAAGATAAATTCTCTCTCAAAAGGCAGAGATGTATAACTCCTCAGAGCAAATATTGCAGGCTTAAAAATCTATTTGAAAATAGGCCTGAAACATAACTTTAAGAAGAAGAAAAAATGAGGAGAAAGAATATATATATATATATCAAGAACTAAATTGTAATTCAAATAACCAAAAGAGTTTGAACGAAAACATGATTAATGCAATAAATCACAACCTTTTAAAAAATCCTTACAATTTTGAATCAACGGTCTAAAATGGGACCAAGTAAAATTTATGGCAAAAATAACAGTCTCTTAGATTTCTGTTTTTGTTCCAAGAAAACTGGGAGCAAACAATTAATAAACGCCACTGTAGATAATTGGTTCACATGAGATGCAAATAATTGCATCTGATTTCCACATCTTGATCCCTTGTTGATTCCACTAATTACATAAAATGTAAGTCATAAGGTCGAATTTATCAGGCCCTAAGAACATCGTGAGGGCCTCGAGAATTTTTATTTCATTAACATAAGCACCCAAAAGCATACCAAAAAGAGGACTTAATCAAGAAAACAGTGCTCCGAACAATGCCAACGACACGCAAGCCACAGGAGTTCCTAAATGAATGAAAAATCAAACTATAAGCACGCATGAAATAAGCAATTGATCCTCTATTTTCGATCAATGGGATGAACGCAAAGCTTTCTATGATTGACAATGAGCAGATTCAGTATGATGCAGTTATTAGAGTCATCAATGAAATCATACCAGAAAATTCAAAAGCCATGGCACAATTTATTTCAGCTCGAATGTCTAGAAGCAGATTTATTCCTAAAAAAATCCAACAAAATATCAGTATACATACGAATTTACCCAATGCATAAAGTATGATCACATAATGAATGCAATCCAAAAATGAGCATTCAACACACAATCAATCAAGGAAACATATCCAGTCAATTGATAAAAATGAGCAGGAAGAAACCATATACGATAAATCACAGATTGACAAACAGAACCATAAACTGAGAATAGAAACAGTAAACAATGACAACTCACCTTTGTGCGACAGCAGAAGTGATTTTTGCTCGATGGCTGAACGACAACTCAGCTTTGTGGGACGGTGGAGGAAGACGACGACGGATGTATAGTTGTGTGTCAATTGTGATGGTTGTGAGGACTATATATATATAGATTCGGGGGAGTGCAGAGATATTTAGGGAAAAAGAATTGCTTGAGAATTAGGGAGTGGATTATGGAATTAGGAATCGGAATAACTAAGGCTCAATTGGAATGTGATAACTGAGAAAGACAAAGAGGCAAAGGGTTTCCATTCCAACTGAGAGAGAGCTAATTGGGAGAGAGGTGATTGTAAATCGAGTTGCTTCTTGGGTTTTAATTCAGAAAAAGAGATGCTTGAGGACGGCTCTGAATTGGAGAGAGGAAGAGATCCTGCTTGAGAAATGCTCTCAATTGGCTTAATACGGAAGGGATGCATTTGTTTCTAAATTAAGCACCGTGCAAAATCTATTAAATGAGCATTACAGTGCATTGGATAAGCATTTAAAAACATAATCATATATAACTGTCTATTACCATAGATAGACAGTGCGTTAGTCTATTTATGCGTTTATATTAAAACAGTGCATAAGCTTGTTTCTATAGATAGATTTAGCGAAAAAAGGGGTCAATTGTCTAATTGCTCAATGTGTGCCTTAGCTTATGCTGTTAAAATATCCTAGTCAACAATTTTGTTTGTCCTAGTTATATTTTCGTTTATCCTAGTTATAAGTTTGTTCTAGTCAGTCAAAAAATCATTATATTTTATATAATAGATAATAAATTAAAAAGTGACTAAATTTTTTAATTAATTTTGGTGTCTCTATTTAAGGAATTAAGGCCATGAGAGAGAGAGAATTAAGAGATAGAGAGAAAAAATTAAGCAATTAAGAAATTATATACCTTTTTTTTTATATCATTATTTATATTTTTATAAGCCAAAAATAATATTAATATAACTTTATTTCTTTTTAGATAAATTTAATTTCCTTATATATTCCTTAACTTAAATAGGTAAAATGTCCTACTCAACAAGTTTGTTCATCATCGTCATCAATTTTGTTTGTCCTAGTTATATTTTTTTGTCCTAGTCATAAGTTTGTCTTAATCAGCCAAAAAATCGTCATGTTTTATATAATATATATATATATATATATATATATATATATATAATATGTGTGTGTGTTTATTTATTTACACTTTAATTCCTCTTATATGTGTGTGTGTGTGTTAGGGTTAGTTTTGTGATTTGTTTTGTTTTTCTGAATTTATATTTTATATTTTTGTTTATATATAAAAAAACAACTGTCATATTTCACAGTTTTGGTTTTGTATAAAGGTAAATGGTTCGGTTTTTAAATCCGTTAAAAAAAATTGACAATTTTGATTGTGATTTTCATTTGAGATATGTCTAACGGTTTTGATATTGGTTTATATGAAATCAGACCGAAATTAGACTATTGAAATCCTAACGGTTCGTTTGGTTGGACGGAATGGAATGAGGGTGGAATGAAATGGAAAAAATAATGGAATGAAAGAATGAATATAATTGAATTGTCAACGGAATCACTATTTCATTTACTTGTTTGGTTGGTATGGAAAGAAAGAATGAATGAAATAGTGAAATATAATAAAATTCTATCTTATTACAAAATTTTATTATATTTCATTATTTTATTTATTTTCTCATTTTATTATATTTCACTATTTCATTCAATTTTCAGTTTTTGTTCTCTAATTTCTGTTTATGTTCTCAATTTTCAATTTCTGTTCTCTAATTTTTTGTTCTCAATTTTCTATTCGCTAATTTTTTGTTTCTATTTTCAATTTTCGATTTTTGTTATCTAATTTTATGTTCTCAATTTTTTGTTCTCAATTTTTTGTTTTTTAATTTTCTATTTCTATTCTTAATTTTCAGTTTCTGTTCTCAATTTTCTGTTTTTGTTTCCAATTTTCTGTTCTCTAATATATATTTTTATTCTCTAATTTTGTTTCTATTATCTAATTTCTGTTTATGTTTTCAATTTTCTGTTTCTATTATCTAATTTTTGGATTGGGCTGAATCCATGATTGTTTTTTTTTATAATTTTAATTTTGATTCCATTGGGTTAGATTTGATTCCAATCTATTTCAAATGAAATCTCATTGCCTTGATTTTCTTTCCAATATAATCACAAAAATAATTTCATTTGAGAACCAAATAACAAAATAAGAATCGATGACAAAATACGATTTTATTCCGTCCCGATTCTGTCCAAGCAGACCTGCCGTAATTTCAACTACGTGGTGGCGTTTTTTCTATTCAGACGGTAAAGGGCATTTGGGCTATTTTGGCGGAAAAATTCGAAAAGTTTTAATGGCAATAAAAGGGTGATGAATGATGATGAATTTATATTGCACTTAGCCAAATCAAAGGGTTGACATCTTGATCTGCGAGCCTCCTTTGTAGAAAATACTAGTTATCCACTCACGTGCAAAGCACGTGGATATGTTAATCTAAATAAAATATTTTAAATTAATATATTAATTTTACTTGTATTACAAATTACCGAAAATAATATAAAATATCTATTTAAATAATTTGACACGTTAGAGTTATTAATTTTAGGGTATTTTATCATGGCACTAAAGCTAATTACTAATTCATTCTTATACCTATATAGTTATTTAAATTTAGAGAAAAATTCAATTGGTATATGATAATTATTTACTGTACAGTAACATTTACATCCTCTATTTATTACGTTGATGTTGACATTATTGTTGTGCAACAACATTTGCATATCCCCTTTCATTATATTGCTATTAACATTGTTGTTAGACAGTAAAATTTGCAATCCCTCCATTTATTATATTGCGATTGATGTAGTGATAGAATATATATTTGAGTATATTTTAAATAATAAATATATAGGTGGTGTTTTCTCAATGTGGGCTTATATGTAGTGGCCCAATTTTACTTGTTTTACAATTTAACAAAATTAATATAAAATATCTATTTCAATAATTTGATACGTTGAGTTGTTAATGTGGCGTTTGGTTAGTGTTCCCACTTTTCTCAACTAAATTGTGATGAATTAAGTTCGGTTGAGTTGAGAATTTTATTTTCTATTGGAAACAGAATTGTGTTTAGTAACGACAATTTTTTTTTTTTTTGCGTTGGAAACAAAATCGCGTTTTATAACGATATTATCCTAGAATTTCCTCACAATTGTTTTTTATTTTATTTTATTATTATTATTATTATTATTTTCTTTTTCTTTTTCTTCTTTTTTCTTCCTTTGTATTCATCTTCACCGAACAATATTGCCATTGATCGAATTCCACAGAGATTTCATGAACGAACAACAAAATTGAAATCACAGAATCAAACAATGAAATCGAAATCACAAAAGTAAACGAACAACAAAATTGAAATCATAGAAGCAAACGAAACCAATTAAAGCATACATTTAGCAAGGAAATCATCCTACATCCACTAGAAATCATCCCACATCCACCTGAAATCGTCTCACGCTATAGAAACTCCTTCGCCTAGCCAACCTAGAAATTGAATATGTGGTGGAGGAAGTGTAATCGCGCACTGGAGAGGCTTCAAATCAGCAACAACAACTGAACTCTCGCAACAACGAACAACAAAATTGAAATGAAATGAAAACTAGAATTAGAGCCTCGCAATCCAGAACAACAAAATCGAAATGAAAACCAGCGAAATCGAAATGAAAACCAACAAAATCGAAATGAAATCGTAATCGATTTCACGAACCTTAGCTCATTGACGAAATCGATTTCCTGAACGAAATTCATTTCGTTATCGAGTTAGGGTTTTGATTTCGTAGGTGATGGCGATTTCGTTGGCCTCCTCAACGAAGAATTCGTTGTTCTTCGCCGTTGTTTGTCATTGGCTAGGCGATAACAATCAACAATGAACGGAGAGAGCAATGATGGCGAAAGTAATGGAGCAGCGATAGGACGAAGACGATGATGGCAACGGGAAGATGCAAGACGACGATGGTAGCGGAAGATGAAGACGACGATGGTAGATGGAGAGAAGACGGGAAGACACACAGAGAGGTGAGAGCGATTGAGATATCGTAGAGCATGGCTGAAAAAAAAGAAAAATAAAAATTTGTTGTATTGCGCTTAACAAAAGTAGAACACGGGATCTGAATAATAATTGAGATAATTCCGTGCGTGTCTGTTTTCTTGGGTTGAGTGTTTTGGGTTTTTTTTTTGTTCTCATTTCCTTAGGATTTTGAGAATTAATTCTCATTTTTCGGGTTGGGTTGGGTTGAGTTTTGTGTTGCTAAAGGCGTTTTCAAAAATCAATCTCAAAATTTTTGGGTTAGATTGAGTTGAAAACACTAACCAAACGGGGCCTAATTTTACTTGGATTACAATTTATCAAGATTAACTTAAAATTTTAATTTAAATAATTTGACACGCTGAGTAAAATTTCTTAATTCAAAATACTATATAGGTCTAATTAATCATAAAAAGTTGTTTTGACGAAATAAAAATAAATAAAAATTGATCATAAAATAAAACTTATAACCTTATAAAAATATAACGAGGGTAAGCGGTGTAAATATATCTAACTAGAAATCAATTTGAATATTTATTACACTTAGTATGTATTAGAGCATCTCCACGAGATATAGTAAAAATTGAGTTCTTCATAAAAACTATTGTTATTTTTTTCAATTACAATGTATAGAACTTTCGGAAAATTACACCAACCTTATAAAATGGGGGGTAGTTTTTGGTAAATATGGGGTTGCTACCCACATTTCATATAAAAAGAAAGAAAAAAGGGGAGTCGTACCCACGTTTATACGAATAGAAAAAGGAGTGGCACCCCAAATTTCTTTTATTTTTCTTTTTAATGAAATAGAGGTTGATGTTGCAAAAAATTATCTGGTACGTGTTACAGGGTCTCACGTGGTGAAAACCTCCGTAACCTGCAACTTGACCTGTAAAACTAGTTAGTTTTATGGGGGACACCAGTGTTATGTCGGCCAAAGAACCTCTGGCATGAGAATAAAGTTAAATTGTTCTAAAGAGAGAATAAAAGCTCTAATGAATATTGAGTATAATATTGAGAGAGTGTTGTGTTTTGATACCTATTCTTCCTGTATATGTGTGCCGATCCCGCTCGTCGCTGTTTTGGCCATGATTTTCTCCACGTTCCTTTCTTAGTCATCGTGAATGTCATTCGTGTGCCCATTATGGAATGAGGCGTTAATCACGCCTACCCATGGTGAGGAGAGTACGTGAGGCAACGATTATCGTTGACCTACCACATTTGGGCTTAATATTCAGGCCCCTATTGATGGGCATTGTTCGACACTGGGTCGGCCCTTCGTTTGATTGGGCCTCATCAGCAGGTCAAACATTCCTTATCTTGGGCCACCAGTACTGTTGGTTCAATTGCAATCGTCAGATCATAGGTCCATTTTTTTTTTATCAGGTTTTGTGCACTGACCCGACTCGGTTTCTCGATACTGGTTTCATAATTCACACGTAGAAAATTTTCTCTTATCATTTGCCATTTTGACTTCCATGGCGATTCGTCGAAATGAGATGAAAGATCATTTTTCTTCTATTTCAGTCCCTTGGTAAGTCCTTTTTCTGAGATTGTAATTCAGACCTTATTCTAGATCTCTTGGCTCGAGCTAAGGTTATAATAAAGGCGCCAGTAGTCGTGTGCAGAACCCCTGTGCCCTTTGATTGGGCCCAACATACTCTTGACCTGGCTTGGCCCAAATCTGGCCTGATCTTGTTTAGCATTGGATGAGGTCAGCTCAATTTTGACCAGATTTGCATCCCTCCCAGTGGATTATTATTTGTCAAGCTCCGTGCCACACTTCTCCTAAGAAATTTAGATTAGCTAGGTACTGTTTTATCAATTAACCATCATTTCCACTATTAGTCTTATCGGTTTAGTAATGATGACACTCGATAATTATGAATGGCCTTAAATTTTGGTCGTACTTGATCTGGGAAAACGTCTCATTTCCCTCGATACTTGTTGTCGCCGTTTGTCCCCATACGTCATCAATAACCCGACGATTGAGTTCTATCTTTTCCGTCGTTTCATGATCATTGGTTTGGCTATTTAAGGCCAGACCTCCTCAATACTTCTTCATAGTTTTCCCTTTCGATTCCTATTTCTTTTCTACTTCCCTTTTCTTCCTTCCATTTTGGTACGAATATGGCTTCGTCGTCGTCTGTTTCTAATATTTTCAATGTTGTTCAGGTCGAATGGAAGAAGAAAGTTAAGTTAGGGTACCTCTTTCGTCAACTCATAATGAAGGTGAAGACCTTCGACAAAAAATATTCCAGGCTTCGGGCTATCGAGGAAGCCACTATCCTCTATACTTCTCTTGACGCCATTCATTTTTGTGCAATATCCCAACTCCACGAACTCCGTGGTCAGTTGCGGGCGGTGTAGAAACAAATCGAAGAGCTGCGAGCCCAAGTGCACCTCTATAAAACCCACAATGATGTGTTGAAGGCGAAGAGAGAGAAGTTTCTAGACAAGAATGAGGAGAAGAGGGAAAAGATATGCTCCCTGGTTCTAGCGCTAAGCCAGTATGAAGCAGGCATATCACTCAAGTTCGGACTCCGAAAACTCAGGCTCTTTGCCTTCTTCAGGGTCAGAGTAGTTTTTATTTTTTATTTTATTTTATTTATTTATTTATTGTAAAAAACCTCAAGAGCATTTTTTGAATAGTACGGGTTTATAAGTCACCTAATAAGCCCTTACATGTTCGAAAAAATCTCAAGAGAATTTTTTAACAATATGTGTAATTCTCTTTCCCAGTCTGAACTCCATGGTAAGAAGTGATAC
This sequence comes from Eucommia ulmoides, assembly GCA_016647705.1. NCBI lineage: Eukaryota > Viridiplantae > Streptophyta > Magnoliopsida > Garryales > Eucommiaceae > Eucommia > Eucommia ulmoides. The sequence continues at coordinate 25,904,365 of CM028325.1, read as the reverse complement.
GTTCAAGAATTTTATGTATCTTGGATTGCAATGATAAGTTCGTTGTTTGTGAGAAATTGTTGAACTTCAAGTGTCGTGTGTTGAATGATTTTCTAGAATAGATCGTTTGTTCAAATATCATTCATGCATAGAAAAAGGGTTCTTAGCACTCACGTTTTAAGAAAAAAGTAAAGTTCAGGATAATGAGGGTAAGCTTCCCAGTCATAACTTCTAATGAGGGTAATGAGTGATTTGGGGAGAATAAGAAATGTGTTTTTATTTTTGGGAAAAATAAAAAATGTGGTTTTATTTTTCCCGGAAGAATAAGAAATGTGTTTTTATTCTTTTGGTTTTATTCTTCCCGGAAGAATAAAAAATGTGTTTTTATTCTTTCCCCCTCTGCCTTCCTCATATATCGTGTTTAACTAATAAACGCGATGTGGATTGTATGAATCCAGACTAATAATATACTTGCTGACCTGAAGTTTGGTTGGACTGAGCTAGTAGTTGGTGAGCTGACCTTGGTATTTATAGGATGAGTTGAACTTATTATTTTTTTAACCACTAGGTTAGTCTTGGTAGCTCAGCGAATTGATCTAGATAGCACGGTTTGCACGTGAACTATACTAGGGGGTTACACATTGATCTGGGTTGGCCTTGGCAACTCAGCCAATTTTGGTGAATTGGGCTAAGCAATTCGGTCCATACGTGAACTGGGCAAGGCAGTTCAACGATTAATTTGGGTTGACTGTGGCAACCCAGGCAATGTTGACGAATTGGGCTAGGCAACCCGGTCTGTATGTGAATTGGGCTAGCCAGTTAGACGATTGATTTGGGTTAACTGTGGCAGCTCAGCCAATTTTGACGAACTGGGCTAGGCAGCTCAATTTGTGTATGAACTGGGCCATTCAATGATTAATTTGGGATGACTGTGGCAGTTCAACCAATTTTGACGAACTGGGCCAGGCAGCTCGGTCTGTATATGAACTAGGCTGGGCAGTTCATCGATTGATTTGGGCTGGCCTTGGCCGCTCAGCCAATTTTGACGAATTGGGCTAGGTAGCTCAGTTAGTGGGTGATTTGACTTTAGCACCTATTCTCGAGGTCGTTTTATACCCTAAGTGTAGGGATGGTCCTTGTTGAAGCCTTTGGTGAATACAAGAAGCTATGACTGCTTGTTAAAAATTTATAATTAAAATAGTAAACAGTTTTTCCTCAAATCTAATATGGTAAATAATAAGGAGCTGACACAAAGTATTTTCACAAATGTGTGATGTTCCGTGGTCTAGGGACTGGAACGCCATCCAGATCTTCCAACTAGTACGTCCTAGGTCGGTTCACCTTGATCACCTTGTATGGCCCCTCCCAAGTAGGAGCGAGTTTTCCTGGCCAGGCCTCTGGACGGTGTGGCATTACCCTCTGAAGTACTAACTCTCCTATTGTGAAATGTCTTGGGCGAACTACATGGTTGAACGCCCTTGTCATCTTCGATTTGTAGGCCGCCATCCTTAGCTACCTTATTTTCATTTCTCGTCCAACTGGTCCAGCTCTTGGCATATCACTCTTTTGTTTTCTACGAGGTTAACTGTGTTGTCCCTCATTAAAGGTAAACCGATTTCCATTGAGACCATTGTTTTCGTTCCATATGTTATAGAGTAGGGCGTTTTTCCTGTAGTTGTACTTGCAGTGGTACGGTAGGCCCACAAAATCACCGACAGCTCCTTTACCCATTTGCTTGTGCTTTGGGTGCTTTGTTACTTCTTTAATTGACCTGTTTGTTACTTTTGCTTCTCTATTTGCTTGTGGATAAACTAGGCTTGATGTTCGATGTTGTATCTTTAGCTCGTTGTACATCTAGGTAACCTTTTCCCTAGTGAGAGGAGTTCTATTATCTGATATCAGTACTGTCAGAATATCGAAATGGCAGATTACTTGTTTCCAAAGGAAGTTTTTGACTTCATTCTCACCCACAGTCACGAACACCTCAGCCTCTACCTATTTGGTGAAGTAATCAATCACCACTAGTAGGTATTTCTTGTTCCTGAGCACCTGTGTGAAAGGTCTTAGTACATCCATTCCCAATTGGGCAAAAGGTCATGGACTATGGATGGGTGTTTGTGCTTGAGATGGAATTCAGATATACTTCAAGAACCATTGGCACTTATCATACTTCATGACGTATTCCTTCGCATCGTTATGCATGGTTGGTCAGTAGTACCGGATTGTTAGTGCCTTGTGTGCCAAGGTTCTTCCTCCCTGATAGTTCCCACAAACTCCTTTATGAATTTCTTGCATCACGTATGTGGCTTCTTTTGGCCCCAAGCAAAGCAATAAATATTGTGTGAATGATCTTCGGTATAACTTACTATCCATCATGATGTATCTCGATACCTTGTATAAAATTTTCTGTGCTGCCTCCTTGTCGTCTGGTAACGTTTCCTCGTTTAAGTAGTGTACTAAAGGAGTTCTCTAGTCTTTGTCTTGTCCCAGCTCTCCAATGCATACGCAAGACTCGGTTTGAACTGATACAGATGACAACTCCAAATAATCCACCAATTTGGATTGCTGATTTGGGCCGAATGATGAAGTTAATACTAACAGTGCATCAACTTTCTCATTCTCAGTCTTTGGAATAACTTCAACTTTGCAACTGTTAAAGGCCTTTGTTAGCTCCTTCACATTATCGACGTAGAGGCATGACATTCATTCGTTGACCATGTAAGCCCCGTTTATTTGATTGACTACAAGTTATGAATCTGATTTGACCTCCACACAATAAGCCCCCAGTTCTTTCGCTAAGGTCAGACCCAGGATCACGACCTCGTACTCTGTCTTGTTGTTGGATACTCTAAATCTGAGCTACATAGCCTTCTCGAGTTGATCACCCTCTGGAGTTTCCAGAATTATGCCGACTCCACATTCTCGTGAGTTTGATGCTTCGTCATTTTCAAGGTCTAACTGGAGTCATAAAACATTCTCTCCTCTATGGTTACCCCTTCTCGGGGTGTTAGCTCAGCAATGAAATCGGCCAACACTTGGCCTTTGATTGTTGTCCTCAGTTTGTAGGTTACATAGAATTCTCCCATCTCTACCGCCCACTTCATGAGGCAACTTGAAACTTCTGGCCTGTGTATTACTGCCCTGAGCGGGTACGAGATTAGCACGTTGATTGCAGGAGCTTGGAAGTACGATCGCAGCTTCCGTGCTGCAGTTATCAAAGCTAAACGGAGTTTCTCAATCTCAGTGTAGCGGGTTTTCGCTGGTAACAATGATTTGCTTACATAAAAAACTGGTCTTTGCCTTTCGGCACATTCCTTCACCAATGTTGCGTTTACCGCAATAGTAGTGACTACAAAGTATAGGTATAGATCATTTTCGGGCTCAACCTTGGCTGAAGTCTCAATTGGGCCGAGGTAATCCTTGATGGACCCAAAGGCATGTTCGCTCTCTTAATCCCAATGAAATTTTTTGCTCCCCCTCAAGATTTTGAAGAAAGGAGCGCATCTATCCATGAATTTGGAGATGCACCTGTTCAGTCTCACCAATCTCCCAGTCAACACTTGGACCTCACCTATCTTTGTAGGGGACTTCATTTTTCTGATGGCTTCTATTTGTCCAGCATCAACCGTAATACCTGCCTTGTTCTCCACGAAACCTAAGAATTTGCCTAACGTTACACTGAAGGCACACTTCTCAAGGTTTAAGTTCATGTTGTACTTTCGTAATATTACAAAAGCTTCTTATAGATGCTACAAATAATATTTCTTCTTTAAGATTTTAACTTATATATCATCTATATAAACCTCCATAGTTGTTCCAATTCTTTCTTAGAACATATGATTCATAAGACGTTGGTACATTGCCTCGGTATTTCTTAGACCGAAAGGCATCACCTTATAGCAAACGTACCTCTAAGGGTTATGAAAGTCATTGTCTCCCCATCTGTATGGTTCATATGTATTTGGTTGTATCCCGAATACGCATCCATCATTGATAACATCTCGTGCCCAGCAGCTGTGTCCACCATTTGGTCGATTCTAGGTATTGGGTAGCAGTCTTTGGGGTACGCATGATTCAGGTCAATGAAGTCCACGCACATCCTCAATTTTCCATTCTAATTTTTAACAAGCACTGTGTTGGCTAAACACTTTGGGTAGACCACCTCCCTTATGTGCCCTATTATGAGTAGTCTACGTAATTTAGACTTTATTGCATCTTTTTTCTCCGAGCTGAACATGCTCATCTTTTGCTTCACCAAAGGGTAAAACCTCGAGATATTGAGTTGGTGAACCATTACCTCAGGGTTAATCCTCTTCATATCTTTAGGTGCCCAAACAAACACATCCAAATTCTTTTCCAATAACTGGATGAATTTTTCTTTCTCAGGTTGGCTCAAGAATGTGCCAATCCATATTTTTTGGTTCCTTGGTTAAAGGTCACTTCTTTAACCCATTCGTAGGGATGGAGAACTCCTGGACGTTTCCTAAAATCATCTATCTCTTCTGTTGAGCTGTGGTGGCCGCAATTAATGCGCTGTCACTTTCACCGCAAGCGTACGGATCAAGTTTTAGTATATGGACCTTACGGTCGGGTATCGTATCCACAGGGATTGGTTGATATTACTATCGAGTACCGCGATTGTCATAACCTAACTTTATCTAGGCGTTAAAAATGGAATATAATTTATACTAATATTAAACTAAAATACTAATTTAATTAACTATACTATAAATACTAATTTGAGATTGTTTAGGGGAGTAGATTGCCTAGGGATTAGTTTTATTTACTTAAATGCGTTTGATTTCATTTTAGTTAACATTAATGGCGTTCGGCATATCCAAAAATCTTGGTTCGTAAATTCCTTCACCACCTCTTCCGAGCGTAAGACGGGGGAATACGTGACTTCGTGTCAATGCCGAAGTCCCCCTCAATGTCTTAACGACTCTGGGTCACGTGAGTCTCGCCCCAACGTCATCGATTGCATACCTTCTAATGCCCTCCCGAGTCGTTAGATTGTCGTGTTGTGTTTACCCTAGTCCGAATCCGGGGTTACCTCTCCCGAGCTTCAAACCCCGTATTCTCAATATATCTAAACTATCATATCATCATAGAAAACACGGCAACACAATCAAAATTATAAGGAACAACCATAAGTGAAACACAAACTTCATCAAAACTACATTTTCATAAATAATATGTTAATCCCTATTACAATCCATGTTTAGCTCATGACCCTAACCATTTATACAATGTAAAACGAGCTAAACATGCTCAAACAATAGTCCTAAGATAAGAGATGAAGAGAGAAACTAGCCATAGTCTGAAGATTTGTTGCTAAAAGCGTTCCATGATCGCTTCTCCTTCGTTGCTTTGTGTTCTTCCCCTTAGTATTTGCTTGAGCTTCCCCAAAACACTCTCTAATATCATAGGAACCCTAAATGGCCTCATATGGATGGAAGAAGGAAGAGGAGAGAAAAGGAGAGGGGTATAAATAAGCAAAATATCCTAAAAAATATCTATTCTCGTGCAGAGCTGATCGCCACGGCGGTCGGTATGTCGATTTAATGTTCGCCTAGGCAGTGGAGAAGGCGGTGGACTAGGAAAACATTCTGCTGGTTCACCGCCTAGGCAGTGAGTTTATAGCATCTATTTATTTTCTCTGCATTTTCACTGCCGCGGCGGTGGTTTGGATACCGCGGCGGTGGGCTTCTTTCAGAATATTGCCTCCGTGCTTGCTTTTTCACCGTTCTTCGACCATTTTTTGTCCGAATTGATCGTTTGTGCTCCGATTTCATAACTTTTCACCCATACACCTGTTTTAATACAAAAAGAATAAAAATATATTAAAACGTATTAAAAACGTAGTAAACGTACGCGAAAAATAACAATATTCGATTTGAAAATAGATAGATAATTTACACCTATCAAATACCCCCAAACTCGGAATTTTGTTATTCCTTGAGTAAAACACTCACACAATAAAAGAAAATATAAAAACTAAGTACTAAAAATAAAAAACACGAAAAACAAATATGTGCAAATTTTGAGTATCATCTACCGACCAAATGAACTATTTCTCATCGGCCCCCAATCCTATCGAGTTCAACCATAAAAACACACCATGTAGTGTTCTATAATTTCAACATTTATAATAGTAAGCGTCGTTATAGATCTTACTAAAATGTGTGTGTGTTTAAAACTCAAATATATACCTGTCCGTTAATTGGATTGGATTATCCATCATATAAGCGCATGACCAAAAAAAAGCCGAAGGTATTGGGAATCTATAGGCTTAACCCGGGATCTATTCTCCACTAATGTAGGCTCGGAAGTTCAAAAAGATCAATAGGTCTTGGTTCGGTTTAGGACAAATGGACAAGAGTAAATTTGAAAGAGAAAAATGGGTTAACATTGTTAACTTGACGTTACCCAAGGCACATCGCTTGTTACTCTCACACCCCATAGATACATTTGAAACAACCCTGAACATATATTAAGAATGATATACTCACTTGTAAAAAAGAAACAAAAATAAAACTATATTTACATAGGTTTTTTTTTTTTTTTTTTAAACAACACACCCCCAAACTTATTGGATTTATACAATTTAAGGGGTGTGAAATACGAAAGAAAAACGACAAGTGAGTACACGAGTATCGAACCAATTAAAAGTTTGCCTTAATCCCAACCGCTCACTTCAAGTAGCATATTGAATGCTAACTTTTCGCTCAAATTGTGTCTTTGGTTTAGCGATAAAGGATTGGAAGTAATTCAATTGGCCATGGTATTGGTTAAGTGTTCAGAATTGCAATGGCATTTAGGCTTCGATAGGGTAACGAGGGGTAATAATTTAACAAGGTAAGCTTAAAAAAGCTTAAGCGAGAAAATGAATGCCTAAATTATGTCTTCCGAACTACCTCGCCTAGGATTTCGCCTCGAATTTCTCCCCGAATCAAGTTCTAGAAACCACCCTAATATCATGAATTTAGGTGATAGATAATCGTTTTTAAATCAATTAGACAGTTTTATATTGAGTTAATGTGCTCGTGCAAGTAGGATCTATAATAACTTTTACTAAAACGTAACGTTGAGCACACAAAACATACATACATGAGTTTTACGCTCAACCTCAATAAACAACCAAGGGACAGATTCATCATTGGGTAATGGCCCAGATGACGTCAAAACTCAGCACATAATACAAAAACTATCCTAAACAGACATGCACATGTAGAAACAATAAAACATAGTAACTAAAACATAAATAAACATACCATACATCACAGCCGACTCAAACAGGAAATGCCCAAAACAAACTAGTCAGGGATCCCAATGACATGATAAGGAATTATAATGAAGACTAGGGTATAGAACACGTACCTAGGAGGCGAGAGAATCTCGCCTCCGAATCAAATTGGTTGCGACAAATCTAACTTATTTGTGCCTTGGGTTGCTTCCCAAAAAGCGCTTGGTTTATGGTCATCAGCCCGACACATTCAGAACGCCCTTAAGCTTGGCGGAATATTACTTTGTTCGGCTCGATCTTTCAACGACACACCTTACCGTCTTATGTGCGTGGCCATGCACTATAAACGGGTCAGAATCCCGTTGAAAGAGATGTATCAATACCTGTCGATCTAACATCGCCAAGTACACTGCATAAGAAATACAAAAACAAAACTACAAAGAAAAATTATATACAATAAAAAATGCCTAAATTAAAATCAAGTTATTTACTCACAATATCAATAGTAATCCAAAACATAACCCCCGTCAATCATTACCAAAAACTTGGTCGCGATCGCCGAAAACTGTATTTGACAAACCAATCCCCGACAACGGCGTCAAAAACTTGGTGACCGCAATTAAGCGTCGTCACTTTCACCGCAAGCGTACGGATCAGGTTTTAGTATATGAACCTTTCGGTTGGGTATCATATCTACAGGGATTGGTTGAGATTACTATCGAGTACCGCGACTGTTATCACCTAACTTTATCTAAGCGCTAAAAATAGAATATAATTTATACTAATACTAAACTAAAATACTAATTTAATTAGCTATACTATAAATACTAATTTGAGATTGTTTAGGGGAGTAGATTGCCTAGGGATTAACTCTATTTACTTTAATTCGTTTGATTTCATTTTAGTTAACATTAACGGCATTCGGCGTATCCGACAATCTTGGTTCGTAAACTCTCTCGCCACCTATTTCGAGTGTAATACGGGGGAATACGTGACTTCTTGTCAACGCCAAAGTCCCCCTCAACGTCTTAACGACTCTGGGTCACGTGAGTCTCACCCCAACGTCATCGATTGCACACTTTCTAATGCCCTCCCGAGTCATTAGATTTTCGTGTTGTGTTTACTATAATCCGAATCCGGGGTTACCTCTCCCGAGTGTCAAATCCCGTATTCTCAATATATCTAAACTAGCATATAATTATAGAAAACACAGCAACACAATCGAAATTATAAGGAACAACCTTAAACGAAACATAAACTTTATCAAAACTACATTTTCATAAATAATATGTCAATCCCTATTACAATCCATGTTTAGCTCATGTCCCTAACTGTTTATACAATGTAAAATGAGCTAAACATGCTTAAACAATAATTCTAAGGTAAGAGATGAAGAGATAAACGAGAGAAACTAGCCATAATTCGAAGATTTGTCCCTAAGAGCGTTCCATGATCGCTTCTCCTTAGTTGCTTTGTGTTCTTCCCCTTAGGATTTGCTTGAGCTCCCCCAAAACACTCTCTAATATCATAGGAACCCTAAAGGATCTTCTATGGTCGGAAGAAGGAAGAGGAGAGGAAAAGAGAGGGGTATAAATAAGCAAAATATCCTAAAAAATATCTATTCTGGTGCAGAGCTAACCGCCGCGGCGGTGGGATTCACCACCACGGTGGTGGGTATGTCGGTTTAATGTTCACCTAGGCGGTGGACTGGGAATTCATTTTGCTGGTTCATCACCTAGGCAGTGAGTTTATAGCATCTATTGATTTTCTCTGTATTTTCACCACCGCGACGGTGGTCTGGACGTCGCAGCTGTGGGTTTCTTTGAGAATATTCTCTCTGTGCTTGTTTTTCCACCATTCTCTAACCGTTTTTGGTCCGAATTGATCATTTGTGCTCCGATTTCATATATTTTCACCCATACACCTGTTTTAATACAAAAAGAATAAAAACATATTAAAACGTATTAAAAACGTAGTAAACGTACTCGAAAAATAACAATATTCGGTTTGGAAATAGATAGGTAATTTTCGCCTATCAAGCTGCGCTGACAATCTGAATTTTGATAAGCCCTTACTTTTGTGTTAAGTTGTTGATTTGAGGTCTGCTCGTTCTCTACTCCTGCACTGGGTTGTTGATGTGTTATTCTCTTGGTTGCTAAGTTGGGTTGTTGATCTGACCTCTAATGTGCCTTTGTTGTAGAGCTGGGCTATTAGACCGAGACTTGTCGGACTTCCGTACCTGAGTTGAGCTGTCATTCTAAGCTTTGATGGGCCTGAGCTCCCGTTGTTGATGGATAGTCCTCTTCCTTTTGTTGGTCATTGTTAAGCCTTGCTTGGATGTAGCCTAGTCCCCACAGATGGTGACTACCTCGCCATCCCTCACGTACTTAACATATTGATGAAGTGTTGATACTACCGCTCCCATTTCATGGAGCCAGGGATGTCCAATGATAACATTGTTTGTATGGGGCCGTTGAATCTATTACGGTGTATTCCATGGCCCTGGCTAATTCATCCCCACGTTTATCGGTCGCGACAGGCAACGTGATCCTTCCTACTGCAGAGCTTAGGTCTTCATTGAATCCCACTATCAGCATTTGGGTTGACTCAATGTTAAAATTCAGAATACCCATTTGGCTGAGCGTTTCGACAAAAACGATGTTAACTGAACTGCCAGTATCATCCAAAATCCTTCGTACCTCAAAGCTGGAGATCTAGAGCGTTACGACTAACGCGTTATTATGGGGGAGAGACACACCTATGCTATCCTTGTTATTGAACGTTATCACGGGTCTAGCTCTATTCGCCGTCATCATTACTCCATTGCTGTCAGCCTGCATGTTGAAGGGAGTAGTGGCACGGACTATGCTTGAAGCCTTCTTTCGTGTTCTTTCGTCCATGGAGAATAGGATCTCATTTCTTTGGTTTGGATCTACTGCTTCGAACTGCGACTGTCTCATCTCGTTGGCGAACTTCTTTTTGTTTCTTTTCCCACAAACGACATCAAATGATGTTGCCAAAAATTACACAATACGTGTTACAGGGCCTTACGTGTTGAAAATCTTTGCGACCTGCAACCTGACTTACAAAACCAGTTAGTTCTATGGGGGGACACTGGTGTGGTGTCGGCCAAAGAACCTCCGGCATAAGAATAAGCCCGAATTGCTCTGAAGAAAAAAATAAAAGCTTTAATGGGTATTGAGTACAATATTGAGAGAGTTTTGTGTTTTGATACATATTCTTCCTTTATATATGTGTGCCGATCTCACTAGTCGTCGTTTCGGCCATGATCTTCTCCACGTTCATTTTCTGGCCTTCGTGAATGTCGTTCGTGTGCCCATTATGGAATGAGGCGTTAATCATTTCTGTGCATGGTGAGGAAAGTAGGTGAGGCAATGGTTATCGTTGACCCATCACATTTGGGTATGATATTCAGGCCGCCATTGAGGGGCATTGTTCGATACTGGGTCGGCCCTTCATGTGATTGGGCCTCATCAGCAGGCCATGTACTCATTATCCTGGGCCACCAAAACTATTAGTTCAACTGCAATCGTCAGATCATAGGTCTATCTCTTCTGGGATGGGTTTTATGCATTGACCCGACCAGGTTTCTCGATACCGATTTCATAATTCACATGTGAGAAATTTTCCCACATCAGAGGTGGTATCCCCGCCTTTACAAACCGTGGGAGTACCACCCCCGTATTTAAGTCCACGAGAGTTGCACATTTATCTTTTTATCTCTTTTTTTGTGCTGTCGTTGTTTCTACCCCCCTCCTAATTCTCTCTGTGTGTGTGTGTGTGTGTGTGTGTGTGTGTGTGTGTGTGTGTTCATCTCCTCTAGAGATATCAATAGTTTGGTTTTAGTCCAATTTCATATATAACCAAAATCAAAACCGTTAGACATATACCAAACAAAAACTGCAACCAAAACTGCCAATTTTTTAACGGTTTTAATACCATGTTCCTCTAAGTTAGATTTATTTGTACTAACATATAACAAATAAAAAACAAAAACTAAATCATATTTAGTTCAATTACCGCTTCCCGTGCTTCTGCCTCAAAGTTGATAGTTTACGATGTATGATTTGAGAAGACTTTTCTAATAGCAGCTTGATCTAATGAGGTACCAACAATAGACATGCAATTCTCCTAGAAGCAACGCAGTCCTTTAATAGTAACTACATGGAAAACTTAGAAATAAAAATGATTTTGAGATTTCTAAGAATCGAATTCTAATCCTAGGATATTATGGTTGATTTGACTTTATTCTAGGTAATAGTAGGATACAAATTAATAGAACATATAAAAAGAAGCATGATTCTTAGAAACGACGATGTGGCTAAAATTTGCACAAGGGGAATGATGGCTTGCCCCTTCTATATTATTTGTCCAGGATTCAAAATCCTACTTTGACCTCTGAGCTTCCAAAGAAGTTCAGCATTACTATCTATTATTTTTTTCACAAACTTTTGTAACTTTCATTTTCATTGTGTATGACCAATTAGGTTCATACTAAAATTTTTATTATATTTGATTAATTAATTTATTTATCAATTAATCCATTAAAATTGGGGAAAAAAAAAAACTCAATTTTGCCCTTCCAAGAGAAAATGCCTTTTTTCAAAGGCATTTCTTCTTACCGTAAGTCGGGTTGGCAAAATGAGCATTTACACGATAACACAACATGAAACTGTTACGAAATTATTGGGTATGAATTTAGTGTATTGGTTAATGGGTCATTATCGGGTGGTACACGATAAGAAACCCTCGAATTTTGGGTTTACCTAATAACCCGATAATCGACACAAATGCTATGATAATAATTAATCGAGTTTTTAGGTTACGTGATAAGAAAAGACAAAATAGGTCACACGATAATTTTATAAAGTATTTTCACAATACAAATATACTAATAAATATTTGTAAGCATTATCCTAAATTGTGTTAACAGGTCTCTCATGTGCCATGGGTTAAACATGTCTTTATTGTGACAAGATATCTTATATGTTGTGTCAATATTTTGTGTTATGGTGATGCACCATAAATTATCGTGTTATGTCAACATGATAAATTTCATGTCGTGTTTGTGTTCAGGTTTCATAGCACGATAACTTATTGTCTTGTGTGCATGTTATGTGTTATTGTGTTTGTGTCAGACCATGACATGAAAACATGACCTGATGACACGATTTGCCAACCCTAACTGTAAGTTAAGTCTACCCACATATCACAACCATATCGAATTTGTAGACATGTCACCAAGCGAACTAATTCATATGATTTCCGTATTATGAAATCCCTCTATGTTGTGTTCTTGAAAAGACCAACACGATATGGATATAATAAAAAACAACCATAGTACAATCATACGTATTGTAGACACAATATTTTGACCATTCCAAAGAAATTAATTTATTTTTTACTGTAGACACAATATTTTGACCATTCCAAAGAAATTAATTTGTTTTTTTATTATTATTTCATTCTATTTTATTTTTTAAAAAACAAAGGAGTTTCAAAGAGTAAAACACAAAAAGAGAGAAAAGAACAAAAAATAAATAAAAACTTGAAAAATGAAAAAATAAAAGGAGAGAGAATAGAAAGGGAATGGAAAACAAAATAATAATAATAATAATAATAATAATAATAATAATAATAATAATAATAATAATAATTAAAAAAAAAAAAAAGAAAAAGAAAAAGAAAAAGAAAAAATGAAATAAATACAACCTAGAAAGAAAAAAAATATTAGGGGGGTTGCATAGATAGTTGTCACACAGACAATCGTCCACACGGAGGGAAGCGAGCAGTGACAAACTAAATTTTTTAAGGGTTTTGAGTGCTTTTTCATTCCATGTCTTTGCCTATAAATATATACCTCATTCTCATTGTTCTAGGAACCAACTTTTAGAGAAAATCCATCTGGAGAGCCATATTTGAGAGAAAAAGCATGTTTGTGAGAAATTTTTGTTAGGAAAGACACATTTTTTTTTAAACCTTAATCTTTATTATTTTTTGTTTATCTTATCTTATTCATCTCTCAACTATTTTTTACAACCGTTTTTCCCTTTTCTGTAAGATTTTTTATTTATCGCAATTAAATTACGACAATTTGCATTCCTGCAATTTAATTACTGTAAATCCTTTTCGTGACTCTATGATATGTCCGGAAGATGATATCCCTTCTATTTTACCCTCAGAAGCTAGATAAGGAAATATTTATATTTTAGTACATTATTTAGTTTAATTCAATTTATATTCTTTCAATTTAATTGTTGTCAAAACCTTCCCAAGATTCTATAATATGCCAGGAAGAGGGTACCTTTCTATTTTACCCTAGAGTGTTAGATGAGAAAATTTTATATTTTAGTGTCTTTACTTTAATGACATTTACATTCTTTATATTTATATTATGGCATGATACACATAAAATGTTGTTATTATTGAAAAATCAAAGAAATAAGTCGTTACTATATCAACATTCGGCTTAAAAAAAATCAACAAGTTTGTTTTGTAAAAATTAACTCCGTATATGTTGGATTATTGGATTCCTTTGGATAAGGTGGTTACGCATGTTTTAGTGCTTTATCGAGATCAGTTGGATCGTTTACAGGATGATGAGTGGTAGGGCGTAAAATACGCCGCTACTTACACTCGCAAGTATACGAGGTCTAAGTTTTAGTATAGTGTGATCGTTAAGATCGGGTTATCGTATCCACAGGGATTGGTGTCGTTACTATCGAATACCGCGTTTGTCGTGACCTAATTTTATCTATGCGAAAAATAAATGTATTTAATTAATTAAACTAATATTAATATAACCTAAATTAACTACACTAATATGCTAATATGTTTTAGGGTGAAGAATCGCCTAGGGATTAACATGTTTACAAATACGTGTTCGATTTCGATTTACTCATGTTTACGTTGTTCGACCTATTTGACAATCTCGGTACGTAAACTCCACCGCCACTTCTTCCGAGTGTAAGACGGGGGAATACATGACTTCGAGTCAACGAAGAAATCCCCCTCAAAGTCTTAACGACCCTAGATCACGTGAGTCTCGCCCAGCATCATTGATTGCACACAATTCAACTCCCTCCTGGGTTATTGGATCGTCGCGTTGTATTTATCCTATCGACAATCTTCGTTCTAAAACTCCCTCGCCACCTCCCCCGATTGGAAGACGAGGGATATAACGCAATTTCGAGTCAACGAAGAAGTCGCCCTCAACGTCTTAACGACCCTAGGTAGTGTGTGTCTTGCCCCATGTCATCGATTGTCCACGATTCAAACCCCGACCGGGTTATAAAATCGTGACGTTTGTTTACCCAAATCTGAATCCGGGGTTCGTCAAAATTCCGTATTCTCTATTTATCTAACTAAGCATGATAAATAAACAATACAATAAATACAATCAAACTACGAAGAACATTCACAAACGAAACACCGAAATCATCCAAACAACGTATTTATAAATATAGTGTTAATCCCTATTACAATCCATGTTTAAATATGACCATAACTGCATTTACAATGAAATAATGAGCTAAACATGCTCATATGATCCTAAGCTAAAGAAATAAGGAAAAACAATCGAAGAACTTAACCTCATCCGAAGATAAACCGCTAAGAACGCTCAACAATCGATTTGCCGTCTTCTCCACTTCTGGATGTGAGCTCCGCCTCTAAAACTCCTAAATATACCCTTAGATATAGCCTAAGGGACTCAAAAAACCAAGAGGGCAAGAGAGAGACCGGCCAAGGGGGAGGAGAGAGGGTATTTATAGCCAAAATATCCTAAAAATATTTCAAGATTGTGCAGGGGAAATCCGCCTAGGTGAAGAAAACTTCGCCTAGGCGAAATTAGGTCGGTTCGGTCTGATTGCCTAGGCGGTGAAGTAGGCGGCGGACTGGGAGAATATTCTGTTGGATTTTCGCCTAGGCGAGCGGCTGTTAGTAGCCCATCTTCGTCTTCTTCTGGATTTCCGCCTAGGCGATGGAATCTTCGCTTAGGTGGTCGTCCATCAGTAACATTTTGCTCTTTTCTCAGCTTCTTCACTGTCTAGGCGGTGGGCCTATTTCATTTTTTAGTCTCCAAGCTTATTTATCCACCGTAACTTCGAACCGCTTTGGTTCGATCTCATTGTTTTCGCTCCAATTTCCTATCTTTTTATCCCATACACCTGATTTAATACAAAAAGAGAAAAACTAATTAAAACATAATAAAATACTATATAAACGTATTCAAAAACTAACAAATTCGGATTGGAAATACGTAGGTAATTTACACCTATCAATGAGGTTAGTCAGTTATTTATTACATCTGTGAATACGTTATTTTCAATGTTCATAAGTCTATATGTGTATATTTTTATTTTAACAGATCGTTCGGTTGCCATATCCAGTTGACATAGTCATGGGATTACCCAAGTATCTTATCAAGATAGGCATCTAACTTTGATGGAAGCAGTGTCACTTATTTGTTTTAACATTTTCAAGTGACATTATTCTGAAAGTGAGGTACGACGGTTTGGGTAGAGAGAGGGTGTTCCATGTTCTTGTAATACAATCTCGACTTACATCTGGCGGGTTTGGAGAGGAAGATCCGGTGTCGGTTGGATACAAGAGTACGCCATGTATATACAATTATGGGATAGACGTCAGGCTATGGACGTGAGTGGATTACAGGTCGGTATTGCAATCGACGACCAATACATGCCTTGGTTTGGACGGATCACTCAACGGTTCTTAGTGAAACCATTTTAAAAATCAATCATTGGCTTTCTTAGCGTAGGAGCCACGCCACAGTTGTTGGTATGGAACTTTGATTAAGTATGTCCTTATTTATGATACCCTACTTATTTATTATTCATGCCTTGATGAAACGGTCTCGTATGATTTGCAGAGTAAGAGTATGTCACATATACGACGCCAGGCGGAGGTTGAAATACAGTGGAAAAAGACTAGTCTTCTAGAGGCTGAAATGCATGAAATACGTGACACCTATAGTAGATTTTGAATATTTATTATATAATGTACTCATATTTTGTAGTCATTCTTTAAAATTGATATCTAAGTGATTATTATGAGAATATTATTATGTTTAACTATTCTATTCCTTTAATTATTTAATAGCAGCCAACAAGACAATCGAATATTGATTTCACTGATAAATCAATTTCATTCCATCCAATCAAATGAGTCGTTTGAGATTAAATTCAACTGACAAAATATTTGGATCAAATTCAATCTTATCTTGGTGACACTCTACTTGTATCCCTTTCCTACCCTTATCAAGAAATATAATTGAATAATTCTAAGGAAAAGACTCAAGGACGTCAATTCACTTGTCTTAAATAACTTGAGATTGAGCCTTCTTTTTACTTTATTACATATATGAAAATAATAAAAAATTGGATTCAATTTTCAATTTTCCCAGTCAAAAACATGATTGACTACGGATTCAAGCCACATCACACATGATTTTGTAAACTTGCATGGATTTTTCGATATAAATCAAGTAAGTTTTACATGAACAAGATTTAACTCAACATGTTTTATTCGATAGGGTAGGAAAAGAAACCAACTTGGTATTCTTAAAAAAATAGAGAAGGCACAACCAAGTTATGATAAGATGGATCAACCATTTTTCTTGCACTAAAGATCTTACTGTTTTCGAAGGAACTGAACGTAGTTCTCTTTTCCATTTCCATTCAAGAATATTGCAATAATTATAACATGATAGTCATAAGAAAATAATAGAGCTAATTTTCTCATGTTTAAATATTGAAAATTTTGAAAATTTAATTAATAAGTAGTTTATACACGGACAAATTCAAATAAAATGTTATATTGTAAAATGTTTCTTATTTATTGATTAACTAACTATATAAACTATTATTCTGCTAACATCAATAAAAAAAAATGAATTTTGTATACTAGTCTTTTTATCATTGTAGATCAATTTAAATAAATTCTTTATTAATTCAAAAATAGGAAATTTTGTATGAATATTGGTATTAATTCAAAAATAGAAAATGTATGTATAGAGAAGTTGGTTCCAAATATCAGGAACTCCAGGAAGACACCAATGAATACAGTCTGCATAACTACTAGGGTATTGTGATTGCTCTTTTGTAAGAGGATCCCAGCGTTTCCTATAAATGGAAGAATGTGCTTCTTTTCGATACTCTGACAATTGTGTTATATTTAACATATGTGCTTTCAAACCTTTTGCTTTCAATCTATCAATAGCAGTTTCTACCAATTGCATCATCTTGGGATCCGAATCGATTCCCCAATACCCTTCTTTTGAAATTGGTTCGGTTTCATTGTAGCAATTTTGTCCCTTTGGCATGCCCCATTCTTCAGCCCTGTAACAAAATAAAAGTTGTTAAAAACAACCATTTTGCGCCACATTTTTCTAACATGTGTTTAACATTTCAATTTCAAATTTGTAACAATAAGTTAAAAAAATATATAATAAATTACTCTAAACTCAATCAGGGTTCTAGTTATCTGAATTACCTATTGTGAGTCGGTGATGAACTAACAAAAAATAACTGAGTTTTGGTCCGATTAACATTAACATCCAACCAATTTGACCATGTCTGAAGAGCCATTTCATAAGTTCGTAACATTTCTCCATCTTCGTAAACTCCATCAGAGCTTTCAAAGGACCCCCACCTAATCAATATCGTCGATTCAAAATAAAAAATAAAAAAATGCAAAAAAATTGAAGTTGTATTATGAAATTCTTACAAGATCTTCAATTTTAGCCATCTCCACCAAATGTAAGAATTGAAGACCAAGAAATCAGCATCCATCCAATGCTTGGCATGCTTTTCAATAGCCCGGATACGAACGATCCGATCGGATATCCGATGGTAGGATGGGTCATCACAGTTTGATTCCACCAGCAATGGAGCCCAATAGAAATCAATTGTGGCATTGTATTCCTTGTATTGTTCAATTAAATTAAACAATGTCATTTGGAGTTGGAACTAGTAACAACACATAAGACATCAGCGTAATTACACTTCCCTCCCCTCATATGTACCATATTTTTCCTTTGGTCCATGAACTTTTTATTTTTAACTATTTGATCCTTATAATGTTATTTGCATCAACATTAATATTTGACCCAAAGAACTTAGGCCCCAAGTGTTAATTTTGACATTGTTGTATGGTGAATCACATTGTTAAGAGGTTCTAACTTAAAACCATATAGTGTCAAGTGAAGTAACTATTTCGGCTTATTTAGTGGTTTAAGAACTCTCAAGTGATCGATGTAGGACATGAATTTATTACTTGCCCTTAAGTGTAACCCTCCGTATTGGACGGACGATTTGACTACGAGTGAATGATGAGAAATGTACAACCTCCAACTTACATGAATGATTTGACTACGAAGGAATGAGAGATGAATCCTGATAACCATGACTTTGATACTATATTAGAAGGTTCCAACTTAAAATATATGGTGTCAAATGGAATAATTCTTTTGACTTATTTAATAGTTTAGGAACTCTCAAGTGATCGATGTGGAATAAGAATATAATAATGTTAGGAGGTTTCAACTTAAAATCATAGGATGTCAAGTAGAGTAACTCATTTTTATATAGTAAGTTGAACACTCTCAAATGATCAATCTGGAACAAGAATCTAACACACAATTTACCAAACAAGATTTTGCCAGAGAAATAATTTTTGAAAAACATGAAAACTATTTTCAGATAAGAAGCTAAAGAGAACAATTTTTAACATAAAATTGTATTAGTTTTAACATAAAATTGTATTGGGAGGGGAAAAATTTACTTACAAGAGCCTTAAAAGTGACCAAGGAGCCATTGGAGTGCACCAATTTTTGGGTTGGGGAGATGATAGACTCCACCATGCATACCATTGAAACCCATTGATTTCTATTGAGTGAATCCCCAACAAAAACAAGCCTTTTGTTCCTTAGCTTCTCCAACATGGCTATGGCATCGAACCTTGTCAAGATAAGAAAAGTAAAACAAGAATTAGTTTGTTCTTGTTTCCAAAATTTTAAAGCCTAAGAGCAGAAATTGCTTTCAAATATTCTCAAAAAATTGAGATTAATCTCAGAATTGTTGGAATTTTGATAAAAAAAAAAAAAAATGTTCTCAACTTATTCTTGCTTAAAAAGATAAGGTCGGTATTTTTGATATTCATCAATTTAGTTTAAGAGAAACACAATAAAGTACTTTACCATAATTACTTTATTTAGATGTAATTCATGTTGTAGATATATTTTTATTTTTGCTACAATTGGTAAAAATTGCCTACCTAGAAGAAACACATGTCTACCATTTGCATTTAATATATATATATTTTTTAAAATATATGAGAACTAATGTTGTAACCAAATATATTTATTTTTTTATTTTGCTCTCATGAACTATGAAACAGTGTAAGAATAATTGTACTTACCCCATGCATTTATGTTCCCAAAATTATTGGAAACGGAAATATAATTATCATCCTCTTTTTTTAGAGTAGAAATAGAAACCAGAAATGTTAACTAAACACCGGCATATATTTTATCCTTTGTTCTCGAACTTGACTCACATTCATTTATATTTTATTTTCATTAAAAAATGTAAACAAGTGACAATTAATCGGCTAAATTGGAACGAATGAGGCAGATGGGGACTTGATTGAACAATTGAAATATAAATAACAAAATTAAACAAATTCCAAAATTGAGGGGCACATGGTGTACTTTACCATAAAACGGAGAAAAAGGCCTTTGTCTGGCAACATTTGAAAGATTAGGGACAAAAATGAACTCACACAAAACTTGAAACAATAGAAAGGACTTAACCGAATAAATTAGGAAGACGAGAACTCAATTGAAACAATATAAAGACAAATGACAAAATCAAACCCACTCGAAATTTGACATTTTATTATTCAAATACGGATTTCAATTTGAAAAAGAATTTCACAAATTCTTTTCTTAAAATCACTTATTAAGATATTTTAAAACAATTTTGTAAAATCTTTTAAACTTTTAAAATAAGATTTCAAAGAGAGAAAATAAAATTTTCAAATCCCTTCAAAACAAATACTATTTTCAAATCTTTCCAAAGAGAAATTTCACTCCTTACTAATAGGTATATTAAAATGATATTATTAAAATAGACATAAAAATAGTATAACTAAAATATGTATAAAATTTGTATAATTAAAGTGATATTACTAAAATTATATTATTAAAATTGGTATAGAAATTATATTATAAAATTATTAAAATAAAAATTATATTATTAGTATAGGCATACATCAAAAATTATCTTTAAGTCCTTACTTATTCGTTCTAGTGATGGATGAGCTCACAAAACATATTCAAGATAAAGTACCTTGGAATATATTGTTTGCGGATGACATCATATTAGTGGACGAAAGTAGAATAAATCTTCATACTAAGTTAGAAAAATGGAGAGAAACATTAGAATTTAAGAGTTTGAAGGTTAGTAGAAGTAAAACGGAATACATGTATTGTAATTTTAGTAATGCCTGGAGAAACGGTGGTGCGGTCAAAATTGGAAACGAGGAGGTGCTGAAGGTTAATGGTTTTAGATATTTAGGTTGAAAGATTCAGAGTAATGGCGAAATCGATGAGGATATTACGCATAGAATCAAGGCAGGTTGGTTAAAGTGAAGAAGTGCAGTTGAGGTGATTTATGATCGTAGGATTCCGTTGAAATTTAAAGAAAAATTCTACAAAACTGTTATAAGACCAACGCTTCTTTATGATTCAGAATGTTGGGTGGTAAAAACGAATCATATTTAGAAAATTGGAGTGATAGAAATGAGGATGTTGCGGTGGATGAGTAGGAAGATGATAATTGATAAAATTAAGAAAAAAACTATTGGAGAGAAATTAAAAATAACACCTATCAAAGAGAAAATAAGAGAAAATTGTTTACGATCGTTTGGGCATATGCATAAAAGACTCATAAAAACACCAGTGAGAAAATGTGATTTAGTTTAAGTTCAGGAGATTATTAGAGGGAGAGGTAGATCTAAGAAGACGTTGGATGAGACTATTAGAAATAATTTGGCAACATTAAACCTGACGGAGGGGATGACCATTAATTGATCTCTATGACGTAAATGGATTAATGTAGTCAACCCTACATTGTTGTATATTATTAAAATTTAATGAATTTCAAAATTTTGCATACAAATAATTGTATATTCAAACAAAAAAATTATCAAATTACATTGTCAAATTGTTCATTTAAAATAATTATCAAAACAAAACAACTTGTAAATGCTGGGAATAACGTCTACAAATTTCAATAATTTATCAAATCCCTTATCCAAACGCAATCTAATGGTATAGACTGTGTAGTTTACCCTAGAAAGAGAATGGAAAGGCCACTTTCTTAAAACATTTGAAAGATTAGGGAATAAAAATGAACTCACCCAAAACTTAATTGGGGGTGATAATGTAATTTTTCTAAATCCGTGTGTGTGTGTGTGTGTGTGTGAGAGAGAGAGAGAGAGAGAGAGAAACCTTGGTAGGTGACAATGGTGAGGCTGCCATCTCCAGTGGAGATAGTTGAGGTTTTTTCTCCCATACGTCTCACAGGCCATGCCTTCATCCATGAAAGAGCACTCCTTTCCATTGTACAAAGCTTGGGATTCGTTATCATACACCCATCTCCCGGAAAACAAATCGCAACTCCGCAATGAACTGTTTATACTTTCACTACCCTTCTTCTCCTCCTGGTGATCCAAAATTGACCTTTTGCTCTCTCTTGTCCCGTACAAGGATGCAAGGATCAAAGCCACCAAAATTAGCAGTACGAGATAATGAAAGCTAGATTTGATCCCCATCGTCCAATTACAATTTGCCATATCTTAACCATTCATTTTCAAATGATTTGATTGGTCGGACCAGAAATTGGAGTGAATTAAGAAGGGAGAGGAGTTGATTTTGTGGATGATACCAGCCCGCGAAGGATTATTCTTGGATGGTGTTTTCTCTATTGGGAGAGAAGAAGGGCAGTCGTGTAATTTTAGCACAATAAAATTTGGAAGTTTGAAGATGAACGACTTTGATCCAATCCAAGGGTGATGATGTATTGCGCTTGCCCAATCAAAAGCTTGACTCTCGAAGTCCGAGCTCACCTTTGTGGAAAATTAAAAAGGGTTAATTACATTTTACTCCCTCGTACATAGGTCATTTTGTACTTTTCTCACCCATAGTATTTTGGTCACCACTTCGCCCCCTTGTATTTAGGCTTTGTTGCACTTTATCACTTGATGTAGGTATAACCACAGAGGGACAAAGTGCCAACAATGAGAGTAAAGTGCAACAAAAGTCTAACCAGATGAAACAAAATGGTGACGCGAATACCACATAGGAGCAAAGTGCAAAATAACCTAACTACGAAGGGGTAAAATATAATTAACCCAAAATTTAATTTAACTGTAAAATTTAATTTATTTTTTTTTAATTTCAAACTAAAGCACTAAAATTGAAATTTTAGATTTTAATTTAACTACAAAACATTAATTTTTATTTCAAATTAAAGCGCCAAAATTAAATTTTTAAATTTTAATTTAATAGTCAAATTTTAATTTTTGGTTTCAAACTAAAGTGCTAAAATTAAAATTTTCCATTTTAATTTAACTGCTGAATCTCAAATTTCTGTTTCAAACTAAAGCGAGAAAATTAAAATTTTAGATTTTAATTTAACTAACAAATTTCAGTTTTGAAATTTTAGTTTTTCTGCCTAAATTATCTACAAATGCACTCGTTTCCTCTCTCATTTTCACACATTCCCTACCAATATAAATCTATACACTCATGTCTTTCTCATTTTCACACATTCTCTACAATATCATTTAAAGTCTAACCATTTGAACATATTAGGATATATCCTCGATCATGAGGAGGACTCTAACAAAGAGTTCGAATTGTTAGTAACGGTGCTTATAAAGGATGAACGTCGATGTCAAAATGTACCACGACGTGGTTCTGTCCCAAAGTACAATTCTATCTTTTATTATGGAATTTCTAGTCATGGAAGACTCTTTCATGACTCTTTCTCTGAATCTCTTGTGCATAATAAAAAATTATTTCGAAGGAGGTTTCAAACAAGTCGTTCTCTTTTCTATCGAATTGTTGCTAAAGTTGAACAATATGATCCTCATTTCATCCAAAGAAGAAATACTGTCGGAGTTTTAGGTTTATCTTCTCTTCAAAAGGTAACAATTGCAATCAGGATGTTTGCTTATATTAATACAACAAATTTTGTAGATGAATATGTTGGGGAAATTTCAAATAACTATATAAATTTAATATAAATAATAAATATATTTCGTAGGCAATATCAATCTCTTTAAATAATTAAGAACATCAACAATTAAATAAATAATAGAATAGAAAGAAAATACATATTTGGCAAATCGAGACATGTAAACATTGTTCTAAGAAGAGATACACCCCATCTATGCACATGATTGAATGACGAGTCCTTCTCAAGATACAATGATCCAGGTAGTCTAAATGCAAGCATGACATCCTTATATTGAACCGATCACGAATTCTATTGTTCATAAATCAAATATATAATATACGTGAAATATCACACAATATCACTTCTTTCTATTTCTATATTTCGATAAAAATATACTCTCTCTTTTATATAATATTATCATATAATATCACACTCTTTCTCTAAATTTCTCTACATTGTTCTATATTTTTATATTTCATTTCATCCTCATATATATATACATATATATATATATAGTGTTGGTACATTTTAATATAATATAATATATATTATTTATTGAATTATTATTTTGGAGTTTCATAAGTTATGAAACTAAAGGGTCTCCCAATATCTTAGTGGATTAGTATTCCATTTATGGTGTCATTTCATGTTCTTGTAATTATCAAGACTTTTAATATTTTGTAATATTTTTTTCATTTGTTTTGTGTATTTAATCTTGTGCGTTTTAGGAGCCTATAAATATGTCATCCTACAAGTTTTGTAATTTTTTCATATTTTTCATATATACATACTTTATATTGGGCAAAAAGAGGTGTTTTCTTAGTAGAATTTTGGATTCTACTAGTTTAGTAAAGTTAGTGTAAACCAAACGACTAAGTCGGACTATTGTATTTTGGAGGGGATAAGTCAAAGATAAATTTTGTTGCACTGGTCTCAAGACATTGCCAACCATAGAGAGTTTGAATCTCTTTAAAGAGAAGGAGATTTCTATGCCTCAGTCCGATATTGGTTTGTATTTTTCTTGATTTATTTGCATGTTCTCCAACAATTTTAAGGAGATTCAACATGGAGCCGATGATCGAGAAAGCAAACAAATGTGTCGAAGATCTCAATAAGCCTTTTCGTTTCAAGGGAGTCCATTTCAAGAGATAAAAATGCTAGTAACTATTTTATCTAAGTCTTCTCAAAGTTTCTTATGTTGTTATCAAGAAAAATCCCATCAAAGTTTCTACTGACAACATGACCAACAAGGAAAAGTACACTCATTAGAAGAAGGTAGAAAAATATGAAAGAGATGAGTATAATTTTTGTTTTTATGTCTTGAATTGTCTTGTGGATCAATTTTATGATTATTATGTTATTACTTATAAAACTACAAAGAAAAATTGGAAAGCCTTGCAAAACCAATATGATATCGAAGAGGCAAGTCCAAAGAAATATGATGCAAGCCAATTTTTTCGATTCCAAATGGTGGATAACAAGTCTGTCGTGGAGCAATCTCAAGACTTTAAAATGATCGTAACAGAAGTGACATCTAAAGGAATTAAGATTGGAGATAATCTTATTATGACCGAAATAATTGATAATTGCCACCGTCATGGAGAAAGTTTCAAAAATCTATGTGTCACAAGAAAAATGAGACTTCATTAGAGGCGTTAATCACAAAAATCTGTGTGGAAGAAGAAGCCAGAGGTCAAGATGCTCTTATGCACATGAAGGCAACAATGATTCCATCACAAAGGTAAATCTTATTTCTTCAAATAATAATTTTCCCAAAAATCATCCTCCTAGAAATAGTCATTTAAAGCCAAAAAAGAAACATATAAAACATTCTACTAAACCTCACTACAAGAGTAACATGAAATTAAACCAAGTACCCCATTCACATAATCAATTTGGTGGTTGCTTTGTCTATGCCAACAGTGGGCATATTACTCAAATTTGCTCATTTTGGAAACATCAATCTATTTCATAGGCTAACTTCACCGAGGAGCCACTTGTGGTAATGATTATAGATATTAATATGGTTCAATTTGTGGAAGGGTGGTGGGCAGACTTTGGTGTTAATAGATATGTTTACTACGATAAACATTAGTTAAAAAAATATACTCCATTTGAGGGGGAAAAAACAATAATGCGTGGTGATTCTAGTAAAAACAAGATAATTGGGACTAGTGGGATTTATCTTAAATTTATTTCTAGACGCTTGCTTACCTTAAATGATGTTTTATATACTCCCTCCATGAGGGAAAAATTCATTGTCAAGTTTCTCACTTAATAAAGGTGGCTTCAAACAAAGTATGGGGTCTGATCAATATGTTATCACAAAACAATAAATATTTCTGGGCAAATGATATGTTTGTGATAGTATGTTTAAACTGAACAATAAGAATAACAAAACTTTAACGAGTTATGTTTATATGTTGTCTTGTGTGAATTTTTTGCATGCATGACTATGTCATATTAATAGAATATATATGGGAATTATGAGTAGCTTATAATTATTTTCAATCCTAACGAAAACTTTTGAAAAATGTGAAGTGTATAGTCAAACAAAAATTAGTAAAAGGCCTCATAAAAATATAGAAATAAATACAAAATTGTTAGAGTTAATTCACACTGAACTTTGTGAATTTGAAGGAAAGAATTTTAACTTGTGGAGGAAATAAATATTTGGGTTACTTACACTTTATCCCCTGTGGTTATGTCGTTTTGCACTTTACTCTCTTGTGATATTCGCGTCACAACTTTGTCCCCTGTGGCTAGGCCTTTGTTGCCTTTCATCCTCCTCGTCAGCACTTTGCACATTGTGGTTATGCCAACATCAAGTGGTAAAGTGAAACAAAATCTAACTACATGGGATAAAGTGGTGATGAAACTACCACAGGGGGATAAAGTGCAAAACGGTCTAACCACAGGAGGTAAAGTGTAATTAACCCTAAATATTTTATCACTTTTATTTATGAATTTTCAAGATTTATGTGAATAATGATTACTTTCTTTTGTTGAGTCTTTGGGAATAATTCATGATACTACTCCGCCATACTCACCTGCATCAAATCGTGAAGCGAAAAAAAAAAAAAAAAAAAAAAAAAAAAAAAAAAAAAAGCCTTTAATTTATTTAACAAATTCCATGCTAATTGATTCTGGAGCTCCCCAAAATCTTTGTGGTGAAGCACTTTTAACTGCATTTATAAATTGAGTGCCACATAAAAAAAAAATAAAAAAATTACTCCTTTTGAGTTGTGGAAGGGGCATAAACAAAATGTGAGATAGGTGAAGCACTTTTAACTACATGACATGGTATAAAATGATGCCACATAAAAAAAATAAAAAAATAAATTTTTTTACTCCTTTTGAGTTGTGGAAGGGGCATAAACCAAACTTGGGATATTTTAGAGTTTGGAGTTGTTTAGCCTTTGTTAGGTTAACATGCCCCAAAATACCTAAATTAGGTGCTAGAGCTATCACTTGTATTTTTCTTGGATATGTGGTAAATAATACAACCTACAGATTTTTGGATATTGAAAATAATATTTTCACTGAATCTAGTGATACTATTTTTCATGAAGAAAAATTTCTTTTTAAATCTAAATATTGTGGGGATAAAGTAATTGAGAAAAATAATTTATGTAATTCTAGTTCTTCTATTCCTATTTTAAAAAACAAAAATAATTTTAAAATTGATTTAAGGAGAAGTAGAAGAGCTACAGTTGACCTGATTTTTATGTTTTTCATACTGAGGAAAATTCAATTACTTTTCAACAAGTTTTGTCATCACTAGACGCAAATTTTTGGAAAGAGACTATAAATGATGAAGTTGAGTCGCTAATTTCTAATAAGACTTAGAAATTAGTTGATTTACTACCGGGTTTTAAAACTATAGGGTGTAAATGGATTCTCAGGAAAAAAATTAAACCTAATGGTTCCATAAATAAGTTTAAAGTTAGACTTGTTGCTAAAGGCTTTAAACTAAAAGAAGATTTTGATTTATTCGATACTTTTTCCCTAATTATCAGAGTTACAACAATTAGATTGTTAATTGCTATTGTTACAATTTTCAATTAAAAAATTCATCAAATGGATGTAAAAAATGTATTTTTAAATAGAGATGTAGAGGGAAAATTTTATATGGATCAACCCAAAGATTTTATTGAGCCCGGACAAGAAAACAAATAGTGTAAATTAAATAAATCCCTGCATAATTTAAAAGAAGCTCCTAAACAATGGTATGCGAAATTTGATTCCTACATGATCGAAAATGGTTTTAAGGCTAATGAGTGTGATAAGTACATTTATTATAAATCTTGGAATAATTCACATGTTTCGATTAGTCTCTATGTAGATGATCTTTTAATATTTTGCTCTAAGTTAGATGTGACAGCTGAAACAGAGAATATGCTTAATAGCTAGTTTGATATGAAAGATATTGATAAGGCTAGTTTTATTGTGGGAATAAAAATGACAAAAACATATGATGGTATTTTTCTTGATCAGTCGCATTACTTTAAGAAAATTTTGAAAAAATATAATTCTAATAATTGCAAGCACGTTGCTACTCCTTTCATTTCTAGCATACATTTGCTTTCTATTGAAAATGATTATGATGTGATTAATCATAAGTTATATGCTAGTATGATCAGTAGCTTGCGATATGCGACTAATTGCACTAGACCTGACATTGCATATGCAGTTGGAGTACTGATAGGTGTGATCTACCTATGTATTTCCAAATCAAATTAAGTTAATTTCCGTGCGTTTATATAGTATTTTTATTACGTTTTAATTAATTATTATCTTTTCGTATTAAATCAGGTGTATGAGATAAAAAGATAGGAAACTGGAGCAAAAACGATGAGATTGAACCAAAAGCGATTGAACAATGGTGGAAAAACAAGCTCGGGGGCAAAATTGTAAAACAAGCCCACCGCCGCGGTGGTGAAGAAGCTGAGAAAGACAAATGGCTACTGACAGCCTACCGCCTAGGCGACAAATCCCACCGCCTAGGCTGAAATCCAGCATAAACTTTTCCATGTCCATAGCTGTCTTCATCGCCGAGGCAGTCACCAAACCGACCTAGTCTCTGCCTAGGCAGTGGATTCCTTCGCCTAGGCGGAGAGCCTCTTCATAGCCTTGATATTTATTTAGATATTTTGTCTATAAATACCATTCCCTCTCCCCTCATTGTGAGCCTCTCGACCATTTGGGCACCTTAGGCTATACTTAGGCTTAGGTTTAAGAGTTTTAGAGGTGGAGCTCGCATCCCGAAGAGGAGAAGACGGCGAATTGATCATTGAGCGTTCTTAACGGTTTATCTTCGGACGAGGTTAATTTATTCGGTTGTTTTTCCTTATTACTTTATCTTAGGATCATTTGAGCTTGTTTAGCTTGTTATTTCATTGTAAATGCGGCTATGGCAATAGCTAAACATGGATTGTAGTAAGGATTAATACTATATTTATAAATACATTGTTTGGATGATTTTGGTGTTTCGTTTGTGATTGTTCTTGGTAGTTTGATTGTATTTATTGTATTATTTGTTTATCATGCTTTGTTAGATAAATGAAGAATATGGGGTTTTGACAAACCCCGAATTCAAATTAGGGTAAACAAATGCCACGATTCTATAACCCGGTCGAGGTTTGAATCGTGGATAATCGATGACGTTGGGGCAAGACTCATGCAACCTAAGATCGTTAAGACATTAAGGGGAACTTCTTCATTGACTCGAAGTCGCATTATATCCCCCTTCTTACACTCGGGAGAGGTGGCAAGGGAGTTTTAGAACAGAGATTGTCGATAGGGTAAATACAACGCACGATCTAATGACCTGGTCAGGAGTTAGATTGTGTGCAATCAATGATACTGGGCGAGACTCACGTAACTTAGGGTCGTTAAAATATTGAGGGGGACTTCTTCATTGACTCGAAATTATGTATTCTCCCATCTTACACTTGAGAGAGGTGGCAGTGGAGTTTACGTACATAGATTGTCAAATGGGTCGAACATCATAAATGTGAGTAAATCGAAATCGAACACGTATTTGTAAACACGTTAATCCCTAGACAATTCTTCACCCTAAAACATATTAGCATATTAGTGTAATTAATTTAGGTTATATTAGTATTAGTTTAATTAATTAAATACATTTGTTTTTCGCTTAGATAAAATTAGGTCACAACAAACACAGTATTCGATAGTAATGACACCAATCCCTATGTATACGATAACCTGATCTTAACGATCACACTATACTTAAACTTTGACCTCGTACACTTGTGAGTAGTCATATACGCCACGTATGCGAAATCCTCCGCGCGTACTAAGTTTTTGGCGCCGTTGCAGAGAATTGTTTTGATGTTATTGCCGAAGAAACGCGGTAACGGCTCAGGACTTAAGTTTTAGATAGGAAAAGCAAGTGTATCATATTATCGGGATTGTGTTTTGTTGTTTATTGTCGATATTGTGTGTAAATGACTTAATTTTTCTTTAGATATTTCTTTTGTATATAATTTTTGTTTGTAGTTTTGTTTTTTGTTTCCAATGTAGGGTACTTGGCGATGTTAGATCGACGGGTATTGATGCATCCCGTTCGACGGGATTCCAAACCGTTTTATGGTGCGGGGCCACGCACATAATCCGGTGAGGCGTTTCGTTAAAAGATTGAGTAATTCAAAGCAAAACCTCATCAATCTTGAGGGCGATCTGAAAATGTCAGGTCGATGACATTAAATCACGTGCTTCTTGGGAGGCAACCCAAGGTCAAATAAGTAAAATCCGTCGCATCCAACTTGAATCGGAGGCGAGATCCTCGCGCCTCTCAGGTAAGTGCTCTAAACACCATTCGTCAGCATGCTTTAAATTTCATATGTTGAGATTGATGATTGGGATCACTGAGAGAACACTATCTGTATTAAGTTCGGAAGTGATGTGTAGTATGTTAGTTTATGTGGTACTGTTTTCTCGTATTGCATGTGTGTTTAGGTTAGAATGTGTTTATGTTTTTGTGTGTTGTTGTTATATATTGAGTTTTGCATTCACCTGGGCCGTTACCCGATGATGAGATTACCCCTGATTGTTTTCGAGGTCAAGGGTAATACCCATGCATGTGTGATTTTGTGTGCTTGACTATGCTTTTTGGTAAAAATTATTGTAGATCCTAACTTTCATGAGCACATAGACTCAATGTATTTCTATTCAATTGACTTGAAGATGATTATTGATTAACCAAATTCATGACACATTAAGGATTCTAGAATCTAATTGAGGGAAATCTTGAGGCGAAATCCTAGATGAGGTAGTTCAGGAGACGTGATTTAGGCATTCTTTTTTATCACTTGAGCCTTTGAAGCCTACCCTATAATATGTTTATCCCTCGTTACACTGTCGAAGCCTAAATGATATTTCAATTCTGAACACATAAACAAATACCCTGGCCAATTGATCTTTTTCCAAACCTTAATTGTTGAATTTAAAGGCACATTTGAGTAAATCAAGCTAGCAATTGCAAATGTTTCTTGATGTGAGCGGTTGGGTTTAGGGCGAACTTCTAATCGGTTCAGTATTTGAGTACTCACTTGTTGTTTTTTATTTGTATTTCAAACACCCCTTCAATTATAACAATCAAATAAGTTTGGGGGTGTGTTTGTTGAAAAAAAAAAAGGAATCAAGTGTACATATGGTTTTTAATTTTCGTTTCTTTTTGACAAATGAGTAAGATGGTCTTAATAGATTGTTCAGGGTTGTCTCAATTTAACTATGGGGGTTCGAGAGTAAATGTGCCAAGCGTTGAGCCTTGGGTAACGTTAAGTTAACAACGTTAACCCATTTTCTATTTCGAAATACCCTTGGCCATCTATTCCTTAACCAAACCAAGTCCTTATGATCTTTTTGAACTACTGAACCTACATTAGTGGAGAGTGGACCCCAATCAAGCTTATGGAAATACTAGTCCTTCACAGTCTAAGTAGTGAATTTCATTGGGGGATAATCCAATCCAGTCATTGTATAGTTATACTATTGAGTCACGCACTAACATGTTTACAGAATCTAGAATAGAGTTTACCATTATTGCATGTCGAAATTCTAGAACCATATGATGTGTTTTACTGCCTGAACTCAATATAACTGGCGGTTGTTGAGGGACAAAAATAAATAGGCCGCTAGAAGAATGTAAAACTCGCATGTTGTTATGTTTAGATTGTTTTTAGGTTGTTTTTTATTTAATTCAGTTATATTTTTCATTTTCGTGTCTGTGATTGGCTCGAGGACTAGCCAAATTCCAAGTTTGGGGGTATTTGATAGGTGTGATCTACCTATGTATTTCCAAACTAAATTAAGTTAGTTTTCGTGCGTTTATATAGTATTTTTATTACGTTTTAATTCGTTTTTATCTTTTTGTATTAAATCAGGTGTGTGGGGCAAAAAAATTGGAAATTGGAGCGAAAACGATGAGATCGAACAAAAAGCGATCGAAGAACAGTGGAAAAACAAGCTCGGAGGCAAAATTGTGAAACAAGCCCACTGCCGCGGTGTCCAGACCACCACTGCGTGGTGAAGAAGCTGAGAAAGACAAATGGCTACTAACAGCCCACCATCTAGGCAGTGAATCCCACCGCCTATGCAAAAATGCAGCAGAACCTTTTCTACGTCTACCGTTGTCTACATCGCCGAGGTAGTCACCAAACCGACCTAGTCTCTACCGAGGTGGTGGATTCCTTTGCCTAGGCGGAGAGCCTCTACACAGCCTTGATATTTATTTAGATATTTTGAGATATTTTGTCTATAAATACCATTCCCTCTCCCCTCCTTGTGAGCCCCCCGGCCATTTGGGCACCTTAGGCCATACTTAGGCTTAAGTTTAGGAGTTTTAGAGGTGGAGCTCACATCCCGAAGTAGAGAAGAAGGCGAATCGATCGTTGAGCGTTCTTAGCGGTTT
Organism: Eucommia ulmoides; assembly: GCA_016647705.1. Taxonomy (NCBI): domain Eukaryota; kingdom Viridiplantae; phylum Streptophyta; class Magnoliopsida; order Garryales; family Eucommiaceae; genus Eucommia; species Eucommia ulmoides. Next base: position 25,871,916 of record CM028325.1, on the reverse strand, counting down.
ATCTTCGGACGAGGCTAATTTCCTCGGTTGTTTTTCCTTATTTCTTTATCTTAGGATCATGTGAGCTAATTTAGCTTGTTATTTTATTTTAAATGCGTCTATGGCCATAGCTAAACATGAATTGTAGTAGGGATTAATACTATATTTATAAATACGTTGTTTGGATAATTTTGGTGTTTCGTTTGTGATTGTTCTTCGTAGTTTGATTATATTTATCATATTATTTGTTTATCATTCTTAGTTAGATAAATGGAGAATACGGGGTTTTGATAAACCCCAAATTCGGATTAAGGTAAACAAACGCCACGATTCTATAATTCGGTCGGGGTTTGAATTGTGGACAATCGATGACGTTGGGGCAAGACGTACGCAACCTATGGTCGTTAAGATGTTGAGGGGGACTTCTTCGTTGACTCAAATTCACATTATATCCCATGTCTTACACTCGGGAGAGGTGGTGAGGGAGTTTTAGAATGGAGATTGTCGATAGGGTAAATACAACGCACGATCCAATGACCCGTTCGGGAGTTGGATTGTGTGCAATCAATGATGTTGGGTGCGACTCACGTGACCTAGGGTCGTTACGACATTGAGGGGGACTTCTTCGTTGACTCAAAGTCATGTATTCCCCCATCTTACACTTGGGAGAGGTGGTGGTGGAATTTATGTACCGAGATTGTCAAATGGGTCGAACACCGTAAACGTGAGTAAATCAAAATCAAACACGTATTTGTAAACACGTTGGGGAAAGACGCACGCAACCTTTGGTCATTAAGACGTTGAGGGGGACTTCGTCGTTGACTCGAATTCACATTATATCCCCTGTCTTACACTCGGGAGAGGTGGCGAGGGAGTTTTAGAATGGAGATTGTCGATAGGGTAAATACAACGCACGATCCAATGACTTGTTCGGGAATTGGATTGTGTGCAATCAATGATGTTGGGCGAGACTCACATGACCTAGGGTCGTTACGACATTGAGGGGGACTTCTTCGTTGACTCGAAGTCATGTATTCTCCCGTCTTACACTTGGGAGAGGTGGTGGTGGAGTTTATGTACCGAGATTGTCAAATGGGTCGAACACTGTAAACGTGAGTAAATCAAAATCAAACACGTATTTGTAAACACGTTAATCCCTTGGCAATTCTTCACCCTAAAACATATTAGCATATTAGCGTGGTTAATTTAGGTTATATTAGTATTAGTTTAATTAATTAAATACATTTATTTTTCGCCTAGATAAAGTTAGGTCACTATAAACGCGGTATTCGATAGTAACGAGACCAATCCTTGTGGATACGATAACCCAATCTTAACTATCACACTATACTAAAACTTTGACCTCGTACACTTGCGAGTAGTCATATACGCCAAGGATGTGAAATCCTCCGCGCGTACAAGTACTTAGCAGGTTTAATAGTAAACCAGGTAAAGAACATTAGTGTGCCATTGGGCGAATACTAAAATACTTATCAGGCACTAAAAATTATGGTTTGTTTTATAAAAAATATCTTGCGGTACTTGAAGGTTTTAGTGATATAGACTGGAATACATTCTCAGGCGATTTATATTTTTACATTACGTGGTGGTGCTATATGTTTGAAGTCTAAAAAATAAACTATCATTTCTAATTCGACAATGGAGGCTGAGCTTATAGCTCTAACTTCTACAAGTGAGGAAGCAAATTGGTTAAGAGATTTATTACATGAAGTCCCACTTTGAAAAAAAATCAATTCCATATATTTTAATACATTATGATAGCACCGCTACAATTGGTAGAGTAAAAAAAAATCGTTACTATAACAAAAAATTCAAAACGATAAGGAGAAAGCAAAGTATTATAAGATCTTATATGAATAATGGTGTTGTTAATGTGGATTATATTAAATCTTGCGATAATCTTGCAGGTCCACTAACAACACTTTGACTAGAGAAAAGGTCTAGAATACATCGAGGGAGATGGGGTTAAAGCCTATACTTTAGTAAGTTACTTATGAGGATACCCAACCTAGGGACCAGAGATCCTGAGAACTAGGTTCCATGGGAAAAATGAACCATAAGAAAACTTGAAAAAATGCACTACTTTATTTGATATATCCCTATGGTGTAAGTGCATTTATCTTGTAATGATTGGAGGGTTGAGTTTTATGAACATTTAATAAAATTTGTATCTTTTACGAGTGGGGTATCATAATTATAGGAGTACCCTTAACATATATCACCTATATAAGTGTGAAAGTGGGTTCTCTTTCTATAAGAATTAGACTATTCTCAAAAACACTTATGAAAAACTGGGATAACACAAGGCCGTAATGTGATGGCTAATAAAACTTATGTTAACACCTGGAAAATCATGCATGAACAATGGTACTTTATTCCTTTAAGAAGTCATAGTTTAAGTTCGAGATAACTATTAACTCTAGAGTAGAGATTGTTGTTTCACTAAATGAAGGTTTAATGTAGAGCACACCTTCATTGTGCATGTTAATCCATCTTTGCCCGATAAGTTTTTTATTTATTTTATATTAAAATGAGTAGGGGAATGTTGGTAATTTTTAATGAAATATAATATAATATATATTATTTATTGAATTATTATTTTGGAGTTTCATAAGTTATGGAGCTAAAGGGTTTTCCACTATCTTATTGGGTTAGTGCTCCATTTATGGTATCATTTAATGTTCTTGTAACTTTCAAGATTTTTAGTGTTTTGTAACCTTTATTTATTTATTTTATGTATTTAATCTTGTGTGTTTTGGGAGATTATAAATAGGTAATCCTATAAGTTTATTAAATCATTCATATTTTCATACATACATCGTTTATTTTGGGCAAAGAAAGGTGTTCTCTTGGTGGAGTTTTGGGTTCTAGTGCTTGTGCAAAGTTAGTGTTAACCAAATGACTAAGTTGAGTTGTTGTATCTTGGAGGGGACAAGTCAAAGATAAATTTTGTTGCACCGGTCTTAAGGCATTGTCGACTTCAAAGGGCTTGAATCTCCTTAAAGAGAACGAGATTTACGTGCCTCAGTCCGATATTAATTTGTATTTTTCTCAATTTATTTGTATTTTCTCCAACATATAGTGTAGGGATTATATAACTCTTACACTAATATTAAATACTCATAAAATTATAATTAATAAAATCACTAATTATCCACATAAATATTATAATAATTAAATTGTAACATATATATTTATAATGGAATTATAATTTAAAATTAGAAAAGAAAACAATAAAATAGAATTAAAATTATTGTAATAAAAATAATGATTAATATAATACTGCGTAACAGGTGTATGTGTCTTCAGGATTTGAACCTTACTTAGTGTAACAAATATTCATCTGAAGGAACCATAGTGAACAGTGTCTTGAATTAGGTCCTTTTAGTCGAACTTTAGTAAGCTCATACACAATACGAGTATTAGATCGTGTTCGCAGTTTTTGTACTTCTATGGCTATGCACATGTATCTTGATTTTCATGAGAGTTACTAGGGAAAGCCTAATCCTATAGTTGCGGCCTCAGGACAACTCTCACTTAGGTGAGTCCTCCAAGGGTTTATGTGACCCGTACCCTACAAGAATTTTCTTGCCTTGATCTCATTAAGGGTTAAACCCATTCTTAACACAATATTATACAACACTAGCGCCTCAGGGATAAGAAAGATAATATTTTAAATGATTTCTCTAAATTATATAGTGTTGTTTTATAAGTCTCGCAGTATGAATTGTTACTATCCATTGAATCTCCTTCATGGGGTTCTTAATCATATAGGGTGGGTTACATCCCTATGTCACTTTCTTATAGGCTAACACTTATCCCTCTCGACAATTTTAAGACCTAACCACTACTGGTCTTTGAGGTAAATTGTCCCACCTCGTGGGAATGTAACATATGATTGTCCCACCTCATGGGAATATAACGCCTGAATATTAAGCCTCAATTTTTAAATTTTATTTATTCCATCAATTCTCATTGTGGTACCAAACAATATTTTGGCAATTGGAACATCATTTTTTTTAGCAACGCATATAATTTTTCAGTTCCAATAATACTATCAAATAAATATATTTAGAACATATTAAACCCAACTTTACATTGAATCAAAATTATGTACAGTCTCATATTTCATTATGTGAACAGATATGAGACATGTACCAAAGTAGCAATTTCTGAGACAATGTTTATATTCTCAATTTTGAAATTATATAAATAATTTGGGAAATCGCAAATCAATCAATTAGGAACTATATATTGAGATAGTATATTTATCAATACAACATATTTTCTAGTTTACCATCATATAAACCTTCTAGAAATATAAGCTAAAGCAACAAATATTTTCTTCCAACACAATAGGCAACTATAAAATAATTCCATAAAAATAGAATTTAATTTTGTATCATTTTCGATCAATTTTTAAAACATCTATATCTATGAATACACCTATCTTTCGATCGAATAACGAAAAAATTTTAGGCACCATTATCTTAAATACAATAGGAATGACAATTCATTGATATAAATTATTATTTTATTTACAAAGTTTTCGATATTTCTTGAAACCATATGATAATTCCAATAATTAAAATTTAATTTTTTTAAAATCAACTTTCCCTTTAAAAGCAATTTAATAATTTTATATGACGACAATAAAATTATCAATATGTTATCACGTAATTAAAATTTAATAACAATATTAAAAGTCTCACTTAAAAATATTATTTTATGTCTTACTACTAGGAATCACAAATTTTGTGACCAGTATGTTGCTACTAAGAACTACTTAATCGTAATCGCCCGTTGTCTTATTATATACTAGGAACCATTTTGAAATGAGAAATTGGTTATTAGTTTAGTACCTACTAAAAACTAATTTTCAAGCAAGAAACTTATCACTAGTAATAAAATGTAATATATTTTTTTTCACAAAGAATAAAAACATTGCATGTATTTTTTTCTTTTTTTTAAATCAAGAACACACACACACACACATATGCCTTCACAAAATAAAAATATTATTTTTATTAAAAGGGTCAAAATACTTTATTCTTAAAAAATTAAATTCTCAATATTCAATATATATATAAACACCCTTAATTTATAAATCTTTCTAATTCTTAAAATTTATTTTAGTTTGATGATTGTAAAAGACTAAAATAATATTTAAGAATCTCTAACATTTTATTTTATACAAATGATATCACATTTAAAAAATAAAACATTTGATTTTCATTAAATAAACAACTAATAAAATAAATTAATTTATGTGAAAAACAATAATAAAAATTATATCAAACAATCTCCATTTTTTCTTTCTTGAAATATGTATACCCCGCATTTTTCAAAAATATCTCAATTTCAAGACAAAAATAATATTAATGACACTATCATCAAATACACTTAGAATGCTATTAAATATAATAAATATACATATAAAATATCACAATAAAATATAAATAAAAGTAGGAAAATTCATATAACAAATAAAATTTAAAAATAAATTATGATTATTTCAATAGGAAAATTAAAATAAGATTAAATCCAAAATAGAATATTATCATAACAAAAACAATTTTTTTATTTCTCTAGTTACTTTCATAAATTTAAGATTAAAACAAAAATGTATCGGTCATCAAATACATTAAAATTATATTATAAACGAATTCAAACAAGATTAAACTTTCACAAAATGATATCTCTTCTTATATTGTTGGAAAAATTTCACATAATTTTATTAATTCAATATAAATAATAAATATATTTCATATGCAATTTCAATCTCTTTAAATAACTAAGAGTATCAACAAATAAATAAAAAATAAAATAGAGAGAAAATACATATCTGGTAGATCAAGGCGTGTTAACACTGTCTTAAAAAGATATGTGTCCCCTTTATGCTCGGGATTGAATGACAAGCCCTTCCCAAGATATAATGATCCAGAGAGTCAAGGTGCAACCAGAACATCCCTATATTAAACTGATCGCGAACCCTATTACCCGTAAATCAAGTAAATAATATACGTGAAGTATCACAAAATATCACTTCTCTCTATTTTTATATTTCAATAAAAATATACTCGCTATTTTATATAATATCATCATATAGTATCACACTCTTTTTTTAAATTTCTCTATATTTTACTATATCTCTATATTTCTCTTCATCATCATCTATATAATAAATCAAGACGGGTATAAACACAACTATTGAATTAGAGATAAAACTCTAGACATTTTTTGACCGTTGATCATCTTTTATCATAAAGTTAGGTCAACTTTCATTTCACCCCGCCACCTATACCATTCACGCCATAAACCCCAAAAACTTCACTCCACTACTCCCGTTCACCTTGAACCCTAGCAAAACGCTGTCCTCCATGCATTTGCGGTCTGTCAATCGTCTCTCTCCCTATGTTATCCCTTGCCATCGCCACGCCATGCCCAACGCGCCCTTCCACATCGTCGTTCTATCGCCAAATCGTCGTTCCATAATGGTTCCATTACCGAGCAAAGGTTTGTCATCATGGTTCTTTTGTTCATCCCTAATCAAAGGTACTTTCTCTCTAAATCTTTAAACAATTTTCGTCTTCGACGATGGAAACACCATGGTCAGCGTCAAAGTTGGTACAGATTTCCTTCACGAAAACCGTTTCTCTTTCTTTTTGTCTCACACAAATTACATCCGGAGTCTCCCTCTCTCTAGATATTTGAGTAATTAGTGTTGATTTTTTTTATTTCAGGTTTTGAACAATTCCGTTGTGGTGATTTATAAGCTTGGATCAATAGGTGAGCTTTGGTTACAATTTCAGCTTTACCGTTTTCTGTGTTGAAGCACATTGTTAAATTGATTCATGCAATTTGGGATTTAGTCTTATTATGGTTTGATAGTTGATTCAAATATGGGTATTTTTTATTCAATTGATTAAGATCTGGATTTTTATTTCGATAGATTTAGTTTTTTTTTTTTTTTTTTTTCTCATCACCTTCTTACTCTATTTTGTTTATGGTTTGATAGTTGAATTTGTGTGATGGTCATTGGTGAGGTTCGCATCATTGTGTTTGTAGTTTAATCATCCCCTTTTGGTACATGAAAAATTCTGAGGATTTTGAATTGAAAAATAGTAGTAGATAGTAGTTGATCCTATTGTTTTCTTCATTTGTAACTATATTGAGCATGTGATAATTATTTAATGTGTTTTAATGCCCTAATGATATTGGAAACATTAATAGAATTATGTGAGGATAAGTTTTTTGATACTTCTATTTTATTTAGGGTATAGCAAAATAGGTTGTCCTTCAATTCACTTGGCTGTATAGTTTTTTGATACTTCTATTTTATTTAGGGTACTGTAAAATTGATGGCGTGCCAACAGATGCTCAAAATAGAGCTGTGAGTATATTTCATTGGTTTTTTTAGCAAGATTAAACTGCTAACTAATCACGCCCTGTTTTAGGTAAGTGAAAAACTTGGAACAAAAATACTAAACTAACGACAACATTTTCCTCTTCTTTTCTAGAGGTTCTGTCTTTGCAGTGGCCCTTCGTGTTTGAGTTATTTGCAATTGTCGTTGACTTGTGTAAGTATTTTCTCTCTCTCTCTCTCCCCCCAATTTTTTCCATCTTTTCAGATATGAATATGAACCATGATTTTTTTTTTTTTTTGCCTTCTTCCAAGAATAATTGAAAAAGATATATAGGATATGTTTTTATGTTGTTGCTTCTTATGTTCTATTTTTTTCTCCTTCTTCTATGGTATTGTAGATATTTTCTACACATTCTTGACATTGAAGGAAATGAGTGAAATATCAGTGAATTGGGTTGTTCTTGAAAGTCTTTCTTTATATGTTGTTGTATGACATAGTAATTCCCAACAGTATTTCTGTTCACCAATTAACAAAAACATAAATATAGGAAAGGAAATCTTAAAATCAACAAATTCACCTTAGTTTCAGGCCACCAAAAGAAAGATAGTAACACAATTGATGATCTTTTATTGTTGATTTGATCCTTCGCTGCTTAAGCTAAGACCAATTTATTTTTGTCTTTTTTTTCTAGGTTTCAGCCCCCGTTTCAAATTTAACTTGCTCAAGTGACCCATCTGACAATGTTTTCATTGAATATGAGGATTTTATGAAGGTATGGCTTAAGATTTTCCTTATGTAGTTTTTCAGATGTCGTTTGGTTTAGATTTCAAAAAAGAAAATCGAAAAATTTGAAAAAACTGAAGTTATTCGGTTTAGTTTCAACGAAGTTATGAAAAAAAAAAAAAAAAAAGAAGAGAAATTTATTAATAATGTATTAGAAAATTGAAAAATAAAAAATAATGTGATTGAATAAAATATGATTTGAAAAAGAGAGGTAATAAAATAATAGTGAGGTTTTGTTGAGTGAATGTGTGATAGAGAGAATGTGTAGATAAAACATAAAATGTAGAGGGAAAACATAAAATAATTTTATAAAATAATAGAGATTTTTTTTACACTTTACACTCCTAAAGTTTTGGAGAAACCTCACCTTATCCACTGTACTTTTGATTCAATTTTTTTTCTAGGTTTGATTTAAGTTTAGTTTTGATTTTGGTGTGTGTTATATATTTTATGTATTAATGCACCACCATCCTAATGAGTGTGAATTTCTAATTTTAGTGTCAAAATTTATGTTCTATAAGTTCATTATGTTGTTTTGAAGTTGTCGGTTATTGTCATTTTCTTTCCATGTAATTTTTTCTATCTAAATTTATTTGTTTTGTACTTTTAATTTTTTTATGGTGTAGATCAAGCAAAAATTAATTGGAAGTTCTTTGTTGGCATATAAATAGTGTGTATTTGTAAAGAGTATAGTCTTTCTTTCTTTTTTATTGAGAATAAATAATATGTGAAATGATGTTTGGTCTTGATTGTTATTATTATTAATGTTCAAATAACATTGGTATGGAATATATGTATAAATAGAGGTTATTATGTCAAATATATATATATATATATATATATATATATATATATATATATATATATATATATATATATATATATATTTTAAAGATGTTGTTTCGAGTTTTTTTTTTTTAGTTTTGCACCTATACCTTTAGGCACGGGTTATACACTAGTACACATATATATAATGTATGAGTTATGTAACTCTTACTATAATATTAAATATCAAAAATATTATAATTAATAAAATAACTAATTATACACATAAATATTATAATAATTAAATTGTAACACACACACACATATATATATATATATTTATAATTATAATAGAATTTATATAGTTATTTTAATAAATTTTATAATTTAATCACAATAATAATGTGTAATAAACATGTAATTAGAACACATAATTATACCCATTATAAATATATAAATAATTTTATTAAATAAAATAATATAATTTATATATAATAAAATATTTAATTTTAAATTATTTTTCTAACAGAATATGTACAGATTGGAGAAAACACCGCCATATAAAGCTTAAAGTGATTTGTGAAAACAATTGGTGCAATATTCGACGATGAGTATTTAAGAGCAACAAATAGCAATGATATTTATCGATTACTATCCCTTGGTGAAAATCGTGGCTTTCTAAGAATGTTGAGAAGCATTGATTGTATGTATCGGAAGTGAACAAATTGTCTTACTGCATGACAAGGTATGTATACTTGTCATTGTCATGAACCAATAATCATTTTGGAAGTTGTTGGTTCACAAGATCTTTGGATATGACATTGCCTTTTTGGGGTTGTCAGGATTACTTAATGATATTAATGTGTTGAATTGATCTCCTATTTTTGATGAATTATTCCAGGGTCGTGCCCCGACTATTAATCAAATTCAAAATTTAATTAATTTGAAAAGGATCAAATACACTAATTAATTGGTGTTCATTCAACAATATTTCATGATATTATTTGGAATTTTTTTTATGTAACTCCCTCTGTTCTAGTACTAATATTGTTTGGTTTGTGTTTATTTTTACGATACGGTATTATCTGGGCAAGTTTACGCACACTTTGACTAATCATCTCCCTAGGGGTACCCTAGTTGATAAGGAAATGGAGCACCTCCTCTTACTAACTAGACTAACACCTTGTGGGTATTGTTTTGTTTGATTTAATACAAATTGTCACACAATGATCAAATATTTTTAACTTTGTTACATTGATTTTGAAGTGAAAAGTGTTGAATATTTTAATTTATGATTTTTAATTAATAAAAAAGAGATTTTTATTGTTTAGTCGTATATTAAAATAATCTTTCCTGATAATTTATTATTTATATTAGTTTTCATAATTAATATCTATATTTTAGTCACTCTATCAATTAATGTTAATCAACATTTGACCATAATACCCTTTTTGATTTAAAGGTCATTATTTCTCTCTCTTTACCCTTATAGTAATTAATAACCCACCAACTATAAAAATAGACAGCCAATAAAATAAAAATAAAAAACATATTTTGTGACCATTTACAAAATATTAAATTCATGAAATTTATAGCATTTTAATCTATATTTCATACTTTTCATTTTGATATTCATATTGATTACTTTTGAGTGAAAAATAAATAAATTAGTGAATGTTCACTTATACAATTTCATTTGTAAGCATTTTGTTTGTTTAGTAAACATTTAGTAAAACAATTATCCCAAAACAACGTTTATGACTTAATTTTGGTTATGTTCACCACATATATTACCTAACACAGAATGTGACTTAATTTAGTAAATATTCACAAAATCAACTCCACGTCATAATCATATTTTTATCTTAGTAAATGTTTATTAAAATTAATCACTCTAACACAAAATGTGGCTTAATGAACATTCACTAAATCAATCTACCAACACAATAAAATTTACTTAGTCAATGTTAACTTAGAACATTTCATTAGTAAGCATTCATTTGTTTAGAAAATATTAATTACAGTATTGAATTTTGCAAAGATCTTTCAACTATTTGTAAACTATTTTTTCTTGAATGTTCACTTTTGATTTTTTGTTTTCATTAGAAAATAATCAATATGAATATCAAAATGAAAAGAATGGAATATATTTTAAAATTTTAAATGGTATTTTTAATAAATTTAATCCATTGTGAACGTTCACAAAAATGAATTTGTTTGTTAACGTTTATTGTTGTAATTGGTGTATTATTGAGGAAGTTAAAAAAGGGAATCTATAAATTTTAAAAAATAAATTCCCTGATTTAATTTTTTTTGGTTGAATTCTATGTTATTTTTGACTTGTGATAATTTATATATTTGAACTTTTTAGTATGTTATTGGTATTTTTATATTATTATTTTGTTTTAGATTCTAGAGAGTAGAATGTAATTAAATAATTTTCAGTCTTCAAATTATGTACTTATAAAATAGAAAAAAAAGAATTCAACACTTTAAAATTAGCTCTTAAAATTTTAATGTTATCAAACAAGCTTAAGATATTTTCAGCACTTAAAATTTAACACTTCCAAATTTTCAGCAATTAAAATTTAATCATTATCCAACATGGCCTAAGTATATATTGTTGTATTAGTGGATTAATTTAGTGAACGTTCATTAAAATAAGTAACTTTTTTTGGGGGGGGTAATTGATTTAGTGAACTTTCACAACTTGAAATCATGTACCTTTTTGTAGTTTTTTTTTTTTTTATTAAACATATACAATTCTAACTTAAATTATGTGTTGAGTAATCGCTTTAGTGAATATTCAATGGACAAAACTATGATTACGACGTGAAGGCGATTTTGTGAATGTTTACTAAAGTAAGTCACATTTTTTGGTTGGTGGTAATTTATGTGGTGAACAAACACGAAATTAAGTAATAATGTTGTTTTGATATAATTGTTTTAATGAATGTTCACTAAACGAACGAATGTTGACTAATGAAACTATCCAAGTGAACTTCACTAAGCAAGTATTTTTTATTTTATTTTTAATTTGGTAGTGGATTTATTTCGTGAATGTTCACTAAAATAAAAACCATTTTGTACCCGGGTTGATTAAGTTCACTGAACATTCACTAATTAATTGCTTGTACCTTTTCTAGTTATTTTTCGTGAACATTTACCAATTTGAGCTACATTATGTGTGGGGTAATTTGTCTTATTGAGCATTCATTATGTGTTTGGTTATTTTAAGTGAAAAAACAATATGGATGTCAAAAAGAAGAGCATATATGTAGATGAAAATGCTATAATTTTCATGAATTTAATTTGTTAGAATAATTGAGAGACTGAAAGTTGGGAGAACATGAACGATATATTGATATTCAAGAAAAGTACAACAATTTAGATTTACAATAGAGATATATATATGAGACAAAAGAAACTCTAAGGTTAGGGTTTTAACCCAATGGGATAAACCCATAGACATATATTAACAACCCCTGTTAAACTCAAGGCAGTAAATGAGATGTAAACTTGAGTTTCAAAACTAGATTATGAAAGTGTTTGGGTGGATAAGCCTTGGTGAGAATATTTGTTGTCTGATTGGCTAAATTGACAGATGGTAAACAAATAATATTCTAGAGAATGTGATAACAAAATAAGTGGAATTCAGTCTCGATGTGATTTTTTTTATGCTTGTGGAATACATCATTATGTGCAATTTGAATAACATTCTTATTGTCACAATATAGAATAGTGGAAGTAAGAGATGAGACTCCTATGTCAGTGAGGAGCTAACGGAGTCAAAGTGGATCTTGTGTTGCATCATCGATGGCACAATATTCAGTGTTAGTGCTAGAGCGAGCAACTATAGTTTATTTCTTACTAAGCCAGGAAATAAGAGAGTTGCCCTAGAAGAAACAATAAACAATTATTGAACATCTGTCGGTAGGATCTCTGGACCAATCGATATTAGAATAAGCTTGTAAAGTGGGAGCGAAATGGGCTGAGAAATGAAGTGTGTGATGTAAATTACCCTTGACATATCAAAGAATACGAAGAACAACCGAGTAATGAGTGGTCCGAAGAGCGGACAAGAACTGACTAACTTAATGGAAGACATAGAAGATGTCTAGGCAAGTGACAGTGAGGAATACCAAACTTCCAACCAGTTAGAAATATAAAATAACATTCAGAAGAGGTGAACCATCTAGTAGAGTGAGTATAATATTTGGCTCTAAAGAATTAGTGACAATGGTGGAGCCAGTGATGCCAAGCTTGGACAAGAGATCAAAGGAATATTTGGCCTGAGAAAGAAAATATCCATCTGAATTAGATGATACTTTGAGACCAAGAAAATAAATGAGCATGCTAAGATGTTTCATCTCGCACTGTCCATAGAGAAACTTTTTGAGTTCAAAATACCATGTAAATCATCCCCAGTAATAGTTATGTTATCCGCGTATAATAAAAAAAAAAAAAGGGATAATATCATTATCAGTGTGGCGAATAAACAAGGATGAATCATAAGCACTGGATGTGAATCCAAACTAATGCATGGTAGTGGTGAATTTTGCGAACCAGGCACGTGGAGCTTGTGTCAGACCATATAAGGTAAAAAGAAGGCAACAAACTTTATGTCGATGAGCAACGAGGACATGAGGGGTATGTATGTAAACTTCCTCCAGAAGATCGCCATTGAGAAATGCATTCTTAGCATCCAGCTGAAAAATAGTTCATTTTCGAATAACGGCGATGGCAAGAAGAGTATAGACAGATTTGAGCTTCGCTACTATAACAAATGTCTCTTCGTAGTTAATTCCATATTCCCCAACAAATCCCTTAGCAACAAATCAAGCTTTATAGCATTCAACAAAACCATCAGAATGTATTTTGATCTTAAATACCGACTTGCATCCAATAGAAGTAGTTTTCCCCAGGGAAAAGGTCAATATGATCCTAGGTGTGAGTTTTGACTGAGGCCAGAAGTTCTTTGTCCATTATTTATTTTTTAAAGAGGATTAGTACTAACCTCCTTATAGGATTGAGAATTATGCAGATTAAGTATGGTTAGAAAAAGTAATGATAATCAATAAGATTAGATGGATGATGAGTTACCCTATTTGAGCAGCAATGGTGATCTGGAAAGAGAGTTTTAGAAGTAGTCGGTACAGAATCATCAGTCATAGGAAAAGTCTCAAGTATGGTCGATGGAGTTGGAGGGGTGAGATCAGCTAGTGGTTTTGGAGTAGGTTCACCTGGCGATGCTAGAGTGGACTAAGCGGAAGTACGAGATTAGGCTCGGCTGGTACTGCTAGAATGGGCTCAACAGTATCTGAAACTGCATCCTTAGGAAGTAACTCAAGAGAAAAATCAATAAAGAATCTGGAGTCAGTAAGGGTTGATATATCAAAGGATCGCAAGGAATAAAATATTTGATGTTCCCAAAAAATGATGTGACGAGATATACAAAGAGTTTAAGATATAGGATCCCAGCACCGATATCTTTTTGTGTTCAATGTCATATCCGAGAAAGCAACATAAGTGGGCCCTTGGTTTCAACTTGTTGTGTTCATGTGGTTTGAGAAGAACAAACTAACGCAACTAAAGACTTTAAGTTCAGAGCAATCAGGAGTGTTGGCATAAAGATCTACCCAAGAGGTGGGTGAATTGGGTGGTTACAAAAATTTAAACAATAAGTTTAGCACACAAGTTATAAATTTCTTAATTGATTATTACATTGTTAAGCAGCAAAAAAGTATTTAACTAAGTACACACCTAAACAACAGAAAATAAAACAACGCAACGCACAACAATATATACTAGTTTAGTAAGTTACTCTTACTTACATCTAGTCCCCCGAGCTTCATGGAGATTCGTAATCCATTAAACCTTGATTCCTTTCACTGGTAGGAATCAAACTCTTACAATTTTTTTCATAGGCTAAAGACTAGCCTAATTCTTTTTTTAGGCTCAGAATCAAACCCTAATTATCCTGATACTGTTCCCAGGCTCAAAATCAATCTTAACTATCTTTATTTTTTTCGTAGGCTCAAAATCAACCTATCACTCTCTCATTCTATTACACTTATCCTTTTCACAGGCTTAGCAAGAACATTTTCTCTCTCTCATTCTATTACAACAAGAATCACAACCTAATCTTTTAGAAAGAAAAAGACTAACCTAATCTTTTTGCAGAGTAAAGATCAAACCCTAATTTTTTTCTCACGTTAAAGATTGAAATCTAACTACCCTGATTAAACACCGTCTCATTATGTCTAATATGCTCTTCCTCACAAAACTAAACATCACATATCTTCTCATAGTAGCTTCTACTACCTCAAGACAGTTATACTCAATTAATGTCCCGAAAACTAAGTGATAAATTTATTATGAAACAACCAAATTTCTTCAATGAAAATGATTTTTCACAAACAAATATTCCAAGTAATCAAATTACATTATAAACAGATAAGCACATAATTAACTTGGAAAGATCTCATCGAGATTTCTCAAAAACAATTAAGATAGCTCAGTGTAGTACAAAACTAGGGATGAAAACTTTTACACGCTCCAATCAATAACTCTTTTTAGAATAACTTCTGTTGGAAAATTTCTCAGCAAACTATTCGTGTCTCGATCAAGAATTCTTTCAATATATCATTCGTATAATTTTCTAAGCATAAAACACAATATTTTTAATAGAAAAAGATGATTAAAACTCTTTTTTATTAGTATTTCTTAATCCCGCACGTCCATATTTAGGGACTCTTACCTAGACCTATAACGGTTAGTTTTCAAACATTAACGACACATATGGACCCAATGTATAATATAGATTTATAAAGGCTATATTTGACCAAGAATATGACTTTTAAAGCTCTCAATTTAGTTCCAAAAATAATTTTATCTTAGTCAATAAAAGTATAGAAAGAATTTTATTTAAGTATATGGACTAAATAGTAAGATTAAATAAAATCTCATAAATCTCTCCCATATCTTTGATCCCAAGTATTCTCTACCAACATAGCAATTTCTAAACTTAAAATTCACAGGTTGAATTATAGGAATTTCAAATATACCTTATAATGACTTCTTTTCAAAATATAAGACCTTAATTGGCACTTTAAGATATATTTCATTTAAATATACTTTTAGAAAAACTCATTTTGGTCCTCAAAACTTTTAAAAATAAAAATCTATAGAAATAAGACTGATTAAATAAATGGACTGATTAATGTGAAATCATTTAATATATAGTATATATTTGAAATACACTTAAATCCCTCAAAACACTCATTCTTTAATAATAATAATAATAATAATAATTTTATTACGTGGAAACAAGTATTACAACCTAATGTGTAGAATTCCTAACTCATCATTATGTAGACAACGCCTAATAGTGATGGGAAACGTAATCTCACTATAAAAACATTACTATACAGACTAACAATATTAGCGAGGGAGTCTACGACAAAGTTGCATTCTCGATACACATGGATAAGCGTAATTTAAAATGATGATAACCAAAATTGAATAGTATGCCACTTGGAAAGCAAAACCCAATCCGGACAAGGATTTCTAAGGGTAAGCACAACGCTTTTGTTATCACTTTTCGCAGCCAAGGGGAGATAGTTATGTGTAAGGGCAATTCAAATACCATAAAAGAGGGCATGAACCTCTATTTGGAAGCTATAATTGCAAGCTAAAGGATGATGAAAGGCTAAAAAAAATTTACCGTATTGATCTCTTATAATCCCACCACAACCTGCCTGACCCGTACCCTGTTTGAAAGCACTGTCGACATTGAGTTTATAAACACAAGCCGGAGGGGGAAACCACTGACATCAAACCAGATGTCGTAGCTGTCTTATTGGACTGGGGAACGATAATGTAGTTGAGCTCTCCGACCCAACATTGAACCTTTATAATAATGTTGTCACTTGACATTTTCTTATTTTCATGAATCGCCGCATTATGACTCAACCATATTTCTCATACAATTAGAGCTGGCACAAGGGAGCTCAACTGATGAATAGACGATGAGCCCTTTAGACGCGCCCACCATAAATAAAATTTGTGAATGAGAGGTTGAGAAATCATTGGAATGAGAAAAAGCAGAGAGAAATTACGCCATACCTTGTAAGCCAAATCTCTAATAATAAATAAATGATGAAAGTCCTCATCCTCCTCTCTGTTATCACAATAGTGACAAGCAAAAACTACACAAATGCCCATTTTTTTTATGATATAGTCCACTAGAACTCTCCCATAAAACAACTACCATATGAAAATTTTATTTTTTAACAGAATATTAAGCTTTCAGATTAACGAGAAATGACGACTATCCTGCATTTTTCCTTGTAAACCCTCCCAAGCTAATTTAATGGAGAAATTTTCATCTTTACTCAGAAGCCATATGAGTCAATTGTTCTCTCCATTTAAAACAAGCTCAATCCTGTCCAAAAATCCATCTCTTGATCCGTTAAATCCACCTACCGCCAAGATATTGTTCCATTTTCTTCTTAAACCGTTAACATTGGAAACTCCCCATATACAATATGTAATAGGACACCATATCCCCAATCGTTGTACCAATAACTGATCTTTCTTCCATCCCCACTTCCCATCTAGACAATTCCATAAACGTTGCTTGAGTTTCAAGGATGTCTACCCGTAATATAGACTTATTATTATAATGCTTCCATAGTGAAATAGGAATGTGTTTGGTATACCTGCTATGCATGAAATCAGACCATAGAGACTTGCCATGAACTATGCTCCATATTTTCTTGAGAGAAAAAATGTCTTTCATATCATGTAAGGTGCGCAAGGCAAGTCATCCCTCACTATTCCTTTTGCAAACTGTGTTCCATGCTATCCAATGATGCTTCTTATTTGTATCAGACGAGTTCCAAAAGAAATGTGCCATTATGGTTTCGATCCTATTCAGAATAGGGAGAGGGACGGAAGAAGCTGCTATAAGATGCATGGGCATGGAGGCTATCACATGTTTCAAAAGAATAAGTCAACCGCCTTTGGAAAAAAGTTTAGACCTCCAACCTTCCAAGTGCTTGGATATCTTATCAACAAGAGGGCTAAAATCCGTAGCTTTTAGATGACCGTAGAAAATAAGAACACCCAAGTAGGTAAGAGAAAACGTACCACGTTGGAACGAAGTAGCCTGTTGAATCATGGAAATTCTACTTGGTGGACAATTCCCATACACGTAAAAAATACTCATCGAGAGGCTGATCAATTGGACTGAAGCTGACTGATAATCATTAAGAACTGACATAAGATTTTGAATTCTTGGCACACTTCCATTACAAAATAATAATCTGTCATCCGCAAAAAGTAGATGGGAAATGATTGGGCAACCATGTCTAATAATATACCAGCTGATAAGATTATTATTCACTGCTTGCAAAATTGAACGACTAAGAACCTCTTTGGCAAGAATAAAGAGAATAGGAAAAATAGGGTCCCCTTTTCTTAAACCTCGAGAACTTTTGAAAAACCCCTTATAAACACCTTGGAACATCACCGAAAATTTAACATTCAAAATACAGTCTGAGATAACTCTTACACAAGCTTATCAGCCTAAAATCATTTAGAGAGGATGAGACCATTTTTTTTTTTTTTGGAATAGGCACTAGTAATGTACTTATAAGTGTCAGGAAGGTGATCCTCTTAAAAGAAATGAGAAACAGTCAAACACTTGACTAGGTATGTCGATTGACCGGCCATCACTGCTGGTCGATCGCCCATCACTACTAGTCGACCGCCCCTCTCCAATGGTAAAAAAATGGCAGTTGGATTGCACCCAGTTGGTTGACCAACCTTCTTGGTCGGTTGACCGATTGGTCGAGAGATTTCATCATTATTCCTATTCAGCAACTGGATTCGTTAGTCGATTATCCCAACTTGTCAGTTGACCGAATGGACCAGTAGGTCACCCATTTCACTCTCTAAACACACTATTCTGGTTAGTCGATCGACCCTTTTCACTGGTTGACCAAATTAACCCAAAAAAACACCATTTTAAGCATTAAAATCATATTTTCAATTAGGTCCTTAACTAAAATCATTTTATCAACTTAATACATTATAAAAACCATTTAGAATCTTAAATTTATCGCTTCTGACCGAAATACACATAAAATTAATTCATTTTAAAGTGTCATGCATGTTCCTGATTCAAGTTTCATTAAGAGCATAAGAATAATGAGTTGTTTTCATCTAAATATCTTCAATGCTCTGAACATCTTTAATATCTTCATCTTGCATCTGTCTTGAATTCATTTTATTCTTCAATAATCACTCTATGAATCTCAATGAAATAAATCTAATGAACATTTTTAAATATGGATAATTGCATATTAAAGATGTTATCTCATAAAATTTTATCTATTCCAAAACAATAATCATTTAAAACTAGGAGACATAAAACATATGTTAATTTCATATTATCATGCATTCAACTAGGAGTTTAATGCCTATAAAGATATCCATCTGCAAAAGTATCAACTATTTAACAAATTTATCTTAAAATACTAAGCATTATACAATCAGATTTTGCTAAAGTAAACATGCAATCATAGTATAATACTAGTGAAAACATAATGATTGATTCAACTTAAGTCATCTTAAAGAACATGTTTCTTATAATCATATTATCGATTTTAAAAATATCAATAGATGCATGATATGAATTATATAAGCAAATTTTAAACAAACATGTTACTATACTTTAAATAAATATGATTCTCAGAATCACCACGCAATCTCTCTAAGACGACAAATAAATACAAAATTTAGAACATGTCTCATAAACCATTACCAACTTATCTAATAGTCAGGCCGGACACCTACTTCTTGAACAAATTTAATGAATTTAAATTGAGAAGGATTGGTGTACCCTTAACGCCCTTGGGGACAATTTTGTTTGTTATCTCATTTTAATTGCGAACGTCATTCTTGTTATCCTTTAAAATAACTAATTGAATTGGCTTGTCATTCCTGGAGGTAACTTATTGATTCATTTCAACAACATCCTTGTCTATCTTGTACACTACTGGTTGGTTTATTTTGTTGTGATTTGCAATAATTCTGTAAATCAGTTTCTACTAATTTTGAGGTTGCCTTCTCTCCCAATGATAATCATTTCGTTGAACCCATGACTTTCTTATATCATACATTTTACTCCTTTGTATATTGTTTCCATTCATCCTTTTTTATCCAGTAAACCTTGCATCATTCTTTTGCGATTTATTTCCATTAATTCACATCGGCATAGTAAATATGTTATTCATACATGCATGGAAATTTTCTTTTCTAGGTATCCAGTTATTTCAGGATCCAATAAGATAACCATGCAATTCATAACACCATTTTTTAAGATGGCCAAAATTTCCACAATAATAGCATCTAAAATTATTCAAATACTTTTTAGGATAATCAACTTTCCATATAGGAGCACGATACTGATAATGATATTCAGGAACAACTTTAAGGACTACTGGTTTTTCAATAATCTTGATTTTCTCCATATCCTAGAATTTATCAACTGCCTCATTGAGTTCTATTTGATTCTTTTCAAGTGATCGTTCCAACGAACTAACGTTCACCTTAAGACCAAAATTCTTCATATGCATAAATTCAAGATATTTTTTTAGATCTAACAATCATTTTCAACAGAATAAATTTTTAAATGATCTTTATCGAGTTCACATCATGTATTATCCAATTCAATATTTAAAGGCTCGTTTAAAGTTTCAATATTTCTCTTTTTAAAAGCAATGTGCTAAAAATATGAAATATTATTTTTCAAAATCGTATTTTCTTCTGAAATATTATTTTTCAAAATCGTATTTTCTTCTTCAAGATAGTCTATTCTTTCAAGAAACTTACCAATTTTAGATGGAGCATTTAAAAATTAAGCAGTTTCAAAATATTTATCTAAATTCTTTTTTCGAAGAGATTTAGTGGTACTAAACTTTTTATTTTCAAGAATCGCGATTTTCTGTGAAAGCTTTAAATTTTCTTTACCAAAAACATATGTAAGAGCACTCAATTTATCAATAGCCTTATTAGCAGCCTCATTATCACTATTTCTATCATTCCCACTAACAACACATTGATTATCAGAACAAATAGGAGATTCACTCAAAACATTAGGACACGCAAAAGATTCACTTACAAAAATATTCTCTGTGCACTCCATGTGATCGTATTTAGCTAGGATATTAAGTCTAATCGAGCCCAAAGATCTACCCAAGAGGGAGTGAATTGGGCAGTTACAAAAATTTAAACAATAAATTCAACACATAAGTTATCAATTTCCCTAATTGATTATTATCTTGCTAAGCAGCTAAAATATATTTAACTAAGTACACACCCAAATAACACAAAATAAAATAACGCAACACACAATAATATATCCTAATTCAGTAAGCTACATGTACCTACACACAGTCCCCCGAGCTCCTCGGGGATTTGCAATCCACTAATCCCTGATTCCTTTCACAGGTATGAACTAATCCCTTACAATTATTTTCCATGGGCTAAACTAACCTAATTCTTTTCCCAAACTCAGAATCAAACCCTAACTATCCGAATTCTTTTTGCAGGCTTAGAATCAACCTTAACTATCTTGATTCTTTTCGCAGGCTTAGAATCAACCGATCACTCTCATACTCTATTGCACTTATCATTTTTACAGACTTAGAAATAACTTTTTCTTTCTCTAATTTTATTACAGGAAGAATCACAACCTAATATTTTCAGTGGAAGAAGACTAACCTAATCTTTTTCTGGGGCAAATATCAAACCTTAATATTTTTCTCAAGCTAAAGATTAAAACTTAGCTACCCTGATAGACACTATCCCAATATGTCTAATCCACTCTTCCTCACAAATAAAAAAATCAAGTATCCTCTCATAGGAGCTTTTACCACCGCAAAATAGTTATACTCAATTAATATCTTGAATACTACATGACAGATTTAATGTGAGGTACAAATATGATGTTTAGCAAATTAAAGCACAAATATAAAACAACCATACTTCTTCAAATAAAAATCGTTTTAAAAATATTTTCACAAAATTAGATTTGAAAATGATTTTTTTTACAAACAAATATTCCAAGCAATCAATTATATCATAAACATATAAGCACATAATTAACTTGGAAAGATCTCACCAATATTTCTCGAAAACAATTAAGATAGATCAGTGTAGTACAAAACCGGTGATGAAAACTTTTGTGCGCTCCAATCAATAACTCCTTTCAAAATAACTTTTCTTAGAAAATTTCTCAATAAAATATTTGTGCCTCGATCTAGAACTCTTTCAATATATCACTCTTATAATTTTCTCAGAATAAAACACTCTTCTTCTTTTTTAATAGCAAAGGCTGATTAAAGCTCTTCATTCTTGATGAGTATTTCTTAATCTTGTAGGCCCATATTTATAGACTCTTAACTAGACTTATAATGGTTAGTTTTCAAAAGTTATGACATTAAATGACATATATGGACCCCACACATCATATAGATTTATAATGGATGTATTTTATCAAAAATATAACTTTTAAAGCTCTCAATTAGTCCTAAAAATAATTTGATATTTGTCAATAAAAGTATAGAAAGAATTTTATTTAAGTATATGAACTAAATTATAAGGTTAAATAAAGTCCAATAAATCTCTCGTACATTTTTGAACCCAAATATTCTCCACCAAAATAATAATATCTAAACTCAAAATTCGCAAGTTTAATTATAGGTATGTCAAACATATCTTATAACAGTTACTTTTCAAAATATAAAACCTTAAATGGCACTTTAAGACCCCATATGTAAAATACTTTCAAAATAAATATATTTCTTTTAAATATACCCTTAGAAAAACTCATTTCGGTCCTTAAGACTTTTTCAAATCAAAATCCATAGAAATATGAAGTATTTAACAACTTTAATTAAGAGAATAATTAAATAAATAGACCAATTAATTAGGAATCATTTAATATATACCATATATCTTTAAAAAAAATTAAATCGCTCAAAATACTCCCTTGAAATCATAAAAAAATAAGATGATTTAACTAAGAAAATGAACCAGTCAAACACTTGACTGGGCATGTTGGTTGACCGCCAATCACTGTCGCTTGACCGTCCCTCTCCAACGGTTATAAAATGGTCTTTAGCTTGTACCCAACCGATTGATCGACCTCCCTGGTCGATTGATCGATTGGTCGAGAGACTTTACCCTTCTTCCCATTTTGGCCACTAGATTCGTTAGTCGACTGATCCAACTTGTTGGTTAACCGAATGGACTAGTAGGTTACCCATTTCACTTCCTAAATACATTGTTTTGGTTAGTCGACTGAACCCTTATGCTAGTTGACCGAATTAACCCAAAAAATCACCATTTTAAACATTAAAATCATTTTTTTTCAAATAGGTCCTCAACCAAAATCATTTTATCAACTTAATACTTTATAAAAACCATTTAGGATCTTAAATTTATCGCTTCTGAGCAAAACACACATAAGATTAATTCATTTTAAAGTGTCCTGCGTGATCCTAATTCGGGTTGCATTAAGAGTATAAGAGTAATGAGTTACTTTCACATAAATGTCTTCAATGTCTTCAATGTTATGAACATCTTCAATATCTTCATCTTGTACTCGTCTTGAATTCATTTGATTCTTCAATAATCACTCCATGAACTCTTCAATGATTTATCTTTTCAGCCTATTTTGTTTCCTTATTTCAACTTATGGAATTTAATCTAAAATCACTCAATAAAAATATTAGTTCCATAAAGCATCAAAGTTTAATTATTCATCAAAACATTAGGTTTAATAGGGAGGTTTACCAAAAAGACGCTCAAATAGAGACTGATGTTGAATTATTGCGAAGGGAACACGATATATTGTGTATACTGCAGTTAGGGCAGCCTCACCCCAAAAACGCTCGCGACATAAGGAAGAAATAAGGAGAGCGTGAATTCTTTTAAGAATATGTCTATGTTTGCATTTGGTTCGTCCATTTTGTTGCATGTACCAGGATACGAGGGATGGGGGAGCATGCCATTTTTGTGAAGTAGGTTGAGAAAAAGCATAATCTTTGTATTCCATTACATTATCTGAGCGAAAAAAATTGATATTTAAAGAAAATTGAGCTTGAACCATAGAATAAAACTTAGAATATATTTGGAATAGTTTAGATCGATTTTTCATAAGAAATAACCATGGATATCGAGAGTAGCCATTCACAAAGATAACAAAATAATGAGATCTACCCATTGTGGCCTAAGGAAAAGGCCCCCAAACATCATAATGAACTAGATCAAAGGGTATAAGATAAATAGATTGATTCTCATTGAAAAGTAGGGCTGGTTGTTTTGCAAGTTGACAGTGGATACAATTGAAAGACTCATGTTGAATTGAACCTAACTGACCGCTAGAGATAAGCAATTTAAGTTAGCTAGATGAAGTGTGGCCTAACTGAGAATGCCAAATATAGGATGGTGATAGCAGCAATGACAGTAGTGGAGATAAGGAGGATGATGATTGTGAGGATGATGAGGATAAAGAAGGTGGTAGTGAGGTTTCACTAGTTGATGAAGGGACATGGGATGATGATGTTGGGGTTTGAGGTTGAATGTGCAAGTTGCTGAGTTCAATTAGACGTCCAACTTTACGGCCAGTCCCAAAGGTTTTTCATGTCCGAAGATCCTGCACACGACAATCACTATTAGAAAATATTACTTCAAATCCCAATTCACAAAGTTGCCCAACAGATAAGAGATTTAAGGTGAGTTTCGAAATTAAATACTTGTCAATAATAGAAAGATACGAAGTAGAAATCTGACCGGTATAAGTAACACACATTTGAGAACCATCATCGATATGAATGTTAGGAGAATTTATTATGGATAGTTTGGATTAGAAGATGTTGGGATCAGAAATCATATGATTACAATAGGCAGAATCAAATAATTAAGAAGAATTACCTATAGTAAGTAAAATGGCAGGAGAAACGTTTGTACCATGTTAGGAGAAAATTTGGTAGAAGAGTTAAGCTATATACTCAACAGATATGGTAACAGTAGTGGATATAGGATCTGAACCCTCTTTAGGATTGAGAATGATCAAAGAAGAACAACCTTCAAACATCGTTGTTGAACCAGATCACCAATATACAACAAAGTATAATGTATGATATGAATCTGGAGAAACCGAGGCCACATCTAGATTAAGAATGATGAAATTATCCAAGGTCGGTATGGAACCAATTGATGAACCCTTGAACTGATTAAATCTCCTTGACGAACCGAATCAACAATATAAATGAAACCATATTGTATAACCCAAATTTGATTTAACGGATGCAACAAATGGATTCGAAATACTGAAATTAGCCAGAAATTGGTATTAATTCTTTAAGAACTGGCCCAAAAATAGGTGGATATACGTAGAAACTTAGTGAACTGGTGACGTGGCAAGGGCCAATGAGGTGGTTGAGTCAACATTGACGTGGCAGATTCAACATTGATGTGGCCATGGTCCAATGCTAATGCAGAACTAACGTGAAAATGGCACGACAAATAGTCAATAATAATGTGGTGCTAATGTGGCAAAGGTCAACACTAACATGACAAGGGTTAACACTGATATGGTGATGACATGGCGTCGAGCTGGCAACTGACAAGGCAATGAGTAACAAGAGTTGACTAGGTTATTGACTATTGATAGGGAACCTATGTGGTTTTGATGTGGCAGTGAGTTAGCGGCTGAGTTGGCGAAGGCGCAATAGTGGAGCACGTGACCAAAGATCATGATGGAGCAACCCTGTTACAGAGGTATGTGAGGGCACATAGGGCCTATTTTGTGGTGATTTTGGTGGCGTTGGAATCGTCTCGTTGAGGCGGTTCAAATAGTGTGGTTGTTGATAAATTTTGAGCACTAATTGTTGTAGTAGAGCCCAAAATCAGTGACAGTTGGTGGTGGTGTTACTGTTATGGTTTGGTAGCACGTGGTGGCTCCGGTAGCAATGGTTTTGATGTCGTTCTGCTCGTTTTTTCAATACGAAGGTGGTAGTGCAATAATAGTTGATACTAGAGCAATAGTGAGGCCTATAGCAGTCACGAATACTACAGGAGAAAAGGTGGCACGGTAGAAGACTTTGATAGGGTTAGGATTGTGAAGAAAAAAAATGTCTTTAAAGGATTAGGGTCGAGAAAAACTTGTTCTTCATACCATGTTAGAATAATTAAGAGACGAAAAGTTGGGAAAACATGAACGATATATTGATATTTAAGAAAAGTACAACATGAAGATTTACAATAAAGATATATATATATATAGGATACTAGGGAAACCCTAGGGTTAGGGTTTTAACCTAATGGGCCAAACCCATATACATTTATTAACATAATCCATTGTGAATATTTGCAAAATGATTTTTGTGTGTGTATGTATATGTATGTGTGTGTGTTTATTTCTATAATTCATCGGTTATTAAGGAAATGATGTTTGACCATTTTTAGCGAATGTTCACTTTCATTTTTTTCACTAAAAGAATTTCATTATGAATGTTGACAAAATGAATTTTTATGTAGGTGTTTATTTTCTTAATTGGTGAATTATTAAGGAAGTAATGTTTGATGACCTTGAATATTATATATATATAATTAATGACCTTGAAATAATACTAGGATATTATGGTCAATTGTTAATGGGCATTAATTGATAGAAGGATAGTCATTATATGGTGTGACGAAACAGGGGGTTGGGTATTTGTACAACTAGGATCCTTAATTATGGTTACATGAAAAAATTATGATAGAATGTGTTGACTAATAATGATAGTCTATAGACTAGTCTGATTAGATCAAAATATAAAATTGATGATAACCCTAGTTCTTGGAAAGTTAGGCTAGAAGGATCACACATATGTAAGAGGATTTATAAGTCTAAAGATGCCCTTACGAATGGAATCAAGTGAAAAGTGGGAATGTAGCCAAATGACTATTAATGTCTCTTAAAAATGTTATTATTTTATACTTTATTACATAAATCACAAAATAAAAATAAGAGAACAAAAAATATGGGATGACAGAAGTGTAGGGTGCTCTTGGGCCTCTCTCAATCCCATAATATAGCTCATATGGTAAGACTTTTTCTCGTACTTATAACCTGACCACTAGTCCCTTCCACATTGGATGTAGGTTAAATCCAACAATCTTCCACTCATAAATTGGACCTTGGATCGGATAACTCTTGACTAGTCTCTCTCTTTGTAGCTATTAGGTAAGAGTTGTTGTAACATAGACTCTAATACCACTTTGTTGGAAAAATCACCGATTAATTAAATTTCTTTTATTTCTTTATGTGATTAAAATAGGAATTATTGATCCTAAGATTTTGATGGACAATTAAATGTTGATTTTTTTGTGGAACTAACGATTTTATTGAGTGTTTCAGTTTATTAGTTCCAATGATGAAAATTATCATAAAGATATTGCGGCAATGCTAAAGATGATGACAAAGATGATGGAAGATTAAGAGTTTGAAGAAATTGAATAACTTAGGGAAAACAAGTCAGGTTAAATCCTAACTTTTAATGCATCTTGGTTAAGATTACACACGACACAAAATATTTTTCAAAATTATGTGTGTGTTTATAGGATCCTAATTAGTAAAATTATTTGCTCCTATGTGTAATTGAAAAATAAATTTTGATAAATTGATTAAAATTGAATTTAAGTATTTAGTGGAGTTAACCAAGAAGAGAAATCGGCTAAAAGGGAGAAAACGTCGATGAAATTGGATTTAAAATGAATTCAGGAGAAGATTCCAGCATCTTTTAGTTGACAAGTAAGTCGACCGGTGATTAATAAATAAAGTTGCTGAATTTCTCGATCGACAGGTAAGTCGACCCGAGCTTAAAATAAAAAGTCTCTAAATCTCTGGGTCGATAGGTGAGTCAACTTATGATCAGATAATGAACTCTCTGAATCTCTAAATCGACAGATAGGTCGACTTATGAAACTCTCTGAATCGTCCAATCGATAGGTGATGGATGGACAGTCGACCGATGGGCAAAGAGATTTTGGCTTGGCTACATCCTGAATTGGGCGGTCGACCGATGGGTCTTAGCCGATCGACAGATGGAGTTGTTTCATGATTTATGGAATTTCCGATTTTATTCAAAAAATAACAGTTACTAGCCGTTTTATGGTTAAGATATGTGAGATATCTTAGGGATCTAATATGTTTTGAGTTATTTAATTAATATTTAATAATCCCTATAGATATGACTCAAGTAGTTTTGATATTTCTCAATTTGGTACATGTAATTCTTTCAATCTTATCTAATTGAGTTTGAATAAAAGTTTGAGGGATTTAATTGATTATTTTAAGAGATATTTTAGGTGAATTATACCAGGAATGAATCATTATGATATAGATGGTCTATTGGTGTAATTAAATATCATGATATATGAGAACTAGCCGTTATAGGACTTGTTTTAAGAGATTTTAAATAGACCTACGGATTTCACATGCTGTATTAGAATTATTGATCAAGAAAATTCAAATCATTCTGAGTTATTCAGTTCTGGTACTTTCTAAGAGTTATCATACTGAGATCTTTCTTGAGAATCATTCTTTGGAGATTATTTGTTCGATCATCGATTTGAAGTTGCATAACTAATCATTATTCTTTCGGTGGAATCCTAGTGAGATATTTCCAAATTGCTTACAATTAATTGTTGCTTATATTATTTATTATTTGGAATTTGATCGTTGAAATTGTTTTTTAGATTTTTTATTAAAAATTATTTTTGAAACAATTTCTTGAAAAAATCTGATTACGTGTTTAATTGCTTGCTACCCATATTTATTTATCAGATTTTTTAAATTCTCATTTTTCTATCACTAGTATCGGGACATTAATTGAGTTTGAATTTGGTAGTAGAATATCTGAGTGGGAAAATCACTTATCAATTATTTGTAATTGGTAAGTTGAGTGTCAGATTAAATACTACTGCGAGTGTTTAATCAAGGGTAGTTGGTTTCAATCTTTTCCAGTAAAGAGATTGAGGTTTTGATCTTTGCCTAAGGTATAAAAATATTAGGTGTTAATTCTTCCTTAATTGAATTTGTGAGTGAATTGTAAATGTTCCATTCTTACTTGGAAAAATGATACTTTGAGTGATTGTGAGATTTTGATTCTTGAACCTAAGGTATAAAAAGGATTAGGTCGTAATTCTCCCTGTAATAGAATTTGGTTAATCTTTAGCCTGTAAAAAGATAGGTTATTCTTAAGCCTAGGAAAAATAAAAGGTTGTTCTTGAACTTGGGAAAAGGAATTGTAAATGTTGATTCTAAGTCTGTGAAAAGAATCTTTGTGAGAGTTTGGTTCCTACCTTTAAAGGGATCTTAAGTTTAGTGGATGTGAATCTACGTGAGACTCGGAGGACTGGATTAACCAAGAGTAACTTGGTGAACCTGGATATATCGCGGTGTGCTACTTTATTTATTTTACTTATATTGTTTTTTGGTGTGCACCTAGTTGATAACACATATCCGCTATTATAAAGATAATAATTAATTTTAGGATAAAATTAATTATTTGATTTTTGAAGTGTTATATTCTGTAATACTACCCAATTCACCTTCCTCTTAGGTAGCTCACTCGGCCAACAGAAATACTACTTACAATACCCAGAAATATTAACTAAGATAACACAAGTAATAAATAAAGTACGAGACACGATTTTTACGTGAAAAATCCTAAGGCAGGAAAAAATCACGAGATCGAAGTCCGATATTAACTTTCATTATCATAAAATAATGGGATTATAATTGTTCACACATGCAAAAGAAAAAGTCTCAGATCACCACACAAACACCACTGAAAATGCTGGATACAACAAGAAACAATAAATACCAAATCACTAATTAGAATAGGCTTACTAAAGATCAAGACCGATGGAATCGAAGTACCTGATATCGAGAACAAACTCTTGAAATTTCAGCCCAATAGGAATCCAAATCATCGTCCGATCATCAAGCCAAAGTAGTTATCTCTCTCTTTCTTTTCTCTATCTAAACTCATTGTCGTGTGAATTGCTTTCTTAATTCTTTAACGGCATGTTTGGTACATGGGATTGGGCAAGGGATTGGACTGATTATGGGAATGATTATTCCATTCATATGTTTGGTACATGGAATTAAATTTCACTCCAATTACCAAAGATTTTCTAAACCTATAAAATACGAGATTAACCAGTCCTAAGATAAATTTAATATTAGTTAACCCAATTATATGGGATTAGGTTTTAATCTTTCATAGACCAACAAACGTGACTAAATACTAACCAAATATGGAAATGGGAATGAAATTTAATTAAATTATTATTTTACCCTTTGAAAATGTAATTAAATTACTATTTTACCCTTTGAATTTCTAACAAATATATCCTTTAATATTATTTTATCTTTTTGTTTTTACACTTCCTTCCCTTCTCTTTCCTCCCTGTCTCTCTCATCATTTTCTTCTTCACTTCCTTCCCTTCTTTTTCCTCCCTGTCTCTCTCATCATTTTCTTCTTCTTCTTCTTCTCTGTGTGTGTGTGTGTGTGTATACTTCTTATTTGGAACTTCATTTGATTTATGTTCGAATATTCTTTATTTAAAAAAAATTATATATAAAAAATTATAAGTTTTCAACTGAAGACTTTTATTGTACAAATGCATTCTATTCATGATTTATTCTCAATACTAATCAAATATTAGAATGAAAATGGTTATTCTAATATCACATCTAATCCCTTTTGTCACTAAACATGATAATGGTAATGATCGTTCAATTCCATTACCTTATTTATTCTAATCCTATTATCATTCCATTCTATTCTAGCGTACCATATGCAACGGAAGTCGATGCCCATCTTTGTACTAACAAAACTTTCGTAGGCTTTCGGTAGATAAGCCCTAATGGGCTTTAGTTTTTTTTTTTTTTTCAATAGGTTTTTTTTTCTTTTTTTTTCTTTTTATTTGTTTTATTTTATTAAGTCCAATTGGGCTTTGGATTAAGTTCCTCCCCACATAGGCTAGACCTACCCAACAAGAATTTGGGATGTTTTGAATTATAATAGTCAAAAAGAGGAGCTTTAAAATAAATAAGAAAGAGATAGAGGATCGGGATACTTATTGATTGAAGATGAAGAGAAGGATAAGGATGTGGTCCACCTATTTTGAAAATATCCCTTCAAATATGTTTCAAAAATGTCTCCAAAAAATTGTAGTGAGTTGTTTCTTATTTTTAAATGTAGTGGTTAATAATTTCTTTGAAAAATATATGTTGAAAGTATATTGTTTCTTATTTTATTATATATATCATTAAATATAAAAAAAAAATTAAAAATTAAAACAAAATATATAGGGTCATAGAATTTGGATTACTTTGAATTGAAAAACAAAAACAAAACAGTGATACTTGACAAATAAATATGAAAGAAATAGAGATCTTCGATACTTGTTTATTACACTATAATTAGGGCTTTGGAGAAAAGAAAAAAATTTGAAGAATGGAACAAACAAAAAGAGTCACTAGGTCATTTCTTAATTTTTTTGAAAAAAAAAAATAGAACAGACAAATATATGTCAAAAAAATATACGACGACATGTTTTACTATATAGACTAGCGTATAGTCCGTGTTTGATGTAAAAAGAAAAATGAACCTAAAGATATTTTTGCAATTTCTTTTGGTATCATTCATAATTTTATTAATTGTTTTTTAATAATATTTATACAAACATGCAAGAAAGAAAAAGGTCACACCCAGAATGAGGGAGTACCGCATCAAAATAATGAATAAACAAAGCTCATAAAATTAAAAGTTAGACATGAATTGTAACAAATTTGGGGAAAAATATTGGGTTGAAAGGTGGAATTGCACATTAATTATTTCCTTTAATATTTAAAATATTTAAAAATGATTTTTTAGCAATATATCCTGAGTTATTTTATTATAAAACTAGTAAGTGCTTGTGCCTAATTTAATATCATTTTAATTAAAAAAAAAAATTATCTAATTTAAAATTATTATTTTAAAACATCTATTTTATAAATCACAATATATTTTACAATTTGGATCTTTGGATTAGATATTTAAGTGCTAAGATTAAAGGATTTTAGCGGACATTGTCAGCCATTAGATTAGATCCAAGGATCGAAATCATAAAACTTCCAACAAACTATCTCAACATATAAACAACGGTTGATTTAAATCATGAAGCTTCCAACGAACTACGCAAGTACATATTTTATATTTGCTCTATTTGACCATTGAATGGTTGGAGAAATTTTAAATCATTAAAGATTAATGTGAATGCAGCAAGCCGATATGGGAGAATACGCTCTTAAAATCGCCCGATAAGGTAATTAGTCGAGGTATGCGTAAGTTGGTCTGGATACACCTTACCATAAAATCATAAAAAAAAAAAAAAAAAAAAAAAAAAAAAAAAAAAAAAAAAAAAAAAAAAGGACATTCATGATTAATGTGAATTAAAATTAGTGTCTATAGGCACCAGTTATATACTAGTAATTAATAAATTACCTTAAATAATCTAAGGTTATACCATTTACTTCTCCTGTCATTTTAAAAATATCAGTCACCTCCTTTGATCAAATTTTTGTTTTCAAAAAACAAGAATTAATTTCATTCTCTTATTTAAAAAAATAATTTTTTTATTCTTTTATTTTTATATAAATTCACTAACATCCTTTATTTTTAAAATTATATTTTTATCCCTAACTTTTTAAACAATTACATTTACCTCCCCCCACCCCACCCTCCTACCACCCCCGCCCCTACCCCATCCACTGCTACCACCCCCATCGGAATCATCTTCTCTTTCTTCTTCCACTTTCTTCTTCCTCTTCCTTCTTCTCTCTCTCTCTCTCTCTCTTTGTAGATCCGTCACAAATATAGATCTGGGTTGTGATATGTCGTCGCGACGGATCTAGGAGGGAGAGATAGAAGGGAGGAGAAGAAGAAGAGAAAACGAGGAGGATAAAAATGAAGGAGGAAGAAAGAAAAGAAATAGGAAGGAGAACGAAAATTCCAACGTAATTCCGATGTAGATCTATATAGATCTAGGATAGACGTAGGGTGTTATTCCAATCTCTAGATAGATCTAGGATTATTTGTCAGGTGGATCTGGGTTTTTTGTTATTTTGTGCATTTTGTGAATTTAAGTGCTTAGAAATTTTGAATTTATTATCCATTTTGTGGATTTCACTAGTTGGAAGTATGAATTTCCATGGACTTCTAAATTCTACTTACAAAAATTTACCTATTCAAATTAGAAAATTATAAAACTATACAATCAAAATTTTCAACTAAAATAGTTATCAAAACAAGAAATTTGTAAATGATAAAATCTTAGATTTTGAATCTTTATCATTTACAAATTTTTTAAATTTGTCAAATCTCTTATCCGAACACAACTTTAAGGTCATAAACAAAAAAGTAGGAGCTTTAAAAAATATATAATTTAACAAAATATATCTTTAGTTAAGTCTTCTAATAGATATCCACAGTTCTATTCCCAAAATAATGTACGGACCATATTGCTCTAAATTTATAACGTGCATGATCTTGTAATATTATATTTCTTTTTGTTGATTTTAAGTTATTGGGTGAACTAAGCAAGCAACATTGGGTGGTGCACTAACATTAACTTTGAAGATGATCAACGTAATTGAATCTACGTGTTCACAAAGTTGGTTTGTGCCAATCCTCTTGGTTTAAAAAAATAAAAATATTATGAGTTTGACACAGTCCTGCTGTTGACGATGACTTCATTTTATGCATTTTGTCTTTTTTGATTATTGTTACACTAATTTTTTTATTTTTTTATTTTTTTTTCTTCTTTTTCTCTTTTCCTTCTAAAGAATTTTTATTTATTTATCAATCAATTTTTTTTCCTCTCCCTACTCAATTACATGTGAAAAGCCAAAATATTTGGATAGTGAATACCATAATTTGACCAACATGTCATGATTGTATCCAGTTGACAATAATTTAATCAGAGAACCATCCAATGCTCTAATCAGTCTCTCTCTATGTATTTCCGAAAGAACCAATAGGGCATGAATTTCAAAATTTCTTGTTCAATCATGATCTCATCCTCATCATCACAATAGCCTTAATAGAGTCCGTATTAAACTATATTACATCCAATATATAGGACATATCCCTTTTAAGTGACAGAATTTCAATTACATACTTAAATATCCACACATATAATCAATTTTACCAAATTTTTACTTTAAAGATTTATGATTATAGCACATATACATGGCTATTTAGTAGTTCAAGTCAAAAGTTTATTAGTACCAAAAGAACTCAGATATTTTGTTTTGATATTAAGTGCCGCTCTTCATAATGGGATATCAACTAAGTTGACCATCCTACCCACTAATGGACTACGAGGGGGTAGGCATAAGAGGATATGATCACATTTAGACCCTTATTACTTCTAACAAGTCCTCCCATGATTGTTTTAGTGTCTCATGCTAGTGGATTTGAGATTATCTGTTCCAAAAAATTATCCCACAAGCTAACCAAAATATTAAGTAGCAATTTAATAATTTTATCGAGTAGGAGCATTTAGTATATTAATTACCATTTTTATTTTTTTTATCTCTCTTTTTAATCACAATTAAAGTTAAGACATTTCAACTAAATGTCTTTTTTTATACAAGAATATAAAATATGCACAATAATATATAAAATATCATAAATATCCTTTTTATTCGTAAATATTTGATATTGTTATTTTACAAAATAAATAAAAATTATTAAACTAATAAACCCAATTGACTATAGAACTTATTTTCAACATTATTTACATGCATTTACAATATAATTTTAACTCTTCAACGCTTTTTTAACTAGTAAATTAGTTAAATTTAACCAATTGACTATAGAGTTTATCTTGAACATAATTTACAAATATTTGCAATATATTTTTTGAACTCCATATGCTTTGTTAATTAGTAAATTAGCTTACTTTAATAAATTATAACTTAATGGGTTAATGGCACTGTTGACGCAAAGAACCACCTAAGAGGGGATGAATTCGGTAGCCAAAAAAATTATATAAGTTAATTATGACATGTTTAAATTATCAATTGGTTTTAAGGTTACTTAGATTATTATCAGCAGAATATGCACACCATCAAGCAATTGAACAAACAACCAATGACACAAATATAATGGACAGAGACAATGATTTGTAGAGTGATTAGAGTCGTTCACAAGCTTCTCTTGTCTATGTTTACTCATCCGATCTTTCACGAAGATTTCAATCCATTATTTCAGATTCTCTTCCCAAGTGAGAATCTGACCTCTTGCACCATGTTTAAGTGAATTACTCTTGCACATCAATTAATTAAAAGACACTTTCACTTGAACTTTATACACTTAGTTCAAGCTACAATTCAATAGCTCACATATAAACTTGTTTTTATCACAAGAGGTTCTACCAACACTTACAAAGATCAGGAATTATCAACTCGTAACTCAGAAGTGTGATAGGAGTGTTGACACGATATGAAAAATGATCAAAGATAAGATCATTCTAATTATTTGAAATTATATTTAATGTGAGCACAAAAAGTAATCTAGATAAATTCAATTAAATCTTTTAACTAGAAAAAAATAAATAAATCAAATAATCAATTTAGCATGTGAGTTTTATCAATGGTTTATGTTTCACAGAAATTAGCCAAATAAATTTCAATTCAAATTAATATGTTAATAATCAAGAAATTCCAAACTGTTTAAATAATAAACAAAATTTAGATGAAGAATTTCTTGAAATAATCAATCAGATTACGTTTACCGTTTTTCAAGCACATATTTTTTGTTTCTAATAAATAGTATATTAAAAAGATAATATTAAGATCTAAAGGATATCAAATTAAAACAATTTCACCGGATTTTCTGGAAGTTAGATGACAAGGATTAACTCCAATTCAAATCGATAATGAGATAACATTGTTTGATTTCTCGCAAGGCAATTTTAGTGATCAATCAAATTTCTTCATGATTTTCTTCTTTTTTCTCACAAAGTTTTGAGCTCAGATTTTTCTCAGGAAGAGATTATTTTCAGATATTCCAACAGCCACAAAATCAGGATCACAATTCACAAAATCTGCCCTAGGACTTGAGCCAACAACTGTATTGGCCAAGGCTTGAAAAAAATTCAAATATCTCAACGCGTATGGACTAGAATAAGCCTTAGATACATTCTCAACACATAAAAATGTGCTCCGTAAATAAGATAAGTAAAGGGATCAGAATTTAATCAAATTTCAAAGAACATGTAATCAAACTATACTAGACTGAAAATGTGACCAAAAAATATTTTTATAAATAATTTTCCGTGCATAAAATCATTATAAAATATTTAGAATAGTTTATAAATTATTTCAGAATATTAGAAAATAATTTAAAATAAATAATTGTCAAAAATGTTGCAATAATTTGACAAAAAAATAGTTATGTTTTTAAATAGATTTGAAGCGATCATCAATAGCCCATTGTATTACCTGGCTGACTAATGTATTTTTCAAAATTCTAAACCCTTTCCATCTGAAATGGTCGACTAACCAACAATGCCCAATCGACTGAAATAGTACGGAACATAATTTTTAAGACATGGTGGTTTAGACGGTCAACTGTCTCAAGACCCCCATCGATTGACATGTCAAAGGTTTCAACATTCTAAACCTTCTATTTCAAATAAGTTTTTCGTCCCTCTTTTATCATGTTTCTAAATTTGCAATTGTATCACATGATTAAATATTATAATTGTAGTTGAAGTGAATTATTTTTAGAATAATATAAAATAATTTCTCAAAAAAAATAAAATGATGACCCTATATATATAGATAGATAGATTATAGGGTTAATAGAAGTTACCCCTGTAATTTGGCCCATTTGCATTTTGCTCCCTGTGGTTTGAACTTCGTCACTTACCCCTCTGTGGTTTATGGATCTAAGTGCAAAGCTAACTCCGTTTATGAAAAGATTAAAATGTCGATTTTACCCTTATATAATTATTAACAACTTTTGGGGTATAAAGTGCAATTAACCCAAATGCCTGAGGACAGAAGCCCTTCTTCTTGGCATACCAAGAGCATTTCTCCTCCCTCTTCAACCCAGCCGATCGTGCCTAGATCTATCCTTCTCTATCTTTGTTCGGCGGTGGTCGGTGAGTGCCCAGATCTATCCCTTTCTCTATCTCCGATGCATCGCGGTGGTCGAAATTAGGGTCGGTGAAGTTCGCGGTGGTCCAATCTTGATGGTTTCGTTCTCTCTTCTTTATTCACCATCTTCGTCGTTGTCTTCAGTTCTCAATTCATCGCGTCTTCACTTCGTTTGGTGTTCTTCGTCACGTTCGTGGGAAGTTCTCTCTTTCTCTCTAGATCTATGGACTTCTCTCTCTCTCTCTCCCCCTTCTATTTCAAATGGCACGAAATCGAAACTCTAGCTTCGAAATCCATGTCTGAATCTTCACAAAATCGATTTAGGTTTAGGATTCACGAAATCAATTTCTTAAACGAAATTGATTTCGTTGCTCAATTTTTTTATTTTTCCATTTTTTGCTTCGTCATTTTTTATTTTATTTTTTTTAACCAAACCAATTTTTTGAATGAAATCAATTTGTTGAATGAAGTCGATTTCGCTCTGATTTGCTTCGTCTTTTTTTTTTTTTTTTCCTTATTTGCACACAGACACATATTTTGGTGATCTTTTTTTTTTTTTTTTTTTTTTTTTTTTTTTTTTTTTTTTTTTCCTTATTTGCACACAGACACATATTTTGGTGATCTTTTTTTTTTTTTTTCCTTATTTGCACACAGACACATATTTTGGTGATCTTTTTTCTTGTTTGTGTATGTACATGCCTATATGCACATAGAAGCATTTCTTGTTTCACCATTGGCATTCATTTTTGGGTTTTAATTTTTCTCAAATCATTGTCACCATTAGCCAAGAAGTATTTGTTGTAATTGTTGTTTATTGATGCACCTGTAACGAGCACATCCATGGAAGAATGGGTGCTTGCAGATAGATTCTCGAAGCATAAAGTAGCCATTGATAGGTTAATTCAAGAAGAATGGGCGTTTGTTGTTTGTTTGCCTTTGTCCATTGCCTGAGGCTGGATGGTTGTGTAAGTTGTGGCTACTGTTGTTTGTTGTTTTTTGTTGCTGGTTGTTGTCCTTTTCGTTGTTGTTGGTGTCAGCTGTTGTTGGTTTAGGTATTTGCTGATGTAGTGGCTGTTTGGAATGGTTGTTGCTACTGATGGTTCATTTCTTTTGGCTACCATCTCTAATGTTGTTGATGGCATTAGTGTTTTAAGGGGTCAGATTTTTATGGTTCATTGTGTTGTGGTTGCTATTGTTAGCATATTTATTTTTACTTATTTTGTTAGAGATATATAGTCACCGATTGTATTGGTTATACTTGTATCTATTATTTGTATCTTTCCAGGGGTTTTTAATTTCCCTTTTAATAAAATTTTTCTTTTATCTTTTAAAAAAAAAAGTGTCGACTTCAATATATCTGCTTTGATTTTTGAAAATTTGGAATTTGGTGTAATTTGATATTTATAATTATACATTTAAAAATAAATAAATATAAAAAAAGAACAAAATAAATAAATATAAAAAATGAGCAACCGTTGTGGAAACAATTCCAAAATAATTCGTTGGGTTGAAAAAAGTGGGAATACTAACCAAACGCCACCTCCATTGCAATAAACATAGTAAAAATTGCAATAATATTTGCATTTTTTTTTTAAAATTCATCCCAATAGCATCACCACAAAATCTTGAAGACGTGAAAAATAATAATAAGAAAGAAAATAGAAAAATAAAATAATAATAATAATAATAAGAGATAAAATAAAAAAATAAAATAGATTGGTGAATGTAAGAAATTGTGTGAGATGTATATAGATGATTGAATATTATGTAGGAGAGTAATAGGGGTAAAATGAGAATAATAAAATTGTGATTTAGAGAGAAATCATACCCAATTTCATAAATGGCACGTGAGCAGCACTTCTGTCAAATTAGACAGAAAATGTTAAATTTGCACTTAGATTCAAAATTGCAGGAGGGTAAGTGACGAAATTCAAAACACAAAGAGGTAAAGTACAAATGAGCCAAATCACAGGTGATAAAATGTTATTAACCCTAGATTATACGTTTGAATCAGTTTATGCGCACATCAACTGATTAATTCTTTGGACAATCTTAAAGGCATATTCTATTATATTGATCTAGTGCATTTGAAATTAAATTTAATATTTAATCTTACAAGAGTAAGATCTCTTGTCTTACGCATGAAAGTACATATACATGATGGTGTAGTACAGAGCTGAATCGCATGTACAAGCAGGTTAATTTCTTTGCTTTTGAACAAAGCAAAAGCAAACGTATTGAAAAATTGCTTCATTCATCTCCATGACGACCCGGATGACGACAACGGCAACCAATAACCACAGTGACGTCCTTATCCTTTAAAAAAAATTATAAAACTATTCAAACTTCATATCATGGTCCGACTCACAAGTCATCATACTAATTTTATGCAACGTGTTTACATTTTTTATTAAAATTCTATTATTTAATGTACCTTGTTAATTGTTTGATTTTTTTTATTTCGACAATCTTAAAAACAAACTCATTCACATTGATATGATATATTCATGATTAAATTTGAAATTTAATTTATGGACTCTCCACTACAATAAAATTCATTTTTAAGAGTATTAAATCTATTTTAACATATACAATTTTAGAACATATTAAGTATTGAGATAATTAAAAGGTAGTTCATAAAAGACTATCTCAATAATTTATAAGAACAATTATTTTATCACATGAATTTATATTTATTAAGATAATTTTTTATTCTTTATTATATATTTTTTAAAATATGTTTGACTAAATCTATATCTATACATATTATATAAAACAAAGTTTAGGTTACTATTTATTTTCATATGTAAAATGACATATTTGTCCTCCAAATTTGTAAAAAATAAAAGTCATTTTTTGACCGATTATATATATATACTAGCGTATAACCTGTGCCTAAAGGCACGGGTATAAAACATACATCATCTATTTGAACAATTATATCAATTTATTTTATTATTCAACTTTAAATGTTGCATCAACTGAAACAATTATAATTACAATAATACTTCAGGATAAACAATATTTGTCGTGGATAGAGATCCATATTCAGGAAGAAGTACACTTAATTGATCAAATGATGTACACTTTGATAAGACCACATATAGTTGACCGTGACTAAAAACCGGTGTAGTCAAATCAACTCCAACAAATTTCACTGATTGTCCTTGTGATTTATTTATCGTCATAGCATACGCCAAACGAATTGGAAACTGGTGCCTTGTCATTTGAAAAGGAAATTCAGAAGATGATGGCGTAAAGGATATTTTCGGAATGAACGCCAAATTTCCTGCTTTATCCCCTGTCAATATTCGAGCTTCTATTACACGTAAAGAACACCTGACAACCATTAATCGTGTGCCATTACAAAGTCCATCACTTGGTGCGATATTTCTCAACAACATAACTGGACATCCAATTTTCAAATCTAACTTGAACGGAGGTAATCCTGGATGATCTAAGGAATTCAAGTACTCGTTAGGATAACGATTTGTAATTTGACGATCGGCTCCATCATCTTCAGACATTTTATCTACGGCCAAATATGTGATCGTTTCTCCGGAAAAAATATTTAAAGCAGCTGAATTAATAGCACTAACATCGTCATTTCTTGCAGAAAGGATAGAACATTCAGTTAGAAATATAGGGGTAATAACACTGGGTGTGCCTAGATGTGGATAAACTGAAGATATTAGTTCAACCACATTACGACACTTGTGTATAGTTGATGGCAACTGTACAATTTCATGCGGATCACTGCCAACCTATTTAAAGAAAAAACAAATATAAATGAATAATTTAGTATCAAAGCATATATAAGTAATCTATTACAAAATGCTAAAATATATTTAAATGAAATATTACCTGAAGTAAATATCTCTAAAACTCTGTATTTTCAATGTTCCTACTATTTAGGCGCATGTTTAAATTCAAAGTTAAGACATGTATATCATTCCAAAGGTATGAACGTCTCAACGATGCTGCTACAATTTGTTGACGGACACCTTTAGGTATAACAGGTAGAACCTCCAAGAATGACCGTGATACCCCCGAATGGATTTGGATTACTGCAAATATCTTGTAGCGTGCGATCTACAGACTCAACACAGTACTTATGTTGCATCGGAACTTCATCCCAAATGATTAACTTTGTCTCTCTAAACAATTCGGCATGCAACGATTGTTTACTGAAATGACAAATTGAATTATCAAGAATATCTAGAGGGATGCGAAATGTGGAATATGCAGTTCGACCTCCTTCAAGTAGTAGCGATCCAATACCGGACGATGCCACAGTAATAACAATGTGACTGTTACTACGACATTTTGTTGCTATGGTATTATATAGAAACGTTTTTCCCATACCAACATCACCATTCAAAAAAAATATTTTTCCTAAATTTCCAAACACTGATGAAGTGATTGATTCGTATGCAACACGTTGGTCTTCATTGAGACGATCAATATTATACTGCACATTCCTTTGTTGTGCTTCACTTTGCATTTGACGATATTCCCATATCAATCTATTTTCAACTACCATATTCCAATTCTGGACAGGTTGTGGAATCGTAGGAAAATCTACTAAGATCTTGCCCGATTCTTTAAGTAATTGATTCAAAAGGTACAAATCGTAGTCTTTAATCTGTGCCTCGCTTGGGACGGGTATCGAAAACAACGTGCGAACTTTATGTGAGAGATCATCACATATATGCATCCAAAATTGATCCCACAATTCACATGGATTTACAGGGGAGCTTTGTGTAAGAATGACGCAAAATAATCTTCTCAATTGATGTCCAGTACTCATAATAGACGCCTCTTGAAGACATTGTATCCATTCACTATCATCTTCCAATAGTCCTCTTGCTACACATACGGCTTTCAACGTCGCATGTTCAACATTGTTAACAATGCGTAGACACCTAAATGATTGCGGCCCTTTGACTACAGTCAATAGTAGACGCATATAAAATCGTTCACCCAAATTGAGAGGCGCAAAATACATTCTACCGATGGCAAATCCCCTCTGTCGTGGCTTCCAAAAATTTTTAGTTTTATTCCAAACAAAATGCTGGGGAAACTTTTGATAAGTATACACACGTGCAGAAGCATGTGCATCACAATGTAAAAAAAATTCTATTAGAGTCGACTTTTGTGATTGAGCTCGAGAAATGATAGACTCTATTGTTTCAAGTGGATTGAATATAACCTGATGCATTCCAGGCAAATGGAGCGCCAATTGAACAACTGTTGGATTCTCATCGTGCAAATGAAAACTCAACAATCGTCAGGCTACCTCAGAGGGTCCAATGTATCTTGCATCAAGATATTGCTTGATCTCATCCATTATTCCCAAAATCAATGTCGTTATATCACCTCCTTTATAGATATACTTGTGGATATATTTGACGCACCTAATCCCAGCGCATACTTCAACATTAATATGACAGTCGAACATCTTGAAAATGTACGGATTGTATGGGACGACGTCTCTATTATCAACTTGTTGCCCCCTCACGGTATAAACTTTGTCATTATCACGATGACGTTAAATGAGATATCCATCTGAATCCATCGTTGTATACTCCGCGAAATCACGTGGATACCTCTTAGTGCATTTATCGTTCTCCATGCACGGGGCTTGACAATTTCGAGCACCACATGGTCAGTGAACCATGCATTTTTTTAGAGTCTTGAAAAGTTTTGGCTTTTTATTTGGATCTGGAAATTCAACACAAACTATTATGTCTACTTGGTCGTACGTTCGAATTTTATCTTGATTATCAAGAAATATCAGTAAGTGCATGTGCGGCAGACCTCTTTTCTGGTACTCAATTGTAAAAACATGGGCAACTTTTTTTTCCAAATACTCGAGTGCTTTCAATCTCTTTCATTAGAGCAATTCTTTTTAACTCAAAAATGCGAGCAATTAAGTTTAGACAGTCAGTTGGTTGTTGATGAGGCAATAAAGCTTCAGTGATTTCTGTCCAAGTTGAATTTGCAGTCATGGTAAGAAACACATCAGGGTGATGGTGGTACCGGGTTATGGCCATTGAATCTTGGAAGATTTTAAACATATGTCTTGGACTACCAATAAAAGATGATGACAAAATCATTCGTTGACCTATTTGATTGGGTTCCATCCCATCTAATGCCACATCAGTAAGACTTTGATAGAGTTCACTACGAAGATTTGGTTGATGTTGCCTAAAGTAATTCAACCTATTTTGCTAGGTCGCAGCCCGAACATCTACCAAGAACTCTTGAAATAATTTTCTTCCCCTTAGAATTGTCGAATACTCTGTCGGCCTTTCAAAAATACGGTAGCTATAAAATTGCATTTGAGTTAGTCGAGTGTTTGTGTGTTGTCCGTGAATCACATCCCACTGTCTAAATTCAGACTCCCATCTAAGCTCACCAAAAGGGAACAACAAAACGTAATGCAATAGTAGATAAGCAGGATGACATTCATTGATTTTCATTAGTTCATTTCCCCCCCTTAAATGTATAACAATATCTCTCATCGCGCTGGTTTCGGTTCCATCCCCCGGTAATTTGACAACCACGTCATCAGTTGTCGGTAAATTATATCGCCGACGATCAGTAGATACTGTGTAGTGAAGAAAAGTAGGCAACGTTTGTTGTTCCAAATCCAATTGATTTAAAATCGCAAACGCTTGACGAAATTTATCTACGAATGCATTATGTTACAACAATGTATCTTGAATAGTTTGCAAAATATCCGTTCTCAAATGAGGATTTCTACGGCTTCTCACGCCAAAAGTGAAATCAGGATCGTAGATGTACAACTGAGAATAAATGACATCTTGTCCCGGTTCTAGGATTAATGCTCCTGTCTGATGACGCAACTCTCCATGTATAGTAAACATTGTTGGGCCTCTTCCGGAAAGCAGCCTTGTATCCAAGTTGGCACCGAGGCTTGTAAAAGCATTGCTTGCATTGTACTCTCTAGCATAACGTCGGAATGATTTTGATCTATCATCGTTACCATCGTATAACGCTTTAATTTGTGGAGAAGGTGTGAGAAGTAATGGAAGCCTAACTTTCCCTTGTAAGCAACATATACCGAAGAGAGGACGTTGTTCGGATGATCTTCTAATCTCTCATCCATCCAGTGTAACGCAGAACAATGAGGGTACATGACATTCATTCTACCATGCAAGTGTCAATTTTCACTTGTATGAACATCATGGTCGGCA
This sequence comes from Eucommia ulmoides, assembly GCA_016647705.1. NCBI lineage: Eukaryota > Viridiplantae > Streptophyta > Magnoliopsida > Garryales > Eucommiaceae > Eucommia > Eucommia ulmoides. The sequence continues at coordinate 25,827,490 of CM028325.1, read as the reverse complement.
GTTGGATTGTTCAACACGTCAATATCTTGATTATCGTAAAACTCATCATTGGTAGTATTTGGCGGCCTACATTTGATAAATAACAAAATTATTATGTAGATTCTAACAACATATTTGTGAATGTCATATTTAATTAGATGAATAAGATAAAAAAGAAACTCACCATCTACTCCCAGAAGGTAGATTTGTTTCTTCAACTGTTACGGTCGAGCTTTCATTAAGGTTTGTGAAAATAAAAGCTTCTTGGTTACTGCACGGGCATGTATCGTCAATTATACCAAGGGAATGAGGAATCAAATTTGTAACCATCCCATCGTCAATAGATGAATTTCCTGCATGTTCAGTATCTTGATTCTCGGCAAGGTGTTGATTTGTTGAAGCTGACCTATAGTTGGCAAATATTAAATTTTACACATCAAACACTTTTAAACATTTAATACTTAATAACATGAATAATGGATTAGTATAATACCTTATACCGGGCAATACAATTAGTTCCTCAACTTTAGGCATTGAACATTCATTCGGAGTCACGGTAACAAATGTTTCAGTAAGATTACGTGGAAAAGGAAAATTTAGTTCAACAATAGAATTCATTTGATTAGCCATGGACGATAGAGTAGTGCGATCCCTAAGGAGCTCCACAATTCCAGGGGTACATGGACTCGTAATCACTGATGGCCTACATGATTATACAATCATTCTCTGTTGTAGTAGAAGCTGAGATGATTCTTCAAGTAGTCTTCTATTCATTTCTAAATGTTGACTATTCTGAATATTTTGTTGACCGAATCTCTTTCATTCTCTTCGTGCTCGTTGAGCTAGAACACGTTTCGATATGCCGTTGTTGTTGGGTGCTATACATTTAGGAAGTGTAATTGTTTGCTCAACATCCAACGTTGAGCGACTATTGGGTATTGGGGACACAAACATTTCAGTAAGATTTGGTAGGGACATCAAATTGGCCTCAAAAGTATAATCCATTTCGTTTTCTATTACTAGAGAAGAAACTTGATCACTAAGAATTATAGGGGTATATCGACTTGTGCTTGATGATGACATAGAGACTGTTGTAACCATTCTTCGCTTCGGCGTAGGCTTTGATGATTCTCCCAAAAACGGCTGACCTCCTTCTAGGCATTCACGATTATCTTTATTGAAGCGATCACACCGCTCCCAATCAACTCTTTCCCTTTCTCTTCGTTCTCGTTGAGCTAGAGCCCGTTTCAATATATCGTTCTTGTTGGATACTATATATTCAGAAGGTATAATTGTTTGCTCAACCCCCGTTGAGCGATTGTTAGGTGTTGTGGACACAAACGACTGACCTCCTTCCATAAGGCCATCACATATCTCCCGATCAATTCTCTCTCGTTCTCTTCGTTCTAGTTGAGCCACAGAACGACTTGACATATCGTTTGTGCTAGATGTTCTGGCAATGTTACCTGTGCGGGATCTTCCACCTTCTTGACATTCTAGAATCGGAAGACTAAACCTCTCTCGTTCCCTTTGCATTCGTTGGGATAGAGCATATTTTGATATGACGTTATCATTGAATACCTAGAGATAATATGATGTTGAATCTTCAATTTTCTAGATCAAATAAATGAAAAAGAACAGTGGAGGACAGTGTAACAAAGTACGAACTAAAATTGGTACTAAATGAAACCATAAATAACATGTAATAAGTTACCGTACAAATAAGAATACGGATAATTTAATATCACCACAAAGGTAAGAGTATAAATACAAAATCAGATTAGATAAATAACTATACATTTGAAATCACAGCTAAATATGTTCTTATCATGTTTATTTTCAGGTTAAGATTTTTGCAAAATTTATGTATAAACCTAACATGGACACAAATAATTATAATTATTTAATACGTTTAATAGATTAAATATATGATTATTGTTAAATGATAAAACAATGATAATTAAAACTAAAAAATAATTAACTTTACTAATTAAACGCATACCACATTGCTACTGATGTTCCCTTTTTCACTTTTCACAACATTTGAGGTAAAGCACACTTTTTTTTTCCCTCTATTATTTGAAGTAGAATTTTCATTTGACTTGTCATCCATTGCCAAAAAAAATTCCTTGAAAAAATAAAAATAAAAATTCAATGCAAAATAAATGATAAAATAAAATTATATTATGAGCTTAAAAAATAAATTGTAAGATTGACATATTGATTAACGATTAACAAAAGCAAGAGAACAATAAAGACAGAAGCATATATAATATTAAATCCATCGCATTAAGACAACTTTTGTTGAATATAACAAAGTAAAACAATCAATAACATTACAAAATGCAAAATGTATATCATGAATACAAAATACATTCAAAATATATCTTCAACAACCGAAGAGAAGAAACAGACTTGACGTGGTAACCCTACAAAAGAAAAAAAAAAAAAGAAAAAAATATATTAGACATAAAATATACAAAATGTATATCATGAATACAAATTACATTAAAAATTATTTATACTTTAAAAAACAGTTTACGGCACAACTTCATTACTTTGGCTGCCAATTTGTAGCTGAACCTCGTATTCCTCCAGTGCCTTTAAGCCAATCTGGTCGTCCTCGATGCTCTCTAACAAAGTTCTTAATGCTATTAGGTCTAGGAGTTATTTCTTTAAGGCTCTATTAATTTTAACTCTAGGCCAAGATTTCGGTAGAGTACGCACTATTACATACACCAACACTGCCCAGTTTGGTTGAAAACCCTTACGTCTTAGGTGGTAGTACAGGCGCTCTTTTCTAAGTACATGCATTCTAACACTCTCTTTTTCATTCATTTTTTCTCTTTCAAATTCTCTCCATAATTGATGTACATCTCGTTCGGCCTCTTTTAAAAAATGAACAAATTCAAAGGCAGTAAGAGGCCGATGATTTTCAAATATGTTCTTTGTTGCCACATCCCAATTTGATGGTAAACCATCAACAATTTGGTTCATTATATCTCTCTCACTCATTTTGTACCTACAATTCTGCAAAATTCTAGCACTTAAAATTTTATTCATCCCATATTCTCTAACGGGACAACTTTGTAAATAAAGCTTCTCATAAAAGAAATGTTTTTCCTTACACAACTTTAGCCAAGTACTCGTTCTCAATACAATAGCGGGTCGTACCATATTGCCTGAGATTGAAGGATATAAATAACATAAGGCACAACAAATTTAACATAAACAGGGAATGGAAACAGAAATGGAAACAGATTCGAAAACAGAAACAGGGAATAAGAACAGAAATAGAAACAGGGAACAGAACGGAAACAGGAACAGAAACAGAAATCAAGGAACCAATATACACAAACGCAACATAAACAGGGAATGAAAACAGGAATGGAAACCGAAATCTGGGAACAGGAACAGAAATAGAAACAGGATTACAGAACAAATGCAAATTAAAAAAAAAAAAACTTTTTTTTTTTTTAGCAGCAAACCTGTGGAAAGCAGACGAATACACCACCCGACACTGCTTGAGGAGTTTTGTCGTTGCCTGTAAAACAAAGAAATGGTTATTAGCAAGAGGTAGAGGTGAATGATCATTATCTACTGACCACAATCTGTTCTTTCCAAATCCATGTTATTCTACCAAACCCAAATTAATAGTTACATGTGTCAATATGAAATTTTTTAAAATTAGGCAGCAAAGTAAAATTTATGAACAGGAACGGAAACAAAAACGGAAACGGAAACATGTATATTTCTCTAACAGAGAACAGAAACAGAAATAGGGAACGGAACAGAAACAGCAGGAACAGAAACAGAAACAGAAAACAGAACAGAAACAGGAACAAAATGCCACACATATATATATAAAATTGAAGCAGGAACAGAAACAGAAACAGGAACGAAAACAGAAATCTGGGAACCAATTCCATCCTCAACACAATATATAAATACACAGTAAAAACAAGAATGGAAACAGAAACGGAAACAGAAACAAGGAACGGGAACAGGAACCGAAACAGGGAACAAAACAAAAACTGCAGGAATAGAAACAGAGAACAGAACAGAAACATCTAACAGAACAGAAACAGGAACAAAATACTACACATATATACCTAAAATTAAAGCAGAAACAGAAACAGAAACAGGGAATAGAAACAGAAACGGAAACAAAAAAGGAAACAAAAATAAGGAACAAAAACAGAGATAGAAACAGGATTACAAAACAAATGCAAATTAAAAAAAAAAAAAAAAAAAAAAAAAAAAAAAAAAAAAAAAAAAACCTTTTTTTTTTTTAGCAGCAAACAGAAACGGAAACAAAAAAAAAAAAAGCAAACAGAAACAGAAACGGCAAACAGAAACACAGAAACAAAACAGAAACAGAAACAGAAACAGAAACATATTGGTAATTTTATCAAATTATCAAACACATTGGTCATTTTATCAAATTATCATAAACAGAAACAGAAACAAAACAGAAACGGAAACATCATTCACAACCAAAATGAGGAACCAAATAGAAATTTACCTGAAGTGGAGAGGCCAAAATGAGACACAAGTGAAGCCCTTGACGGAGGTGATAGGGAGACGAAATCCAAGTTCTGCTACAGGTAAAGAAACAAAAACAGAAACAGAAACAAAAACAGAAATAGGGAATTCAGAAATAGAGAACTTTTATTTTATAAGGTTGCACTTCAAAAATTCTTAAAAATTTAATTGTGTTATTTGAAACACCTTTGAAAAAACTTTATGAAAAAAAAAATTATTTATCTGAAAAAGAAAATAAAAACGGAAAGGGTTTTGTGTATGATAGGTTTTGTAAAGTTTTTTTTTTTTACAATGACCCAAAAATTTAACTTAAATAAAGGGGTCTATTATGTTTTCATTGAATCTAACTGAATACGAATAAAAAACACAGAAACAAAACAGAAACAGTAAACAGAAATGGAAACAGAAACAGAAACACATTAGTTTTGTGTATGACAGGTTTTGTGTCTATTATGTTTTCCGTTAAATCTAACTTAATACGAACCTAAAACACAGAAACAAAACAGAAACAAAAACGATAAATAGAAACGGAAACAGAAACAGAAACACATTGGTCATTTTATGTATGACAGATTTTGAAAAGTTTTTTCTTTTTTTTTTTCCCAATGACCCAAAAATTTAACTTAAAAAAAGGGGTCTATTATATTTTCCGTTGAATCTAACTGAATACGAACTAAAAAATAGAAACAGAAACGGCAAACGGAAACAGAAACAGAAATGCATTGGTTTTGTGTATGACAGGTTTTCTATCTATTATGTTTTCCATTGAATCTAACTTAATACGAACCAAAAACCCAGAAACAAAACACAAACAGAAAAGGAAAATAGAAACAGAAATAGAAACGGAAACAAAAACAGAAATGGCAAACAGAAACAGATACAAAAACGGAAACAGAAACAGAAACGCATTGGTCTTGTGTATGACAGGTTTTGTATCTATTATGTTTTCCGTTGAACCTAACTTAATACGAACCAAAAACACAGAAACAGAAACGGCAAACAGAAACAGAAACAGAAACAGAAACGGAAACAGAAACAGAAATACATTGGTCATTTTATCAAATTATCAAACACATTGGTCATTTTATCAAATTATCATAAACATAAACAAAAACAAAATCGAAAACAGAAACAGAAAATAGGAACAGGAACCGAAACAGGGAACGAAATAGAAACAGCAGGAACAGAAACAGAAACAGAAACAGAAACGGGAAACAGAAACAGAGAATAGAACAGAACAGAAACAGGAACAAAATGCTACACTTAAACCCAATCACTCAAACCCAATCACCCAATCACTCAGACAAAGTTAACTCAATCACCCAATCACAATGAGAGCAAAAATTCCTAAAGCAATGAGAGCAAAAAAACAGAAATGGGAACAGAAACAGTAAACAAAAAAAACAAAACAGAAATTCCAAATATGAAACAGTGAACTAACCTTGCGAGGAACGATCGTCTGAAGCGAGGAACCAAATAATAACAGTACAATTTTTGCAAAAGAAATACACACACAATTCTCAAATATTGCCTATTATCGTGTAGACAAAGTTAATCCAATCACTTAAAAAAAGGGTCTATTATGTTTTCCGTTGAATCTAACTGAATACAAACCAAAAACACAGAAACAAAACAGAAACAGAAACGACAAACAGAAACAGAAACGGAAATAGAAACAGAAACACATTGGTCATTTTATATATGACAGGTTTTGAAAAGTTTTTTTTTTTTTCAATGACCCAAAAATTTAACTTAAAAAAAGAGTCTATTATGTTTTCCGTTGAATCTAACTAAATACGAACAAAAAAAAAAACAGAAACAGAAACGATAAACAGAAACAGAAACGAAAACAGAATCACATTGGTTTTGTGTATGACATGTTTTGTGTCTATTATGTTTTCCGTTGAATCTAACTTAATACAAACCAAAAACGCAGAAACAAAATAGAAACAGAAACGGAAACAGAAACAGAAACACATTGGTTTTGTGTATGACAGTTTTTGTGTCTATTATGTTTTCCGTTGAATCTAACTTAATACGAACCAAAAACACAGAAACAAAACAGAAACAAAAACGGCAAATAGAAACAGAAACAGAAACAGAAATACATTGGTCATTTTATCAAATTATCAAATGCATTGGTCATTTTATCAAATTATCAGAAACATAAACGGAAACAGAAACAGAAAACAGGAACAGGAAATGAAGCAGTACACAATGAGAGCAAAAATTCCTAAAGCTGAGAGCAAAAAACAGAAATGGAAACAGAAACAATAAACAAGAAAACAAAACAGAAATTCTAAATCTATTCCTATTCAATATTTGCATTTGCAATTCAAACCACAAAATAAGTAAATTAGTCGAATTCAACATGCTACAAATTGAAAGTAAAAGTGCAGAAACCAATAATCAAAAAACAGGAACAAACTAAGAACAAATCAAAACCCAATTTTTATCTTGAAACCCCTGAAACTCGTCTAGTAAATTGGATGAATAACGACGAAAACAGTACACAATGAGGGCAATTAGTAAATTAGTAAACATAAACAGAAACATAAATTTGGTTATTTTATCAAATTATCATAAACATAAACAAAAACAAAAACGGAAAACAGAAAACAAGAACAGGAACCGAAACAGTACACAATGAGAGCAATTAGTAAATTTGGTCATTTTATCAAATTATCATAAACATAAACAGAAACAGAAATGGAAACAGAAATAGAAAACAGGAATATGAACCGAAACAGTACACAATGAGAGAAAAAATTTCCAAAGCTGAGAGCAAAAAACAGAAATGGGAACAAAAACAGTAAACAAAAAATCAAAACAGAAATTCCAAATCTATTCATGTTCAATATTTGTATTTTCAATTTAAACCACAAAATAAGTAAATTAGTCGAATTCAACATGCTACAAATTGAAAGTAAAAGTGTAGAAACCAATAAGCAAAAAACAGGAACAAACCAAGAACAAATCAAAACCCAATTTCTATCTTGGAACCCCTGAAACTCGCCTAGTAAATTGGATGAACAACGACGAAAATAGTACACAATGAGAGCAAAAATTCCTAAACAAAACAGAAACAGTAAACAAAAAAACAAAACAGAAATTCCAAATCTGAAACAGTGAACTAACCTTGCGAGGAACGATTGTTGTTGAGAGGAACGATCGTCTGCGAGGAACCAAATTAGTGTTGCGATGAACGATTGTTGTTGCGAGGCTCTTATAGATGCAAGATGGAGGGATTCCATTAGGGCTTCGACTGATAGGCAGAGATTAGGGCACGATTAATGTGGGAGATAATGGCAAGGAACCCAAAACAGTGGGGGAGGAGATTATGGAGGCAACGAATTCGGAGGAGAAGAAGAAGAACCAGTGGAGGATTGGAGGCAACGAAGAAGGACGGTAAGCAGAGCCAGCTATGGTGATGGTAAGTCTCAAAAGGTAGTCTACGATTATGGAGGCGACACAAATTCGGCGGAGAAAAAGATTAACGCATGGATTGGAGGCGACACAAATTCGGCGGAGAAGAAGATTAACGCAGGGGATTGGAGGCGACACAAATTCGGCGGAGAAGAGATTAACGCAGGGGAAGGGAAGCTATGATCTTGAAACTCTCAAAAGTAAGCTAATAAGTAAATGTAGCCACTGTTGATACGGTTGATTAGAAGTCTCACTTGTATTTGTATAATATATATGATATTTGTATATATATATATATATATATATATGTATGTATGTATGTATGTATGTATGTATATATGTATGTATGTATGTATGTAGATGTTGTATATAAAAGTAATCCAATGGCTATGAATATCTTGAGACATCTAACGGTTGTGAATGTAAATGAGGTGATTTATTATATAGATATTTGTGTGGCTATTAGTTTTTAGGGTTCATGTCATTTACCTCTCTTATCCTTTTACACTATACTAGATACTTCTCTTGTCTTTTTGCAAAAATCAGTCTCCTTCTTTGATCCATTTTTTTGGTATGAAAAGACATAAATGCCCTTATATTATTTTGAAAAAAATGAATTTTTATTTTTATAAAAATTCATTAACACCCTCTTATTTTTTTTAAATTATATTTTTTACCGTTAGGGGTCAAAATGTATTTTTTCTTTTTTCCCATCTCTCTTTTCTTCAGATCCTTTCATCCTCTCTCAGAGGAGAACAATGGCCGGCCATAGCCTCTCCCTTCATGTCCAAGGACTCCAAATAAAGCGAACAATCTCTCCGGCGGAACAATTGTCGAAATCGTTATAGGCTCAATTGCTGGGTTCATATTTTTTCCTACTAGTCTCATTTATTTTCTGAAAGAAATACAATAATAGAAAAACTCTCCAACAAGTGGAGATGTCACCGATACCACCCTCGCCGGTGAAGCACCCAGAAACCAAATATCGATCACACGAAGCGATCATGGTGAGAGAAAATCTCCGATCAAAAAAAAGAAATTTGGGTCTAGTTAAATCAATAGAGAGAACAAGGGGTGTGATTAAAAGAACCAAAAATTATGGCTTGGTGTTTTTCGGCGATTCAGTGGAGGTTTTTAGCCTGGAGGAGTTGTTGAGAGCTTTAGCGGAGGTATTGGGGAAGGGAACAATGGGGACTACTTACAATGCATATTTGGAGAGTGGCGGCGAAGTGGTGGTGAAGAGGCTAAGAAATGTTTGTGTTATAGATAGAGAGTTTAGGGAGAGAATCGAAAAAATGGGACGTTAGCTCATAAGAATTTGATGTCGCTTAAAGCTTACTACTATGGCAGAGAAGATAAGCTTCTTGTTTATCAGTCAATGTCCATGAGAAGCTTAGCTTCACTTTTGCGTGGTAAGTCTTCTTCATCCTCTATTTTTTTCTTCTAATTACCTGGGTTTACTCTATTTTTTTTCCCCCTAATTCTTTGATTCTCTACAGGAACCAGGGGCTGTGATCGCCGAAATATGACGTGGGAAATGCGGATGGAAATTGGCTCTGGCATCCTCCGCAGCCTCCAATTTCTACCATAAGGCCAACGTTTACAGCTTCAAAGTGATGCTACTGGAGCTTCTGACCAGAAGATACCCGATTGGCGCTCTCGGAGAAGGCGGTGTGGATTTGCCCAAATGGGTGGTGTCGGTAGTTGAATAAAAATAGGCGATTGACGTGTTTGATCCCCAGTTTATTAAACACCAGAACAATGAAGAACAAATGGTTCAGCTCTTCCATCTCGTGATTCATTGCAACTCTCAACACCCAGACAAATGGCCGTCCATGGATGAAGTTGCCCAGAACATCGAAGAAATTTGTAAGTCTAGACAAGAAGAACGATGCACAGATCTGGAACAAGTGATGAGTGAGAGGTGAACGATTTCTCAGATCTAGAAAGAATCTAAGATGAGTTCGCGAATTTGAGATACTCAAGAGCGAGATTGATGAGCGTAATATCTCTGATCCGAGAGAACACCGACGATGAGTGACGACGATGTCAACGGCGATTTCCGCAGACAGGGCAATCGTCGGCGTAAGATCGGAGAGGAAGCGAGAGCAACGTGAGAGGCTGAGTATGAGATGAGAGAGAGTTTTCTAGATAGAGTAAGACTCTAAAAAACCCAATCCATACAAATTGTCCTACTTTAAGTGTTTGTAGAGAAGCTTGACTTGCTCTTTGATGATGTCTTCAGCTTGAAGCCATGAATCCTGTAGAAGTTCATTACACGGCCTATATCTTCTTCTTCCCCATTCTCACCATTGTTGCAAGTTGGTGAAAAAAATGACCAAAGAAAAAATAATTAAAAAAAATACAACATTAACCCTTTAGGTTTAGCCATATATTCAAATAACCCTTTAGTTATTTTTAAATGAATATGGATAAAATTGTTAGTACAATTAAAAAAAAATATTATTTTTTAATCAATAAGGGAGGTAAGTAGTGTTTGACCAAAAAGATAAGGGGGGTGACTGATATTTATAAAATGACATGGAAGGTATCTGGTTTAATACAAACAAACATAGGAGGTAAGTGACATGTACCCTTAGTTTTTATCTATAAACTATCAAAGTTATTTTTTTTATTTTTTTTAAAGTAAAATCATAAATTTATTCATAAAAAAAAAGTAAATTTAAAAGTTCCCTTTTTTATTTTTTAAAAGAACTGCATTTATTATTTCTAAATATTATAGTAATAATATATATGTCAACAAAGATAAGTTTTTTGTACAATAATTTTATACACAAAGTATATTTACAAATCACATATAAAAATTTTAAAATTAGTTTGTCCATTTTTGTATTGCATACTTAAAAGTAATACCATTTGGTAAAAAAAAAATAAAAAAAATCAAATCATTTAACAGAAATATAAAATAAAAAAATAATTAAAAAAGATATAACCACAATCATAAATACGGATATTTAATTTAAGAATTTTTAAGTATTTTTAGAACACACCTTGAAAATAATAGATGATATTTTTTGCTCTATTTAGAACAAAGTTTATATTAATTTGATACTTTTGATAATTATAGATTTTATTTTTCTACTTTCCCAATAGTTATAGATTTTATTTTTTGTATTTTCATGCATTTGGTGGGATTATTATCATCAATCATTTCTTTTCTTTTTTAATTATAACATATAAAATAAATCAAAAGTGTTAACTAACTGCGATGAAATTCATGTGACTCTACTACTATTATATGGCTTATTATGTCATCTTAATTGTGACATTTTCAAATGTGACGTTTACTGAAAATTACAATCTTAGCACTTTATTACTAAATTTATTTCATCAACTATTTTTTATTCTATTTTTTTATTATAACAAATAAAAAACAATATATGCAAGGCATGAGCCATAAATAGCTTCAAAATCGCAGTTCTTGTCTATGGAAGTATCCTTCATTTTTTTATCACATCATGTGCACATGTTTATTATTAGTAGTAACGATGTAAATTGGTCGGTCAGATCGGGGTTGAAGGATTTCAGTCAGTTGACCCGAAGAAAAATTATGGTAGCTCCCCCAACTGAAGCTGACCGTGTAGCCTCATACCCCAATCTAATTCGTGCCGGTCGGTTGTCGGGTAACAAGAACAAAAAAAAATAAAAAATGAAATACTAAAATTTTGTAGATCTGAGTCGGAAGTGGAGAAACAATCAAAATACATATTAAAGAATAAAAAACCTTACAGATCGTCAGATTGAAGCTGGAGATGGAGAAGAAGCAAGAGCCATTGATGGCAACAAATAACAGCGTCGCATGAATCATCGACAGCGAGATTATTAAGGTTTGATAAATGTATAATTATTAGACGGTGAGACTATTAGACCACACAAGAATCATTCTTACTGGAATTATCGGCGTAAAAATCATTTCGAAATCATCTATTAGGGTTTGATAGAAAATGGCTCTGTTGAGAGAGAGAGAAAATGATGAAGAGGAAGAGGAAAGTGGCATTAGAGTTGGCATTTGGAAATGGAGAGATTTGAATGTGATTAGGGTTATATTTATATATGCAATCCTTTTGTAATATGCCATATTTTAGGGAGATATTTGGTAAATATATATTATTAAGTTTTAGGGTTTAGGCAGGTTCGGGTGCATTGGGTATAGATGTATAGGTATTCAAGCCAAAGTGTTTAAGGGTTCGGATGAGTCGGGTTCAGGTGGAAGAAAAAAAAAACTAATCACAATGACTGACCTGCCATTAGGTCGGGCGGGCAGGGTGAGACGGGTCGGGTTTTTAAGTAACATTTACATCCCTAATTAGCAGACATGATAAATTATCATTTAATCTAGAGTATAATGTTTGTATTCAACTTAATTTTAAATTTTTAGCTAATTATAACATTGTCATTTTTTTACATGAAGTGACTTTCATTAATTGCTTTAAATAAGTTTCAGTATCTAACATTATAAGAAATAAAAAAAAAAAAATTATATACCATATTCATCATTGATTTTTCTTTAAAAAAAACAATATATAGATTTTTAGTGCAATCTTTAACAAATAAATAATATAAAAAGATTATAAATATGTTAAATAAAAAAAAATATAATATGCACGTGTCTCGTATGTGCTCTCCCCCTAATAAATATTATAAAGACATTATCATTGAATGTCTCAATAGGAATATAAAATGACATTATTTACAATTTGTCCTTAAAAATGTTGTCATAATATGTAGTTTTTGCTATAGTGCCCCCTGGTTAACAAGAAAATAGGCACATCTCATTGCCAACCAGACTAACACCTCTTAAATAATTGTTTGATTTTGGATAAAATTATTTATTTTTCATAATTTTAAATATTAAGTGCCAAGAGAAAATTATGCATATATTTATCTATATATATATATATTTTAAAAATAAATAATATTTTATTGAGAATGATGAGTAACATTACTACCTCCATCTTTATATCCGTCTCTTCCCATTAATTAGATAACTTATTTGGGCCCCTATAAAATTAATAACCCATATTATCACTGTTTAATTAATCATATGAGCCCACAATAGAAAATTATTAATTTCCTAACAATCTCTTATTTGGGCTACATATGAAATTTTGAAAACAGTTATATTCCATAGTCTTAAGTGCGTGCAAAAGTGCTATATTCTTTAAAACATTTCTTAGTTACAATTTGATCCATCTCCTACACCAATATGAGATCAAATTGACCTTCGTTACATTCATATTCGTAACTAGTTCCATCAATTGTCACCATACCAAATATATTCAATGGCATAAATCAAGTATGGATATGCAGTAGGAAATCACATGCAATGTGATCTCAAACATGTCTATTTCCAATTTGTCCTTCTTTATTCCGTAGTGAGATCAATTTTTCTTTCTATCCCTATGTTTAAACCTCAATTAGAAAGAATTCATTCAGAGTAAACAAAAATTAAAACATCTACTTTATACTGCAGAAAATCAAATATATATATCTAACAAAAGAACATTCAACAAATATAAACTCCCACTAAACCAGCATATCACAAAATAAAGTCACATCTATATAAGCAGTGTGCTCATAAAACACCTTAGGTGATAAACCTTTAGTGAATAGATTTGCAATCATGAAGTTCGTTTCAATATGTTATATATATATTATCTTACTCTGAATTCTCTCTTTAACAACTTGAAACCTGATGTTGATGCGCTTCAACTTTGTGGAGCTTCCGTTGTTATTAGAATATAATACTGTAGATTTATTGTCACGATATATCTTTATTAATCTTTCAATACTAGCTACTACTAGCCTAGTGACAAAATTTTGCAGCCATATTTCGCGATTTGTTGCCTCATAACAAGTTATGAATTCAGTTGCCATCGTGGAAGGAGCCATGAGCAAATTTTTAGCATTTCTCCAGGAGATAACACCTTTAACTAGCAGTTAGACAAAGCCTGAAGTAGATCTCTTAGTGTCTTGGCAACTCGCAAGATCGGAATTAGAATACCCAATGATCTTCAAACGATATGTCTTTCAATAAGTGAGTATGCAGTCTTTTGTTATCTGTAAATACCTCAAAATCCATTTGGCTACTTTCCAATGATCCATCCCAAGATTACTTAAATATTTGCCTAACATTCCAACTATGAACTCTAAATTCGGACACGTACATACTTAAGCGTACATAAGACTCCCTACTGCGACACATAAGGAATCCTTTGCATCTCTTTATTTTCCTTCTCATTCTTGGGGTATTGAGTGAGACTAAACTTGTCACCCTTAGCAATAGGAGTATCTCCTGATTCCCAATCTTTCATGCCAAATCTAGCAACCACCTTTTCGATATAACTCTTTTGTGATAACTCAAAGATACCCCGAGAGCAATCTCGATGAATCTTTATTCCAAATATGAAAGAGGCGTCTTATCTTTCATTTCCAAATTCTTAGTTAGAAATCTCTTGGTTTCATGTAATAAGCCTATATTGTTGCTAACCATTAGTATGTCATTGACAAATAGCACTAGAAAAATAAATTTATTTCCGCTAAAATTGTGGTATACACAATTATTAACTGCATTTACCTTAAAACTATATGAGATAATGACATGATGAAATTTGTGATACTATTGATGGGAAGCTTGTTTGAGACCATATATGAATTTTTTTAATTTGCAAACTATAGACTTTGAATCGCCTGACACAAAGTTTTCTAGTTGCACCATATATATAGTTTTACCAATGTCTCCATTGAGAAACGTAGTTTTTACATCAATATGATGTAACTCTAAATCAAACTGAGTTACAAGTACCATTATAATTATAAAAGAATCTTTAGATGAACTTGGAGAGAAACTCTCCTTATAATCAATGCCTTTTTTTTTTTAGTAAAACCTTTGGCGACTAGATGAGCCTTATATCTCTCAATATTACCTTTCGAATCCCTTTTGGTTTTAAATATTCATTTGCAATCAAGCCTCTCACCTTCAAGCAACTTTACAAGATCCCAAACATCATTGTCCTTCGTATATTTCATCTCATCATTCATGGCATCAATTCAATTTTGAGAGTTAGGACTTTTTCTTTGACTTGATGGAAGCTGATTGGATTATCTTTCATTGACCCTTTGTCAAACTCATGTAATCACTTGAAATCGCACTTCTTTGTTCTCTAGTGGATCGCCTCAGTGGAACTTACTCTTGAGGTCATTGAGTTTGCTTTTTAGGAGCAATTTCTTGATTTTGAGTAGGGAGTTCTTTATTATTATATTGAATTGTGTCTTGAACATTGTCAAGAACTTGATAATTGTCAATAGCAACGTTTGGAAGAGAAATTAATTCTTTTTCAAAGACAACATTCCTAATAACCTTATCTCCCCTTCAAACTCAACATCCTCAATAAATCTTGCATTTCCCATCTCGAAAAATGTCTTATTTGAGGGATCATAAAACTTAAGGGCTCTTGACCATTCAGTGTACCCAATAAAGCAACAACTAACTGTTCTTGAGTCTAGTTTTATTTCATTTGACTTATAAGGCCTTGCCTCAGGTGGACGACCCCAAACGTGTAAATGTCTTATGCTAGGATTTTTGCTTATCATAAGGGGTTTCAACTACTGCTTTACTTGATACCCTATTCAGAATATATATTTTTGTCTTAAGTATGTCTCCCTAGAGTGATTTTGGCAAAGAAAAATGATTTATCATACTTCTTACATTGTCCTTAAGTGTTCTATTTCGTCTCTCATCAACATCGTTTATACTAGGTTTGTTTGGCATTATGTAGTGTGGGACGATTCCGTATTCCTCTAGGAATTTTACAAAAGGCCTTAGATGTTGTTCTCTGCTTTTTATTTTTGCAAAACATTTCTCTATTTTTACAAGGAATGTCTTAGCATTTACCTCATTAGATATAACGCCCCTGAATGTTTCTGAAAAATTGCATTTCATCATCATAAGACTCATGCGATTAGAACGCTCTCACTTTTTTTATTCTCTTTTAACCTCAAAGGAACTTTCATTAGTGAGAGGTGAATGTTGTTCTTTCCTTAATGCAAGGTCAAGATCTATACAGGTGAGAACAATTGAAATGTACTCTTTCCAATTCTTGAAGTTTGTGATGTTAAGCAAATGAATGAAATTAATATTGGCAGTAATAGTAGTAGTAGAAATAATAACTAAATAGAAAATAATGACGAATAATTAGCTCTTAATCTAAATATTTATGTTAAATTACTAATCAAAATGTCAACACATATTTATATGCATGATATAAACAAAACAATTGTATTGGTGGACCCTATCACAAGATACCCAACACAACATTGATATTCAGTCTTTGGACATAAACACCAACTTGTAAGTGGTACTCCAAATGTAGTAATCAAATATTAATAATAAATCATGTCAAACAATAAAATTTTTCTTTGGACCGACTTATTATCCATATAGAACTTGGTAACCATTACACATTTATTCCCGCATGTATGTCTATTACTTGGTCGAACAATAAACTTCCTTTGAGCCGGTCATTATTTGGATAAATAACAAACATACACATCTTAATATCCTAAACTAAATAAATCTACACAGTAGAGATTACTTTAGCAGCATATTGCTTCAATTAGTTTGTTTTAAGATATAAGACAATTTGTCCAATAATTTTTTTTTCTTTGGTTTGTTAATTTACTGTTTAACAAACAATAAACATATTCATTGTTTAATAAATCATAAATCTCAATATGTTTAGTAATACATATTATTAAACATATATTTTGCGTAATAAAAAATATATATATTATTATGGGTTAATAGCATTTTACCTTCCTGTGATTTGACCCATTTTCACTTTACACCCTGAAGTTTGAATTTCGCCATTTACTCCCCTGTGGTTGTTGGATTTAAGTGCAAACGTAACTCCGTTAATGGAAAGTTTAAAAAGTCGATTTTACCCTTCCATAATTATTAACACTTATTAGGGTGTAAAGTGTAATTAACCCTAAATGCCTCATCCCCTCTGTCGATCGATCTCAGAACCGTTGTCCCCTCTCGATTCGCATACAACACTTCGCATTTCTCAAGTTTTCAACCCTCATTCACATCAGAGGTTGGAGGGGGGTTCTTGGCAGTGGTTTTGTCGGATTTGTGGCTAAGATGGCCAGATCTGAGACTACCCTCCCTCCGTCTCCGCTTCTCCGCCTCTCGCTATTCTCGATCTACCACCGAACGCTCTCTCGATCCAAATCGCGCTGCGAGATATCAGATCTGCATTTGCGTTTAGCTGCAATGCCTTGGAGGTTTTGTTGGCAGTGGTGATACGCTGGTTAACGGAGTGGTTTTACCATTATCCACACTACGGACAGCGATGATTCTCAGATCTACTCTCTCTCTCCCCTCTCCCTCTCTCTGACTCACTCTTTCCTTCGCTGTCCCCAGTTTCGCTTCTCGCCTTTCTTCACGATCGGCGAGGACGAGGGCCTGGACGACGTCCGGCGGGTGTTTTATCCTCGATCTGCTATTGTTCCCCTAGTGGATCGGCGATTTCAGGCTTTATTCAGCATCGGACCGCCGCCGCCACCACCGACGGCTGGATCTGATCTTGGTTTTGAAATCCTACAATAGTAGTGTTAAGTGTTTGCTATTGTTTTGTTTTAATCGTTTCCTTTCAACTATTGTTGTTAGGAGCCATGTTTGGATTTGCTGCCTTTGTGCAGTGTTGTTGATTTTATTGTGCAGGCTTTGGTAGTGTGTTCGGCCCCCCCGGATTCTGTTTTTTGCTATTGAGTTGGATTGATTAGGGTTCAACTCATCTAGAATCTTGGCTGCTGAGCGCAATCAGTGTTAATTACAAGTGTTTTCTTCCATTTCACTGCTGATATGTAGGCAGTGGTTGTAGGTTCAGTAAGCTGATTTGCAGTTTGCTTTGATTTGTTTTTGATTGCTTCTTTTCCTCACTTGTTTGTTTCTGATTTTGGTTGTAATCTTGGGGTCTTTAATTTCCCATTTCGGTTCTTTCACCTTGTGTAATCTTGGGGTCTTCAATTCCCCCCTTTAATATATGTGGTTCAGTTAAAAAAATACATATTGATTTGTAAAAGAAAAACCTGAATAAACACATACATTAAATTAGATAAAATATAGAGACAGTGCTTCGTGATCCAAATATTTGAGAAAAGATTTGAGGAGCTATATAAGTTGAAATATAGAACTGCAATGAGTGGTTGCAATAATATTTGTATTTTTTTTTTTGAAATTAATTTTAATATCATCACTATCAAAACTTGAAGACATGAAAAATAATAATAAAAGAGAAAATAAAAAAATAAAATAAAATAAAATGAATTGGTGAAGGTAAGAAATTGTGTGAGATATGTATAGATGGTAGGATATTATGTAGGAGAGTAATATGAGTAAAATAAGAATGATGAAATTGTGATTTAGAAAGAAATCATGGTCAACTTCATAAATAGCGTGTGAGCAACACTTCTGTTGAATTTGACAGAAAATATTACATTTACACTTAGATCCAAAACTACAAGGGAATAAGTGGTGAAGTTCAAACTATAGGGAGTAAAGTGCAAATGGGTCAAACCAAGAGAGGTAAAGTGCCATTAACCCTATTATTAATATTACCAATATTATCAATATTAACATGTTAAATAATCCAAATGGAAGACCATATTAATTTTAGGGTTAATTAATTGACCTAAGCCATTCAAATCTCGTGATTCCTAAATCCGGAATTATGATTACACCCCAAAATCATGAACCTAAAAAAAAAAACCTAATAAGTTAATATAGAGCAGACTCTGATACCACTTATTATGAATAATCCATGAATCTCTTCAGATTTCTTAGTCTCAAATTATCATGTCAAATTATCAAAAAAAAATTAACACAGACAAACGTACCAGAATCCATGACGATAAACCGTGGGAATAGAGATTTTTCACAAACTAATCACTTGATGTTCCTCAATGTTCTTTCTCACAGATGAGAAAGATGATATAAGTAGAGGTTAAATTAATTAACCTTTGAGAACCATAACCCTAATAGAATATTATTTATATATTAGATCAGCCCAGGCCCCCTTAACTCTAATTGCCTAATATGGATAATTACGCATTGCAAAACCCATACCCATAAAATATTTCATGAGCTCATTAATTAGATCGTTTATTTGGGCTCCTATAAAATTGATAGCCCATATTATCAATATTTAATTAATCATATCAGCCCACAATAGCAAATTATTAATTTCCTAACAATTTTTTCTATATGTTGTATTTTTATAAGTCGTAGGACATTATTTACTAGGGAAAATTACCGAGTAAGCCGAAAGTAATTATCTATTACCGATAAATGTCCATTAGTGTATAATAAACCAAGAACTCTCGTCTGGTAGTTTTCACGAACCATTTGATCTCAGATTCAAAAACTTCTGATTGCTAGATTATAGATTTGCCCTTCGCGGGTTTATAGGGATTAAGAGTTTTCATATTCAACAAAGTTATGTTATTAAAATAAAAATAACTATTATTGTACACATTTTGTTTTTTCACAATCATGTTACATTTAACATGGTACTTTCAGAATTTTTAGTTTTTACATTTCATGTTATATTCCGCATAATACTTCTACAATTTTTAGTTTTCACGTGTTACATTTAATATCAAAATTACATTTCTCAATACGTCATGTTAAATTCAGCACGCATATAATTTATTCTATAATCAGTATTAATTAATATTATTTTATATTATATTGAATGTTATATTCAACATTTATGGAGAACATAGAATGTAGTGATGTTAATTTTATATATAATATCCACATGTATCTCTCAAAAAAAGATTAATATCAGTCACCAATGTTATATTTAACATTTGGTGTCATACGAACTATAAGATGTTACATGTAACATTTACATGAAATATGATTCATATCTAAAAAAATTACTAATATCTCATTTTAAGGAAGACGATCCTCCGATTATTATTCTGTAAAAAAATTAATTTTTCAATAATAGGTTCATGATAAAATCGCATGTTTCATGTTCAACTTTTTTTATTAGAAGTTACAATATTTGTTTCCACGTTTTTAGGATTAGTAAAAATTGACAATAATGTAAGGAATGTAACCGCTTATTAATGAGGGGTAAATTAGTTCACAAATTCTTAAAAGTAATGATCGGAACAAAATAAAATAAATAGGTGTAATCGATAATTAAAATCTCAAAAAGAAAGTGCTCGGTGACCCTTATTTATATTGACTTAAATATTTGGTGGATCACTTAATAATATTTAAAGAAATGCCACATTATGAAGTTGGTTATATATAGTAGCACAACATTTATGAGAGTTATATATTAATGCATGAGAGAGAGAGAGAGAGAGAGAGAGAGGGAAAGAAAATGGAGGGTAATTTTGAATGCTCAGCAAACTTTGTGGCTTTATCTCCCGTAAGCTTCATAGAAAGAGCAGCATTTGTGTATGGAGCTCAAGACTCCATTGTTGACTATGGAAATCATGTCAGATATTCATGGAGAGATACGTATGAGAGGTGTCTCAAACTTGCTTCTGCTTTGTCCCACCATGGCCTCTCTCCTGGTGATACTGTAAGCTCTCTCTCTCTGCAATTTCTAGTTTAAAATCAAGCTCAGATCTCCAAATTGTTACATGATTTATTTAGAAATTTCAATATATCTCAAAAATCGTTTTTTTTTTTTTTTGAATATATGTTGAAAATTAAACTCTAGACCTTACACAATCAATGTGAACTATAAAAAATTAATGAATTACGTACCAGGGTTGTTGCTTTAATTTTTTTTCAAGAGTTCTCTATCAGTTCTAGGTGATGACATGTAATAAAGTCAACACAAAAGGTCAACTTTTCTCTCTCTCTCTCTCTCATTGGCTTATGACAATCGAGCAGTGAAATTTTGATTCTTTTTTTCAATAATTTTTTTTGTTGGACTTTGTTAATAGGTCATCTTGATAATATTTATAAATCTGGATTGATATATTGTGCAATTAAAAGTTGGGTTAGTGGTAATTTGTCCCATGTGATTGGACCGAATTATAATTTACTTTCTGTAATATTTTTTTAAACACTTACTTACATGGTTAGGTATTTCATAGAATTTGACGGTAATTATCAAAATTAAGGTAATTTTTTTTTTTTTTAACTAATTCACTAGGATCCATTTAAACAATTATTCAAATTTCAAAGGTCGAAAGTACAATTTTTTAATTTTCTTATATTGGGTTTATCCCACACCAGATATAGAAAAAATTAGTGGTCAAGTTATAAGAGTGAAGAAAAATCTCACATCATGAGTTAACTTTTAGAGTTGAGAGAGATTCAAGATCACCTTACACTAGTATCAAAGCCTAGATTATAACTTAACCCAATAGCCACAAAAGGAGAGACTAGTCGAGAGTTAGTCGACTAAAGACCCGATGTGTAAGGGAAAAGTTAATGAGTTTGTCTCAGATCAGATGTGGAAGAGACTGGTGATCAAGTTATAAGTTTGAGGAAAAACCTCACCTTATAAGCTAATTTTTTGGGTGGAAAGAGATCTAAGATAACCCTATACCTTCCTCTTCCTTTCATTGATCATGGAACCTATGATCATTGCCGTTGTCATCACTATTACTGACTTGGTTAAAAATTTCTCTCTTTCTTTCTCATCTCTTCTCTCTCTCTATAATATAGATACATAGAAAGAGAGAGATCCAAGCTCGAATCTATAGAGCTTATCCTAAATATTAACATACCTGACACAAATTTATTAGATCTATCGTCACTTCTATAGATCCGAATCTATATATGTATGTATGTATGTATATAGAAAAGAGGCGGGGGGGGGGGGGGGGGGGGGGGACGCCAATTGAGACAAATGGTTGAGGATGTGAAATGAGGGTGGGTGGTGGAGGAGGCAGGGGTGGCTACCATGGTTCATGTAGGGCAAAAAAACACGCTTTTGATCTTTAAATTTTGAATGAATATTTAAAAGGTTCGTATTAAATTAGTTAATCAATTATAAATATCAATTAACATTAAATAACTTATAGTTTTGACTTTTTAAGTAGTTTGACCATTAATTTAAATAAAAAATATAATCATTCTGCTTTAGTTAGAACGGATTAGTATTTGCTAGAGAAAATATTAAGAGGAGATAAAATATAATTTGATAAAAAATTTATATCTCAGACAACCTTTATCATTTGACAATTATCAAAAATCACCTCTAATAATTTTTATAGTAGTTGAGACACTTTTTATCATATTTTGTTGACAAATATATTCTTGCAAAATTATTTTTATTTGTTTATTTTCTATTTTGTTTTTATTTACTATATTTTAATTTTTATCTTTCCTTCTTTTTTACTTTTTTTTTCTTCCTTAAAAAGTTCAAGGTGCAACATAACATTAAGCCCCGTTTGGTAATCGTTTCCATTCCAGAATTTTTCATTCCATTCTCAGATTTTTGGGAATTCTGTTTGGGAATAGCGTTTGGTAATTTTTGTTTTCGTTTCCATTTCATTCTCATTTGAGAATTGTGCCTATTTTTTCTTAAGAAATGAGAAACAAAAAAACAAAAATTGTTTTTCATAATTCTCATTCCATTTCTAAAACCAATTTCACTGTTTATCCGCTGGCCGACCATCGTTTGCCGCCACCTGTTGCCTTTCGCCGCTGCCTGCCGCCCGCCGCCGACGTCGGCCACCGTCTGCCGCCCGCCACCGACGTCGGCCACCGTCTGTGCCGTTTGCCGCCGGTCGCCATCTGCCGTCCGCCGCCCGTCATCTCTGGCAACCGTTGCCAGCATCACCGGCCGGTCACCTGTCGTCTCCCTCGCCGCCAAAACAAAACAAAAATTCTCAAAAAAAAAAAAAAAATGATTTTAGGATAAAATCGTTACCAAACGCGATTCTCTTCCTAAAACAAAAAAAAAAATTATCGTTACCAAACACAATTCTACTCCCAAGAAAGAAACAAAATTCTCATCCCATCCCATCACATTCTCATCCCACTGCTGAAATGGAAATAGAAACAGTTACCAAACACCAGCTAAATATAAAGTGTGATTCGACTTCCGAGTATTTATTCACTTTATTTTGTTTGGAAAAGAACAATAGCATTAATACTTGGTAAAAGTTATAAATTTGATGAAAAATATATATAAAAAATAAAATAATTTATATCAAACAAATCAACCGAATTGAATTTGAGCCCACTTATGAGAATGTTCTATTTTGATTTTGATTTCTTTAACCCTAGGTCTCGGTCAATTTGTCTTTCAATTATAAATTTATATATACAGCTAATATATGTATGTATTATAATGCACGTTCTTCACCTTCCGTCCTGCCCTAAACTAAAGTCAGGTTGCAAAGTCAATGGCAAAGAATTAACATAACGTTCTAAACACTTCAATATTGGAAAGCGATCTCTCGAATTAACATAACGTTGTAAACACTTCAATATTGGAAAGCAATCTCTCAGAAATATTGTAAAAATTAGGATCAAAATCTAAATTTTGCATTTTAACAATTTTTTTTTTTGATGTTAAAATATAATTTAAATTAAAGTATTTGTTTTCAATTCAATTTAATTTGTTTTCAAAAAAAATATTTAATTAGATTAATTAGTGATTACAAGTATTATGGGGAGCTACTATTCGCAGGCCTAGGTCGCCTATATTATGTGCTCATTCTTTGTGTTTTTTTTTTTTTTTTTTTTTTTTTTTTTTTTTTTTTTTTTAACAAATAATATCTAAAAATGTGTTATTGAAACTATCTTTAACTTATATTCGAACATTTTAATATGAGAGTAAAATTTTATAAAAAAAAATTACTTCTATTCTAAAAATATAAACCAAAACTTGAGATAATAAAATTATTTTTGTTTTTGAGGTCGAAAAAAGTCTTAAAAAAATAAAAGGTTCAAAACATTATTTTTTTTAATAAAAATACGAGAGAAAATATTTTTATTTGGAAATAGACACATATTTTTTAGCTTCATATTTTTGGTTTTTGTCTCTAAAATGGAAATACATTATTTGTTTTTTAGATTTTTATATTTTTGTTTTTGTTTTGAGTTTGTTCTCAGATTTGTTTTATTCTGAGAATATTTTTTTATTTAGATTTTGTTTCTATTTTGAGAACAATAAATATTTTTTTTTTGTTATGATAAAATATTTGAATATTAATTCGGGATAATTTTAAAAAAAAAAATAGAACAATTCTTAAGATAGATTTTCGTCTAAATATATAAAATTCAAAACAGATGAGTACAAGAAGATATAGTTGAAGTGTCAATAGTAGCTCCCATATTATGTTTATTATTAGGGACTTTTAATGATGTGGTTTCTAGTGTCTAATCTTTCTTTAAAATGACAGTACTTTTTCCAATTACATTTTAAGTCTATCTTTTTATTTTTCGATTTTATCCCTCATCGTTAATATCAACAGCGAGATTTGCATCTTCTCATTATATTTGTCAACACAATTTGAATGTGAAAGTGAATCAAGAAAGATGACCTTCCACTATTTTTTGATGTTTGTCAATGTGTTGTTGATGTTAACAAAATATGAAAATTGATTTTAATTGTTTATTATTTTGTGTTAATGTTCTACGGTATTATTATCTCATTTATTTTGATTAAAAGACGTAAGTAGAACCATTCATTAAGAAAAAACTTTTCAATTCATTAAAAATTTAGAAGAAAAAAATTGATAGACTATTTTTGTAGAAAAGATGGTTCCATTGGATATATAATTAATTTTTTAGATTATTATTGCTAAAGTAATTAGTATATAATTTATATTTAATTATAAATTTTGACATAATGTGGAATTTATTATACTTTTACAATGAGTACTATGATAGTGTAACTTATCAAAATACTCCATATATATGTGTGTGTTGAATTAATGTGCGGGAATGTTTCGTGAAAGTGTGAAATGTAAGAAATAGTTAATAGAGAATTAGAGAGAGAGTTATTGTTATGGGTTTTTTATTATATAGTCAAGTAATAGATTTAAGGTACCTTAATTATTTAGTTATTAAGAGATATATAAATTAGAAAATGACTCCCCAACTAACATTAGGGGTGTGCAAATACCCGTTGCACCCAACTATCTGATCCAAACCCATAAAAATTGCCCCGATCCGGCCGACTTAGAAAGTGAATTTGACTGTGGCGGATTAGTGTGTACCAAATCCGAAATATACAGTTCGGAGTTCGGATACTGTGTTTATTTGTAGGCTACACCCGAACCGATCCGACACGAAACGACCTTGTTTCGTGTAAACCCTAGCCAACATTGTTCTTTCATATAAAACCCTTTTGTTCCACTGTTGACAACCTCAGCTGCCACACCTCCTCATCTGTGTTTATTAGAGATTTCTGAATTAAATTTCGGAAATCTTGATCTTTATCTTGCTCCCACTCCTTTCGGTTCCATTTTTCGAAGTTCGCTGCCTTCCGAATCCAACCATTCCAATTTCTAGATGGACGACGATGTTTCAAGATCGATGACACCGACGATACTTCTAGATCGACACCGATGACCCTGACGACGCTTCCAAATCGACGACACACTGCCAATTTGCACTAGATCTACACGGTCAGATCGTCATCGACGATGAATTTTTTTCATCTCATTTTTTGTTCCTTTAAAATTTTTAATTCGTTCAAGGGTGGTCTATTGTTGATTATGCTTTGTGTAGATTCCATCTCACCAGTTTAGCAGAAACCCGAATCCGTCCGAAATACCGACCCGAGGCCATGTGGACGGGGCATCGATGACACCCGACCTAAATTCATTGACATCGGTATTTCTTTTGAGTAACCCGAACATTTCGGTTCGTCCCAGTTAACTTACCCATACCTGACCGATTCGACCCGTGCACACCCTTAACTAACCTAATAAAGTTTTTAGTTTTTAGAGATTTTTAGAAAATAGTTATATGTTATTTGATCATCTTTTTTCATTATTTACATATAATGCAATTCTATAAAAAAATCAAGACGTGAACATTTACATTTTTATTCTGCTAATTTTCAACATTTTAGTTTAAATTCTGCTGTTGTGAATGTTAATTATTCTATACATGAAAAAACTTTCGTTTTTATTATGTCAGCATGAACATTCACCAAAATTACCTGAAATAATTTTTTTTTTTTTGGAAAAAACTATGATCAACGAAAAACAAATCGGTGTGAACATTTCATTAAACCACATGACCATTCACTCAAAATACCAAAGAACAACAAATCAAGACCTCGAAAACCCCCTAACATCAATATAAACAAAATCGGCATAAACATTCACCAACCACAAATAACACATTCATCCCGAAAATTAAATTAAAACAAATTTGAAATCCCATAACGAACATTCACAAAAACACAAAATCAAGAAATATTGAAAGAAACTTAAGATCAACGAAAAGAACATTTAAGTGAATAAATAAAAAATTCTACAAAAATCAACAAAATCAAAACATATTTAAACCCTTGTGCAACCATTCACGGAAAAACAAATCAAGATTATTGAAAAAAAGGTCAAAAAAGACAAACGGGTATAAACATTTAAGCAAAACCACATGAATATCCACAAAATACAACCCTGAATGAAACATTCATAAACACAAACCAATCAAAACAAAGAGGTTCGTTGTGGATATTCACCATGGCGGCAATTGTTCTAGATCTACACAATTTCAGATCGAACCTTCCTAGATCTGGGATTGCGACAAAGATGAACTCGATTCGACGAAAACAAAGACAACGAAGCGATAAAGTCGAAATCGATTTGCCATCGCTGTTTAGCATTGTCATCTCCATTCACCATTCCACTTGTCATCGCCATCGTTATGATTTTCTAGAACTAGAAAATTTTGGATCTTGAATTTTTCGTATCTGAACATGGAGAAAGAAAGAGAGAGCTTAGTGATGGAGACTATAAGCATGATGACGATATGAACAAACAATGTGACTATGAGCACTGGTGGCGACCAGACGCGGCAGCTGCGATAATGACTGTTAATAGAGAGGGAAATAGGAACGCCTTGGAAAAAAGAGAGGGAGAAAGGATATTGGTGACCACAAGCATTGGTGGCAACATGACGCGGTGGCTATGGCCAGATAGACAGATGAAGTGCTAGGGTTTAAAGATGAACAACGTTAGGTTTTGAAGATGAACAGAAAGGGAGAGGTGATATGAGAGTGTTAGGGTTTGAAGATGAACAACGGCTATGTTCTGAAGATGAACAGAGAGAGATGAACGGTTTTGAAGATGAACAAAGAGGAAGAGAAAAAATGGCTTACAACTCTCTAAGAGGTGATATGAAAGTCTGGGCTAGGATTATATATTTATATAGAAGTATAATTGTCTCTTCATTAGTAAATTTAACTGTCAAATGACTTAATACTAAGAAGAGTATTATATATTAACCTTTTTACTTAAAAGACTTATTAAGTAGAGACAGTGTGAAATTTGTGCTGAACAATATATATATATATATAAACACACTTAGATTCTACTTTAAAAAAATCATGCTTTAGCAAATATTAAGTTTCAATCCACGAAAAATGTTTAGTATTTATTCCTTGTATTTTCTTAAAACGTTGTCCTCAAATATATAGTTAATTTACAACTTTTGTCATGCTCTATAGAAAACGTCAACGATCATCTCCTTAATAAAACCATCAAATATGAAAATAAATATCAACAAAAAATATGATTCGTAAATGTTAATAGTAGAACAAATTTAAGAAATTATATAATTTTAATCTCTATTTCACCATCTTCAGTTTGATATCCATATTGAGTTTTTTTGTTTAAAAATAAATAAATAAATAGTGAACGTTCACTATACAAAATAATATTATTTTAGCATACTAACCATTATCCAAATTTATGCATTAAAACCACTTTCCCTAAATAACTAATCCTAAAACTTTCTAATATACTACAATATATTACACTAATTTGTTCACATTACTTTGTGGTATTTGTAACTGTTATATTAAAAAAATTAGTGCATGTTCACTTGCCCAGTTAAATGGTTACTATTCATCACAATATAGATTATAATCACCTATTTTGTGCTATCACTTGCCATAATTTAGGGCTATTGTTGGCTCACAAATCTACCCAAGGGGGGTGAATTGGGTAAATTACAAAACTTTAAACAAATAAATTACCAAACAAGTAGTCACCAAATTTTCCTATCCATCTATTATCTTGAGTTTTAGCGGAAACATGTTTATCTAAGTAAACAATCAAATAGATGGGATAGAGAAATTGACTACGCAGATTTATGCTAGGTTGACAAGTTACTATTGCCTACGTTCAGTCCCCTAAGCTTTTGCAGAGATTTCACAATCCAATAACTATGATTCATTTCCTAGGTAGGAACTAAATCCGTACAATTTTTTTCACAGGTTAAGGACTAACCTAATTCTTTTCTCAAGGTTAGAATAAAACTTTTACAATTTTCCTTTTACCAGGCTCAAGAAGAACTTAATTTTTTTGCAGGTTAAGAATCAAACCTATCTACTTTTTTACCAGGTTAAAGATTAACCTAATTATATTACATGCAAAATCAAACCTAATAATTTTATAAGCTAAGAATCAAACCTAAACCATAATTAGACACCAACCGAATGTGTCTAATCCTTTCACATTCACAAATACAAAAATGTCAAGTTTCCTCTCACAAGAGCTTCTACCATCTCAATACAATGTATGCTCGATTAATGTCCCGATAAACTATGTAAATATCTCCTCAATCAATAATTTATGAAAATATTTAGACTCTTAAATTTATCACTTCTTACTATGATACGCATAATATAATCAATTTTAAGTATCGTGTGTGATTCTAATCGGGTTGCATTAAGAGTATAAAATTATTGAGTTGTTTTATCTAAAAATATAAAAAAACTTTTCTGATCCGAAAAATCTTCAACGTCTTCACTTTTAACCATCTTGAGTTCTTTGTAAAATATCACCTTTGAAAATCGTCATGAAGTATCTTTGAAATTCAACATTTTTCTCATTTGTTCAAACGGATTTCAATTCTGAAATCACTCAATAAAACACATTAGTTCCGTAAAATATCAACGTTGAATTGTCCATCAATTTAACGTTAAATTGATCGCAATTCTGAAATCACTCAATAAAAGATATTAGTTCCATAAAACATGCAACCACGTTCCCCCTGAATATGAGGACATAGTTTTTAACTATTTAAAAACCATAATAAGAAAAACACTTTTAAAAAATATTCAATATAGCTCATAAATTTTATTTCTCCCCCTTTTTAATTATCTTTATCAATTTTTGCAAGAAGAACATGAAAAACATTAAAAACATCATATGACTTCTGCCACTTTATCATCTCAAAAAGTGGGAACGAATGATCAAAACATCTATGCTTAACCCCAATTTGTTTTTTATTTTTAAATAATTTATTTGTGATAAGTTCGAAAAATATTTGTGAAGATTGCTCTTAGAAATGATGCTTTTAAAATCGTAGTTATCTTTTGGAAATTCATTTTCAACTCTTTAAGATATATTTCTCAATAAAAAACAAAATTTGAACTAATTTAAAACATAAACATTTTCATATTAGATTAAAGACCAATTTGAATAAACAATTCAAAAGGAATAATATTTATATGGATCGTATTGAGGCAATAAGAGATTAAACATAAATGATCAAAATGTAATAAAGTCAATCAAACCATTATCCAAAATAACAAAATCATCCACAAACCTACTTATTATAGACCACAATATCTCTAAGAACAACTTCTAAGATCAAGAAATTTCAACCATTAGAAAAGTTGTAAGGAGGTGGAGGAGTGTTGAACGTATTAGATGGACTAGCTGAAGAATAGAGGACTGGATGATTTTGAATCATATCACAAATTAGATTCACCTTGGTAAGTGCACTGTCAACTTTGCTCAACAAACCCTGAAGCTTCGTGTCCATTGCTTGCATGAAATGTTGAAAATTATCAAATTGCTCTATCATTTGATCAACCTTTTTACTGATCTTGACTAACTTTTTAGCTTTCTCTTCATCGTCGAGAATAATCACGTCATCTTCATCTTTACTGTCTTTTTCTTGACGATTACCCATAATTTCATAACCCATTGATTGAACAATATTCAAGTTAAGAATAGTAATATCTTTCGTACAATGGTTTACACATTCCTCGTCGATTGCATGTGCTCAAGAATCAGAGATGGAATATTAATTTTGGTCTCGTTTATGATAGCATTGAGTATATATGTATCATAATCGGTTACCATAGAGAAATGACTACCATGAGGAACGATGTTATGAGTAATGATGTAATGATATAGATGATTTTCATGATCTAGAGATGATGCCCTACAATCAACAATTCCCAAATCTAAACGCATTTGCTCAATATCCAAATTCTATTGAAGCCATGATGGGAAATTTTTAGGTTAATTGTTCTTCTCTTTAACTTAAGAAAGAGGCAAATTCTTCATGACACACTTCAATTTTAATTCCATTTACACATAGGTACAAATTTTATCTCTGACAATGTGAAAATTACAATAAAACAACTTCAGCCAATGACTAAAATAAGTATTATTCTCAACAAAGAATTTATTCCAACCTAGCCTCTTGAATTTCATCAACACATCAATATCACCGAATGAAAGATCCGTGAAATCTATGGCCCTAGCCCACCCCACTTTTCTATTGCAAAAATCATTTTGATATTTGACTTGATTTGCAAAGTTTAAGAACATTTTCTTGTCAAATGCTTTGCTAGAACTACCCCTACGATTTGGTGTCATTTGAGAGATTTTGAAATATTAAGAGTAATTAGGGATGAATATTTATCCAAGAATGAAACAAATCAAGGAATAGATTTTGGTCTTATCGAAATATAATGAGTTTTAGAGAAAGAAACTGCTAAATGATGAAAAACTATCAAACTGAGCAAATTTCTTCCATATTCATGAGATCCTTCTTCAATCTTCACAAGAATCACCTGATCTAGCCTTTTGGGTAAGGATTACTTGAAAATCTATGAATATGGAGGATTTTCATGCTTGAAATTTCGGAGTTAATATGAAAGACTGGAGTAAATAAGATGAAAAACCCTAATTTGTCATTTTATCCCGTCGTCAGTTGGTTGACCAAACAGATAGGTGGTTGACTGACCCTTATCTTAAAAACCCTACAAGAACTAACCAATTTTTTGCGGTCTATCAGATACTTCGTCGCTCGACTGGCAAAGCCTAATTTTTGACATTTTTGCTTTACTTAGTCTCATTTATTTCTCAATTAATCCACATAAATATTTATTTTAAAAACTTATTTTGAGATGTTAAATTAAAACACACAACTATAAATCTAATCAGTAGAAAAATACAATGCATTTGTCTCCCTAACAAAATTTATATATTTACACTTTAGGAAATTCGACATACTTAATTCGTCCTTGTAGGCTATTGGTGTGTGTACCTTAGATTGATTTTCAACATGAGTCTTGATTTCCTTTATATCAGCTGATTGATCATCTAGTTGATTCACCTTGATAATGTCTTTATTTTGTAAGGCTATATTTTAATCATCTTTAGCAACGGACTCTTTGCCTTTTTTGGGACACTTGGGATTGATTAATCTTGTTACGATCCGCAATGACTTTATACATCGGCTTCTTTTGATTTTGAATTTGTACTTCTCTTCGGTGATAAACATTGGTTTGTCTCCCATACTGAAGTTGTGTCTTTCCAAAATCATTTCCTTTAAATTTTTGCATATCATATTGATTTATTCGTCTTGGTTCAGTAAATCTTGCATCTTTTTTTTTTTTTTTGCAAATAGTTTTTGTTCTTTTTTCTTGGTCTGAAAAATCCATCATTCATACCTGCATGAAAAGTTTTTTTTTTTTTTCTAGGTATCCAGTTATTTTTGGATCCAATTGGGTAACCATGTAGTTGGTAACAACACTTTTCAAGATGACCAAAATTTTCACAATAATAACATTTAAAATTATACATGCATTTTTTAGGATAATCAATTTTCTGTGTAGGAGCACGATATCGATACTGATGTTGAGGAGCTGCCTTAGGGTCTACCGATTTTTCAAAAACTTTAATTTTCTTAATATTTTTGAATTTATCAACAGTCTTATTAAGCTCCTTTTGAGTCTTTTAAAATGAGAGTTCCAATGAACTAACATTCACTTGAAGGCCAAATGTTTCTTATGCATAAATTGAAGATCATATTTAAGAGTTCGACAATCATTTTCAATAAAATAATTTTTCAAACGAACTCTATCAAGTTCACACCTTACACTATCCAAGTCAATGTTTAAAGCCTCATCTAAAGTTTCAATATTCCTATTTTTTAAAGTAAATTGTTGAAGATTTGAAATATTATTTTTTAGAAAAGTATTTTCTTTTTCAAGGGACTCAATTTTTTCAAGAACGATGCTTATCTCAAATAGAACATTAATAAATTCAGTAGTTTTAAATAACTTGTCTAAATTCTTCTTTTTAAGGGATTTGGAAGTACTAAACTTTTTGTTTTCAAGAGTAGCAATTTTTTGGGCATGCTTTAAATTTTCTTTACCAAAAATATATGTAAGAGCAATCAATTTCTTTATAGCGTTATTAACAGCCTCATTATCACTATCTTTATCATTCTCACAAATAGAGTATTGGTTATTAGAACAAACAGGGGATTCACGTAAAATATTTTCCTCAATATAATCTATGTGATCGTGTTAGTTAAGATGTTAAACCTATTAAACAAAAATCAACTTTGGTACTAATTGTTGGCCCACAGACCTACCCAAGAGGGAGTGAATTGGGTAGTTACAAAAATTTAAACAAATAAATTACCAAACAAGCAATCACCAAATTTTCTTATCCAATTATTATTTTGAGTTTTAGAGAAAACATGTTTATCTAAATGCACAACAAAGCATATAGGGATAGAGAAATGGAACAAGCAAATTTATCCTGGTTTGGTAAACAACTATAGCCTACGTCCAACCCCCTAAGCTACTGTAGGAATTTCGCAATCCACGAACCCTGATTTCTTTCTCAAGTAGAAACCAAACTCTTACAATCTTTTTCACAGGTTAAGAACTAACCTAATTTTTTTCCCAAACTCCGAATCAAACCTTTATAATTTCTCTTTTACTAGGCTTAGGAAGAACGTAATTCTTTTACAGGATAAGAATCAAACCTATCTATCTTTTTACCAAAATAAAGACTAACCTAATTCTATTATAAACAGAATCAAACCTGGTCCTTTTACAGGTTAAGAATCAAACCTAAACTTTGATTACACATGAACTCAATTTGTCTAATCCTCTCAAGACAATGGATACTAAAAATATCAAGTTTCTTTCCATATGAGCTTCTACCACCTCAATACAATATATGCTCAATTAATGTCCCGATAAACTATGTGATCGAACTACGTGAGAATATAAATATGATTTTACTCAATTTAAGCATAAAGACAATATTAATCAGATTTCATAGGCAAAGCTTTTCACAAGATTTTCAAGATATTCTAAATAGAAAAAGATTTTTCACACAAAAATACTACAAGCTCAATTAAAGAATATAACTGAATAAAGGACAATTAATTTTGATCAAGTAAACATGAACAATCTCTTTGGAATTTCTTTTAGAAGGTCGTACGAAAGAGTTAAACCCGGTATATTAAGAATAGTGATTTCTCCAAAGCAAAACTTTTTCTCTAAAACATATTCTCAGCAAAATTATACTCTCTTTATGAATATGGTTGATTAAAACTCTTACTCTTGGTTTTTATTATGTTAAAAACGCAGGTCTATATTTATAGAATTCAAAATATGCCTATAACAGTTATTTTTCAAAACATATAACCATTAATTTCCCTTATAGACCCCATATAAAATACTATTTCAAATCAGATATATTTAATTAAAAAAAAAATTTCTTTGAAAAACTCGATTTAGTCTCCAAAACTTCTTTGATTCAAAACCATTAAAAATAGAAAGTAGATTTACCAGTTAAACTCATAAAATCAATTAATATAAGGACTAATTAATAGGATCTTGAAAACACATAATAGATATATGAAATGCACTCAAATCTTCTTAAAATCATATTTTATAATGTTCAAAACCATAGGATTTGGGTTGAAGATATTGAAAAACGAATCAGTTAAACATATTGAATCTTGATCCCTTGGTCGACCGGTAACTCAGTCGGTCAACTAGCTGCCTTGGAAAGGTTCAATTTTTTACCCTTGGCACTTTTGAGCAGTTGACCAGCCATGTTGGCGGTCGACCATTCTGACCAGAAGCTAAAGACTAAAGCCTACTGATCTTGTTAGTCGACCGGTACTCTCGTCGTTAACCGTCCTGACCAGAAGCTTCTCCATCCATGTACTGCTTTTTCTAGTCGACCGCCAATTTGGTTGGTCAACCTTCTAGTCCTGAAATTTTCTTATTTTTAAAAATATTTTCTTGATCAATACTCTATAAAAAAAAATAAAAAAAAATAAAAAATTGGGCTTCTTGTTGAGAGGGCCCACAAGTGAGGACCACCACTTTCTAAGGATCTTTCAAAGGCAAAAAAAATCTCTTGGATGGTCCTCTACAAAGTGGTGTTTTTCACTTTTGGAACCATTGGAGAAATTTTCCAAAAATATTTAGACTCTTAAATTTATCACTTCTTACCATGATACAAACAATATAATCAATTTTAAGTGTTGTGCGTGATACTAATCGGATTGTATTAAGAGGATAAAAGTATTGAGTTCGTTTACATAGAAATATAAAAAAAACACTTTTCTAATCCAAAAAACCTTCAACGTCTTCACTTGCATCCATCTTGAGTCCTTAATATTCCCTTTGAAAATTGTTATCAAGCATTATCTTTGAAATTCAACATTTTTTCTCATAATGAAACTCAATTCTGAAACCACTCAATAAAACACATTAGTTCTGTAAAATATCAATGTTAAATTATCCATCAAGACATCTAGGGTCAACACCAACT
Source organism: Eucommia ulmoides (assembly GCA_016647705.1). NCBI lineage: Eukaryota > Viridiplantae > Streptophyta > Magnoliopsida > Garryales > Eucommiaceae > Eucommia > Eucommia ulmoides. Next base: position 25,792,447 of record CM028325.1, on the reverse strand, counting down.
ATTATTGATAGCAATGAACTATGACACAAATATATTTATTACTACAGAAAATACACTATATCATAATATCATGCAATAATAAATTGCAGTAGTGAACATTCACCAGTACTGTGAAAAAAATGAATATTAAAATCTAAAGATTTACATAGCAGAATACAAACAAAAAAAAGAAAAAAGAAAAAGAAGAAGAAGAAGTTAAATTCATTTAATAAACAAGATTCCTTGACATCAGATATATCTGTATCAATAAGCTAACATTAACTAGGTAATTCAAAATATGATTTCTCATATTGAACATTCACTAATCAAATACCATACATGAATCTCCCAATTATTATGTTCACTATATATATTATATAGATATATATAAACATGTAATTTAATTTAGTTGACATTCATAAATGACATGTATCAAATACCATACATGAATCTCGGTCCGGCCTTGGGTATAGCATTTTCTTGTAATACCCTAGGTAAAGCCCGGTCCAGCCTAACACATGACCACCCCTACATGCAACTATAAAAGTGATGGCCCCCTTTTATTTTTTGTTTTTAAAAAATAGTATTTAAATGAAATTTAAGTATTTTTAATAAGATTATAATCGATTGAACTGTTTAAACACAAGTTGAATACTTTTAACTCGCAATTTGATGAAAATACAAAGTTGGGGTGCAAAATGAATTCAAGTGCAAACGTCTAGGGTGCAAAACGTAAAATTGAGACCTTTTGAAACTTCCGCGCTTTCTGTACACGCAGGTTGCGGCGTTTGCTCCGAACATCCCAGCACTATATGAGTTGCATTTCGGCGCTCCAATGGCGGGGGCCATTCTTTCTGCCCTCAACACGAGGCTTGTTTCATCAATTTTAGCCTCCATACTGCTTCAATTGGAACCCAAAATCATCTTCGTAGATTACCAATTCATCGAAACTGTAATCGAATCTGTTGCGATCCTCAAAAACAAGAAAATCGAATCACCTGTTCTTGTTTTGATCCCGGAATCCAATCGGAGGTCGTGTTGTTTAAAAGAATCCATTTCGAATTGTGTTAGTTACGATGAGTTTCTCGGGATGGGGAAATCTGATTTCGAGATCGTTCGTCCGATCGACGAGCGCGCTACGATTTCGGTGAATTACACTTCTGGGTCGACGGGGATGCCGAAAGGAGTGGTGTACAGTCATCGAGCTGCTTATCTAAATTCGTTGGCGGTGATTTTCAGGTACGACATGGGCCGGTCGCCGGTGTTCTTGTGGACAGTCGACATGTTTCGCTGTAATGGGTGGTGCTTCCCCTGGGCGGTGGCGGCGATGGGTGGCACCAATGTCTGTCTCCGGGAAGTCTCAGCGAAGGCCATCTTCGATGCCGTCGCAGTTCATGGAGTGACACATTTGTGTGGGCAGCCGGCATTGCTGGACAGGATTGCTGAATCACCGGATTGCGATCGGAGGACTCTTCCGCATAAAGTGGAAATAATAGTCGCCGGAGCGTTGCCCCCGCCATGGGTTCGACAAAATGTCCAAGAGATGGGTTTCAACGTCAGCCACGCATACGGAATGACAGAGGCCCTCGGTCCGCTGATCAACACCCCGTTGAAGCCCGACGTTAACCTTATAAATCGTCGGGAAGGGATTCACGGCCTTTTGATGGAAGAGATCACCGTTAAAGATCCGGCGACCATGACAACGGTGCCGGCGGACGGGACAACTATCGGCGAAGTGATGTTCAGGGGCAACACCGTAATGTCAGGGTACCTGAAAAATCTGAACAGAACTCTAGAAGTCTTCAATGGCGGATGGTATCGGACGGGCGACCTAGGAGTGAGACACCCAGATGGGTTCATCGAAATGAAGGACCGTTCAATTGATATGATCGTTTCCGGTGAGAAAAGCATAAGTACCCTAGAGGTTGAAGCAGTACTTGTCACCCATCCGATGGTGTCGGCGGCAGCCGTCGTCGGAAAACCAGAAGATCTGCTTGGAGAGACGGTTTGTGCTTTCGTGAAGGTGAAGGACACGTGTCGGGTCACACCGGAAGAGATCATCGAGTTCTGTGGAGAGAGATTGGATGGTTACAAGGTTCCACGGTCGGTGGTTTTGGGGGATTTGCCGGAGGGTCCGACCGGAAAGATACAAAAGTTTGTTCTCAGGGAGAAGGCCAAGACCTTGGGTGTTCTTCCTCGTACCAATGGCAATGGACATTCATTACGCTTGTAATTTGGTAATTAGCTCTTCTCATTGGGACTGCTATAATGTTTATTGGGTTAATTAAACTTTATCCCCTTGTGGTTTGAGTGATTTGCACTTACCCCATGTAGTTTGAAATCGCCACTTACCCTCCATGTGGTTAGATTTTCAAACCACTTACTTTCCGATATAGGGGACTAAGTGTAACAAATATCTGACCACAGGGGGATAAGTGGCGATTTTCAAACTACAAGGTAAAATGCAAATCGGTCAAACCACATGGGGTAAAGTATTATTAACCCAATAAACATTATAGCAGTCACAATGGGAAGAGCTAATTACCAAATTACGAGTGCAATGAATGTCCATTGTCACGAAGGAATACGAGGTTCGACTACAAATTGACAGCCAAAGTAATGAAGTTGCGCCCTAAACTGTTTTTTAAGTTATAAATAATTTTTAATGTGTTTTGTATTCATGATATACATTTTGTATATTTTATGTCCAATATATTTTTTTCTTTCTTTTCCTTTTGTAGAGTTACCATGTCAAGTCTGTTTCTTCTCTTCGGTTGTTGAAAATATCTTTTGAATGTATTTTGTATTCATGATATATATTTTATATATTGTAATGTTGGTTGATTGTTTTACTTTGTTATATTCAACAGAAGTTGTCTTAATGCAATGGATTTAATATTATATATGCTTCTGTCTTTATTGTTCTCTTGCTTTTGTTAATCGTTAATTAATATGTCAATCTTATAATTTATTTTTTAAGCTCAAGTAATATAATTTTAGTTTATCATTTATTTTACATTGGGTATTTTTTTAAAAATATTTTCATTTTCATTTTTTCAAGGAAAAATATTTGGCAATGGAAAAACAGAAGGAGAATGATAACAAGTCGAATGAAAATTCTACTTCAAATAGTAGAGGGAAAGAGAAAGTGTGCTTTATCTCAAATGTTGCGGAAAGTGAAAAGGAGAACGTCAATAGTAACGTGGTATGTGTCTAATTACTAAGGTTAATTATTTTTTAGTTTTAATTATCACTGTTTTATCATTCAACAATAATCACATATTTAATCTATTAAATATTATTTATCCCAATTTAACATGTTTACGTCACATGAACAAATTGTATATACTAATCCTAACAATATGTTAAAAATCTGATATAAATAATAAAATACAAATAATAAACTAAAAATGATAGAATGAGAATCTGAATATCTATTGTGAAAGAACCATGTCGAAGAAGTATACCCGTTGTTTATTAATAAATCCTAAACCAAATTGTACTACATCCCAATACAACCATAATCCAAAATGAAAATTAATAAATAATTACCCTTTAAACGAATAATGATAACTATTTATGTCCATGTTAGGTTTATACATAAATTTTGAAAAAAATCTTAACCTGAAAGTAAACATGACAAGAACATATTTAACTGTGGTTTCAAATATATAGTTATTTATCTAATCTGACTTTGTATTTATACTATTTCCTTTGTGGTGAAATTAAATTATTCTTATTCTTATTTATATCGTAGCTTATTACAAGCTATTTATGGTTTCATTTAGTATCAATTTTAGTTCGTACTTTGTCACACTGTCTTCCATTGTCCTTTTTCATTTTTTTGATCTAGAAAATTGAATATTCAACCTCATATTATCTCTAGGTATTCAATGATAATGTCATATCAAAATCTACTCTATCCCAACGAATGCAAAGGGAACGAGAAAGGTTTAGTCGTCCGATTCTAGAATGTCAAGAAGGTAGAAGATCTCGCACATGTAACATTGCTAGAACATCTAGCACAAACGATGTGTCAAGACGTTCTCTGGCTCAACGAGAACGAAGAGAATGAGAAAGAGCTAATCGGGAGAGATGTGATCGCGTCAATAAAGATAATTGTGAATTTATGGAAGGAGGTCAGTTGTTTTTGGGAGAATCATTAAAGCCTACGCCAAAACGAAGATTTGTTACACAAGTCTCTATGTCATCAACAAGCTCAAATCGATATACCTCTATAATTCTCAGTGATCAAGCTTCTTCTCCAACAATGGAAAACGAAATGGATTCCACTTTTGAGGCCAATTTGACGTCCCCACCAAGTCTTACTGAAGCATTTGTGTTCACAATACCTAACAGTCGCTCAACGGGGGTTGAGCAAACAATTGTACCTTCTGAATATATAGCATCTAACAAGAACGATGTATCGAAATGGGCTCTAGCTCAATGAGAATGAAGAGAACGGGAAAGAGTTCATCGGGAGCGGTGTGATCATTTCAATAAAGATAATCGTGAATGCTTAGAAGGAGGTCAGCCATTTTTGGGAGAATCATTAGAGCCTACACCGAAGCGAAGAATGGTTACAACAGTCTCTGTGTCATTATCAAGCACAAGTCGATATAACCCTATAATTCTCAGTAATCAAGTTTCTTCTCTAGTAATGGAAAACGAAATGGATTCCACTTTTGAGCCCAATTTGATGTCCCCACCAAATCTTACTGAAATGTTTGTGTCCACAACACCCAACAGCCGCTCAACGTTGGACGTTGAGCAAACAATTACACTTTATGAATGTGTAGCACCCAACAACAACAGCATATCGAAATGTGTTCTAGCTCAACAAGCACGAAGAGAACGAGAGAGATCCGGTCAACAAAATATTCGGAATAGTCAACATTTAGAAAGGAATAGAAGACTACTTGAAGAATCATCTCAGCCTTTATTACAACAAATAATGATTGTACATTCATGTAGGCCATTAGTGATTACGAGTCCATGTACCCCTAGAATTGTGGACCTCCTTAGGGATCGCACAACTCCATCGTCCATCGCTAATGAAATGAATTCTATTGTTGAACTAAATTTTCCTTCTTCACGTAATCTTACTGAAACATTTGTTACCGTGATTCCGAATAAATGCTCAACGCCTGAAGTTGAGGAACCAATTGTATTGCCTGGTATAAGGTATTATACTAATCCCTTATTTATGTTATTAAATATTAAATGTTTAAAAGTATTTGAATTGTAAAATTTAATATTTGCCAACTATAAGTCATCTTTAACAAATCAACACCTTACCGAGAATCAAGATATTGAACGTGTAGGAAATTCATCTGTTGACGATGGGATGGTTACAAATTTGATTCCTCATTCTCTTGGTATAATTGACAATGCATGCCTTTCTCCGTGCGGTAACTAAGAACCTTTTGTTTCTACGAACCTTAATGGAAGCTCGACCGTAGCAGTTGAAGAAATAATTCTACATTCTGGGAGTAGATGATGAGTTTCTTTTTCATCTTATTCATCTAATTAAATACAACATTCACAAATATATTGTTAGAATCTATATACTAACTTTGTTATTTATCAAATGTAGGCCGCCAAATTCTACCAAGGATGAGTTTTACGATAATCAAGATATTGACGAGTTGAACAATCCATCTACCGACAGTGATATTCATACAAGTGAAAATCGATACTCGCTTGGTAGAATGAATTTCATGTGCCCTTATTGTTCTGCGTTACACTAGATGGATGAGAGATTAACAAGATCATCCGAACAACGTCCTCTCTTTAGTACATGTTGCTTACAAGGGAAAGTTAGGCTTCCATTACTTCTCTCACTTTCTCTGCAAATTAAAGCATTATACGATGGTAATGATTATAGATCAAAATCATTCCGATGTTATGCTAAAGAGTACAATGCAAACAATGTTTTTACAAGCCTTGGTGCCAACTTGGATAAAATGTTGCTTTCCGAAAGAGGCCCAACAATGTTTACTATACATAGAGAGTTGCGTCATCGGACAAGAGCATTAATCCCAGAACCGGGACAAGATGCCATTTATTCTCAATTCTACATCTACGATCCTGATTTCGCTTTTGGCGTGAGAAGCCGTAGAAATCCTCATTTGAGAACGGATGTTTTGCAAACTATTCAAGATATGTTGTTGCAACATAATGCATTCGTAGATAAATTTCGTCAAGTGCTTGCGATTTTAAATCAATTGGATTTGGAACAACAAATGTTGCTTGCTTTTCTTCACTACACAACATCTACCGATCGTCGGTGATATAATATGCTGACAACTGATGACATGGCCGTGATATTACCAGGGGATGGAATTGAAACCAGCGCAATGAGAGATATTATTCTACATTTAAGAGGAGAAATGAATTAATGAAAATCAATGAATGTCATCCTGCTTATCTACCATTGCATTATGTTTTATTGTTCCCTTTTGGTGAGCTTGGATGAGAGTCTGAATTTAAACAATGGGATGTGATTCACGGTCGACACACAAATGCTTGACTAATTCAAATGCAATTTTATAGCTATCGTATGTTTGAAAGACCGACAGAGTATTTGACAATTCTAAGGGGAGGAAAATTATTTCAAGAGTTCTTGGTAGATGCTTGGGCTGCGACCGAGCAAAATAAGTTGAATTACTTTAGGAAACATCAACCAAACCTTCGTAGTGAACTCTATCAAAGTCTTACTGATGTGGTATTAGATGGGATGGAACCTAATCAAATAGGTCAACGAATGATTTTGCCATCATCTTTTATTGGTAGTCCAAGACATATGTTTGAAATCTTTCAAGATTCAATGGCTATAACCCGGTACCACCATCACCCTGATGTGTTTCTTACCATGACTGCGAATCCAACTTGGACAGAAATCACTGAAGCTTTATCGGCTCATTAACAACCAACTGACCGTCTAGACTTAATTGCCCGCGTTTTCTAGTTAAAAAGAATTGCTCTAATGAAATAGATTGAAAACGCTCGAGTATTTGGAAAAAAAGTTACCTCGTGCATGGAGAACGGTAGATGCACTAAGAGGTATCCACAAGATTTCGCGGAGTATAAAACGATGGATCCAGATAGATATCCCATTTATCGTCGTCGTAATAATGACAAAGTTTATACCATGAGGGGGAAACAAGTTGATAATAGATACGTTGTCCCATATAATCCGTACCTTTCCAAAATGTTCAACTGTCATATTAACGTTGAAGTATGCATTGGGATTAGGTGCGTCAAATATATCCACAAGTATATATATAAATGAGGTGATATGACGACATTGATTTTGAGAATGATGGATGAGATCAAGCAATATCTTGATGCAAGATACATTGGACTGTTTGAGGCAGCCTGGAGATTGTTGAGTTTTCCTTTGCACAATGAGAATCCAACAGTTATTCGATTTGCGCTCCATTTGCCTAGAATGCATCAGGTTGTCTTCAATCCTACTGAAACAATGGAGTCTATCATTTCTCGAGTTTAGTCACAGAAGTTGACTCTGACAATATGTTTTTTCTCCATATTGTGATGCACATGCTTCTGTACGTGCGTATACTTATCAAGAGTTTCCCTAACATTTTGTTTGGAATAAAACTGAAATTTTTTGGAAACCACGACAGAGGGGATTTGCCATTGGGAGAATGTATTTTGAGCCTCCCAATTCGGGCGAACGATTTTATCTGCGTCTACTATTGACTATAGTCAAAGGGCTGCAATCGTTTGTTAACAATGTTTAACATGCAACGTTTAAAGCCACATGTGTAGCAAGAGGGCTACTGGAAGATGATAGTGAATGAATATAATGTCTTCAAGAGGCGTCTATTATGAGTATTGGATATCAACTGAGAAGATTATTTTGTGTCATTCTTACACAATGTTCCCCTGTAAATTCGTGTGAATTGTGGGATCAATTTTGGATGCATATATGTGATGATCTCTCACATAAAGTTTACACGTTGTTTTCGATACCCATCCCAAGCGACGCATAGATTAAAGACTACGGTTTGTACCTTTTGAATCAATTACTTCAAGAATTGGGCAAGAGCTTAGTAGATTTTCCTTCGATTCCACAACCTGACCAGAATTGGAATATGGTAGTTGGAAATAGATTGATATGGGAACATCATCAAATGCAAAGTGAAGCATAACAAATGAATGTGCAGTATAATATTGATCATCTCAATGAAGACCAACGTGTTGCATACGAATCAATCACTTCATCAGTGTTCGGAGATTTAGGAAAAATCTGGTACAGGAAAAACGTTTCTATATAATACCATAACAGCAAAATGTCGTATTAATAGTCATATTGTTATTATTGTGGCATCGTCTGGTATTGCATCGCTACTACTTGAAGGAGGTTGAACTGCACATTCTACATTTCGCATTCCTCTGGACATTCTTGATCATTCAATTTGTCATTTCAGTAAACAATCGTTGCATGCCGAATTGTTTAGAGAGATAAAGTTAATTATTTGGGATGAAGTTCCGATACAACATAAGTACTGTGTTGAGTCTGTGGATCGCACACTATGAGATATTTGCGATGATCCGAATCCATTCGAGGGTATCATGGTCGTTCTTGGAGGAGACTTTCGGCAAATTCTACCTATCATATCTAAAGGTGTCCGTCAACAAATTGTAGTAGCGTCGTTGAGACGTTCGTTCCTTTGAAATGATATACATGTCTTGACTTTGAATTTAAACATGCGCTTAAATAGTAGCAACATTGAAAATATAGAATTTTCAAGATATTTACCTCAGGTAAAATTCCATTTAAACATCTTTTAGCATTCTTTCATTTGCAATAGATTACTTATATATGCATTGAGACTAAATTATTCATTTACATTTTTTTTTTTTTTTTTTAAATAGATTGGCAGTGATCCATGTGAAATCGTACAACTGCTATCAACCATACACAAATGTCGTAATGTGAACGAACTAATATCATCAGTTTATCCACGTCTAGGTACATTCGGTGTTGCTACCCTTGCATTTCTAACTGAACGTTCTATCTTTTGTGCAAGAAATGACGATGTCAGTGTTATTAATTCGGCCGCTTTAAATATTTTTCCTGGAGAAACGATCACATATCTGGCTGCGGACAAAATGTCTGAAGATGATGGAGCCGATCGTCAAATTACAAATCATTATCCTAATGAGTACTTAAATTCCTCGGATCCTCCAGGATTACCTCCGTTCAAGTTAGATTTAAAAATTGGATGTCCAATTATGTTATTGAGAAATATCGCACCAAATGATGAACTTTGTAATGGCATACGATTAATGGTTGTTAGGTGCTCTTCACGTGTAATAGAAGCTCGAATATTAACAAGGGATAAAACAGAAAATTTGGCATTCATTTCGAGAATATCCTTGACGCCGTCGTCCTCTGAATTTCCTTTTCAAATGACAAGGCGCCAGTTTCCAATTCGTTTGGCATATGCTATGACGATAAATAAATCACAAGGACAATCAATGAAATTTGTTGGGGTTGATTTGACTACACCAGTTTTTAGTTATGGTCAACTATACGTGGCCCTATCAAGGTGCACATCATTTGATTGATTAAGTGTGATTCTCCTCGAATATGGATCTCTATCCACGACAATATTGTTTATCCATAAGTATTATTGTAATTATAATTGTCTCAATTATTTATAGATTAATTGTTTACTTTTTATTTGACATTTGGGACGTCCTATTCTAGCAATGTCGTGGGTGACTTTTGTTATAAGATTTAAATGTTATTAGATTATATTGATGTTTCATCGTTAAATGAAATAAGTGTAAAATAGTTGTCTTGATTATTAGTTATTATAGATGTTATGATGAAATAAATGTTGTATGTTTTACACCTGTGCTTTCAGGCACGGGTTGTACACTAGTATATATATATATAACATAAGACATGTAAAAGAGTCTTGATTTTATAAGTAATAATAAAGCCGATTTAACATGGCAAAGTTGTAATTAAGTGGAATCTCCATTCCTCATACGCCATTTACCATAACATTTCATGTCGTTATATGTAATTTTTCTTGCCAACCTCATCTATACCCTAACCTAATTGACATTCATTTTACCTCACCATTTAGTCTTCCCCATTCCATGTACGACGCCTCTCTCTCAAGTCCACAATATAGATGACCTTGCCAGAATCGATGACATAGCCGCCGATGCTAACTTTTGAGCTACTACTAGGAGGCGACCGAGAGGATGACCACAATACGGATTATGATGCCATCGGAGCCTATCATCGTTGGAGGTTGCACAAGCAAGGACACCTTTGTCCATTCATCGCCGGTCATCGTTGTGGCTGAAATTTGAGATGGGTTTGAATGAGAAAAACATAAACAAGAAGAAATGTAGCGATTTTTGTAAGGCTTTAGGCTTTTTTAAGGAAACTAAAATTTGAAAATTAATGTTAAATGACATTTATATTCTTTTTTGTTTTTTACCCCCATTCCAGCCTCGTGTTCATCATTTTCTTCATATACCCACTTTAGAACAACCCTACCTCTACCCACTTTAGAACACTCCATCCACAGCACTGAACAACCTCTCTCTTCTCTCATCTCTACTATACCCACCGCCACTGCCACTGCTACCGCCTATTAGAGATCATCCAAACCACCATCTATTAATGCATGCATTAATGATTAAGTATAAGTTCAAGATTTACATTTAATATTCAATCACCTTATTAATACACCACATTTTCAACCACCAAAGATCACCAATACACCACCACCTACTTTGTTATATATATATAATTGTTTAGATGTGATAATATAAGTAAGAATATATGTAACAATATGGTCTATTAAAATCTTTCTCAATATATAATATTTCTCCATTTTATTTCATTAATTTATTCTCTACTTTTGCCCCCCATCAATTTCAACATGCCCTTTGTCTCACGGCTTTCCAAGCTCGTGGCCTCTTTGTCCCGCATCTTCAAGAATGCGGCCTCTATGTCCTGCAGCTTTCCAAGTACACAGTCTCTTTGTCCCGCGGCTATTCCGACTCATGGCCCTTACGTCCCTCAGCTTTCCAAGTTCGTGGCCCTTTATCCCGTGGTGGTGTTCAAGTTTGCGGCCTTTTGTCTAATGGCTGTCCAATTTTGTGGCCTCTTTGTCCCGCGACTTTTCAAGTTCACGGCCCTTATGTTTCACAGCTTTTTGAGTTCACAGCGCTTTATTTCGAGGCGATGTTCAAGCTCGAGGCCTTTTGTCTCATGTCTGTCTAATTTCGCGACCTCTTTTTCCCACAAATTTTCAAGCTCATGGTCTTTTTGTCTTGCGATTTTTCGATTTCGTGGACCTTTATCCTGTGGCGGTGTTCAAGCTCGCGACCTTTTGTCTCGCGGCTATCTAAGTTCACGACCTCTTTGTGGTGTCTATCCAAGACATTTTTTGTACTTTTTTTTTTTTCTTTCCAAACTCAATTTGGTATCCAATCTACGACCTTGAGTTTGAGGGAGGATGTTAGAGATCATCCAAACCACCCTCCATTAATGCATGCATTAATGATCAAACCTAAGTTCAAGATTTGCATTTAATATTCAATTAACTCCACCCTCCTCAATTACAAAAGATCATCAATGCACCACCACCCACTTTGTGATATATATGTACATGGTTGTTTAGATGTGATAATATAAGTAAAAACATATGTAACAATATAGTCCATTAAAATCATTCTCAATATATAATATTTCTCCATTTCATTTCATTAATTTATTCTCTAGTTTCTTTCCCCATCAATTTCAACACCGCCACCGCCATCGCATCTATTTTTTTTCTCTCTCTCATCAACATCCCCCTATATCTTTATTCTCTCTATCTCTCTTCTCCTTTCATCTCTTGTTCCACACTCCAACCACCCCGCACCCTTGTTCCACTCCCTTAAACTAACCCTCCCGGTCCCATGTTCCCTACCCCAGCTCCCCTGTTCCACTTCCCATCCCACCCCTCAATTGGACCCCAAAATTAAAGAAATGCGAAACGAAAATAGAAACCAGGGGGGGGGGGGGGGGTTTGAAATAGAAACATAAAAGCTGAAAATAAAAAACTAAATAGAGATAGGACAGGGGAAATGAGATTGCAGACTGGGTTGATACTTCAAACCGTGAACTGCCCAATAATATGCGGTTTGAGTTTCAGGTTGGACTAATAAATATTGCTAGATAGAATTGTTAATACCATTTTTATTGCTTTGAAGAATGTAAGAAATAAACCAAGATTTAATGTACAGAAATAGAAACAACAAAACTTGGTGTCCATTTAGTGTTTTTAGTTCTAAAAAACCATCTGTTTTTGTTCCCATTTTCAGACCAAAATCCTGAGAACAAAACTGGTAGGCATTCTTTTTGTTGCCAAATTTCTATTTTTGATCCAAGTTTTCCGTTTAAAAAAACAGAAGCAAAAAACATAGCATATATGTAATTACTAGGACGAGCAATAAAGAAGATTGAATAATTGTTTGACAACCGAAAGCATTGAATATTGAATTTTCAAATAATCAGAACAATTTCTATAAAACCCAAAACAAATTTGATATTAAAATAGAAATCAATATATTTAGGAGTAAAATTCGTTGGTTATACCTATTTTTTAATTATCATGGGACCATCACAAACTCCCGCTACAATTTGTTCCCTTGCCAGCTCTGTTGTCACCTATAATCAATTAAATTCAACCTTTTCTTCAATCCGAGAGATAGCGAGAGATTTGTGTGTGTATGTCGAGAGAGACAGAGAATGGGGGTTGTGGTTGGGACAAAAATTAACCTTGAGGAAATGGCGATGGCCATCGTGTAGCTGATCGAAGGTGCCACTGAGAATGACGACACCGTACGAATTGGGCGGATAAATGTTTGATAAGCAAAATGACAAACATAAATAGAAACGGAAACAAGAATGCAAACATAAACAGAAACAGAAACACAAACATAAAATAGAAACAAGAATGCAAACAGAAACAGAAACAGAAAGATAAAAAGAAATATAAATAGAAACAATAATGCAAATTGGAAAATTTCATCAAACAAGAACTCCATTCATCACAAACTCAGAATATGAATATAAAATCTATAAAAACTAATTAGAACATAATATGACCATCATCGTACCAGTAGTAGGCCATAAGAAAAATCCCCAAAACAGAACAAAAACAAAAGCACATTCGGAAAGGAAATGAGACTTCAGGGGAAAAAAAAGCATAATACTTGGATCTTGAGGAGCTTAAAGTCTTCAGTTTTAGTCATTTTTTTAAGCTCAGATTGGAATGGAAGATATTGAACAAAAAAAAGGCTAATAGGAATAATTTGAGTGTGATTAACTGTTATTAACTCAGTACCAAAATATGAAACGAAAAAACAGGGAAATAATAAGTAATTAAAACTAACCTCCACTTCCAAGTGATAGAGAGTGTTGACAAAGAGATAGTCAGCTTGTTCAATGGTAGAAAATTGACTCAAAACAAGCTCATATACATATGGAGGATACTGCACAAGCGTTTTAGCACTGACCCTGACTTCATTATGATTTCAGATAATGAAATCCATAGATATGCAAATTGAAATGACATCTTCAATGAATCTAAGAACAAAGTTCAATCGACAGAGAGAGAGAGAGAGAGAGAGAGAAAGAAACGCACTTAGAAGCAAACAGATGTTAAAATTTCACAAAAAATAAATTTCTTCATGCACCCCATCTCTCCTCAAATCCGGCTGCTGGGGTTGATAAAATAAATAAATTTGAGCAGAAGAAAAAAAAAATTGTTAGATAAATTTCCTTACCTACGAGAACTCAAAACAAGATTGCTTCAATCTTCATAAACCCTAGAATCAATCAAGAGAGATGACAACCGCAAAAGAGAACATGAAGCAGAACATTGCAATCATATGCACATATGAACAATTGCAGAAAGATATATAACAAAAATAGGGCAAACTGAA